>JAWWMU010000106.1:149106788-149118645 GCA_035048155.1 Cinnycerthia olivascens
CTCTTCCGATCTTCCTAAGTTTAAGCAGGGCAAGTTTAGATTGGATGTTAGGAAGGAATTCTTCCTTGTCAGGGTGGGGAGGCCCTGGCTCAAGTTTTCCAGAGCATCTGTGACTGCCCCATCCCTGGAATTGTCCAAGGCCAGGTTGGACAGGGCTTGGAGCATCCTGGGATAGGGGAAGGTGTCCCTGCCCATGGCAGGGGGTTGGAACTAAATTATTTTTAAGGTTTCTTCTGAGCAAATCCCGGTCCTGAGACCCCCATGGGAAACCCCAAAACCCCACACACAGACCCAGGACGTGCTGCTTCCCACTCAAGGGAGAGTGTCCATGGAGACCTGCAGTGTGCAAGCTCACTGCAGAAGCAAGAGCCTGACTCATCCTCCAACCTTTCCCTGCTTCTCCCAAAATGTGCCTTGAGGCCTATCTGTGCCTCCTGGTGCATTTCAGAAGGAGATGGCTTTCTTTATGATTGTGGGATCCTTCCTGTGAAAGTGGAATTTCTGTTCTACCCTCCCAGAGCCAAACCACACTGAGGGGTTCCCCAGAGTGGCCTCAGAGCTTGGTGGGAAGGGACAGCCTGCAAGGTTTGGTGTTCTGAGGGGACAAAGAGAGGACTTGCTCTGAGGCTGCACTCAGCCAAAGCTGTCCCCAAATCCCAAAAAAATGTGGGACATGCATCCCTCTGCCCCCTCCACAGCAAAGACTGCACAGACTTCTTCTGCTCCATACAATGCTTCAATCTGCTTTAGGTCCAGTTGGTGCGTGACTGGTGGTTTGAACCCCTCCTAGGGACCCCCAGCTCCTCCTAAAAGCTCTCTCCACCCCCTGATGTGTGGCTTATCAACAGGAGATCTTGCAGCATCTCCCCCTTGCAGCATTCACACTGGTTTTTGGGCGCTTTTACTGGAGAGTTGTGGTTTTGGAGACTTTTGGTTCCTTCCCCACATCCCAGCTCAGGTGCAGGGTTTGAAATATTCTCCTGGCTCCCAAATTTCCCACTCCTCCCTTCATTTTCCACCCTGGGGGCCATTTCCCACCACACCAAGACCCTCAGATGTGTTTTTGAGGAGCAAAATCTCTCCAAAGTGGGTGCTGTGATGCTGAGCTGTCTCTCCCTGTCTGATCCTCAGTGCAGTGGATGATTGTGGCTGCTCTGCTTTCGAGGACCATTCCACTGAGGAAGACCTCGCTTCGAAAGGCAGAGCTCACAGAAGTGACAACTTTGTCTACCTCACATTTTAATTAAAACTCCAAGTATTCGCCTTCGCCCCCGCTCCTTCCCTCCCCACCTTTTTCCATCCAGATCCTCCCGCTGCAAATGAACATCCAGTGTCACCTGGGGACAAAGCATTAATTCAGCAATTAAATAATTGAATGCTCCTCTGGCAAAATGAACTATCTCCTGCCTTTCTTGTGTTTTACTACATTTTTCCCCCCTTTTTTTCTCCCCCCTCTTCTTTCTTCTTCCCTCTGGTGAGATAAGGCTGCCATTCTTGAAAGCTGTTTTAAATATTCATGTTTTAATTAATGGACTTTATTGCATGAACTCTATATAAGGTAATAAAAAAGACTGCCTGAGGCACAACACTTGTTTTTTTTTTTCCCTGTTGTTTGTTCTTGAAGGGAACTAAGAAATAAAAAGCTTAATATGTTTCTTCAACAAACATTAGAAAGATACACAGAAATGACAGCCATGGGTCATTTCACCAGAGGGCCCTCCCCAACCCACAGGCTCCTTAGGATCGTGGAGCAGGATGTAAATAAGTGGGAATCTTGGAGGGATTGATCCCTTCAGGTTCTGCCATGGGCAGAGGTCAGGGGGCTGCATGTAGAAGATGCACAGGTGGAGATGGAGGCAGACCTGCAATTATCCAGCTGTCAGGAAAGCTGGAGAGGGACTTTGCACAAAGGTTTGCAGTGATAGGACAAGGAGGAATGGCCTTAAGTTGGAGGAGGGTGGACTTAAATTAGATATTGGGAAGAAATTCTTTGCTTTAAGGGTGGTGAGGCCCTGGCATGAGTTGCCCCAAGAGGTTGTGGACTCCCCATCCCTGGAAGTGTCCAAAGGACAAGGCTTGGAGCACCCTGGGATAGTGGAATGTGTCCCTGCCCATGGCAGGGGTGTGGAACTGGGTGATTTTTAGGATCCTTCCCAGCTCAAACCATTTTATGGTCCCGTGATCAAGGGCCCTTCAGGGCTGTGAGTGTTTGGGGCTGAAGAAAATCTTTGGCTGCACCTGGAAAAGGAATTTGTTGGTTTTGTTTTAGATTATGTTTTTGAAAAAAATAAAACAGAGGGAAAGCCTGGACCAGCCACTTTGCCCAGTACTTCTGGGCTGAAAAACCCAAATATTGATTGCACATTTCTGCTCTGGATTTTTGCTTTTATCGAAGGCAAACAAGCTGATAGAATGCATGAATTCATGAAACATCTGGTCTTGCCACTTATGTATTCTTGCCAAAAAAAGAAGAAAAATAATGTTAGTTTAAACTTCATTCCATGTGGGTGTTTTCTTATGGTGCAGCATGCTGAAATTAGTTTTATATTGGGAGTGTGTCATCTGTAGTGCGTGACATGGGCTCAGCACCCAATTTAGCTTAGTCTTGTGATGGGAGGGGTCTAAAGATGCTGGTCCAGAACCTTGTAGAAGAGCCTGAGCTCTGATCTTTCATCTGCCCGTGACCTTGAAGAAGTTGAGGCATTTTTACACCTGATTTTCACCCTCCTATTCTTTTTTCTCCTTTGTTCTGACTCAGATCTTGAGAGCAATTGGCATTTTTTTAGCAAGCACCAGCACTCCCTGAGCTGTGCTGATGGCTCTTAGTAAGACTGGATGGAAAAAGTTGTAATAATCAATAAATACTCCAGTGGTCGGTTTGATTAAAGTCTGGTCAGGGAGTTACTTCTCTTTTAGGAAAAGAATCATCCCACAATTGATGACACCCTGGCATTTACTCTAGAAAGAGAGGGAATGTCCAGCATTGAAGGAGGCAGGTGGGTGGCACAGGGAAAATATCTCTGGTGGCCCAATGTAGGTTTTCAGTGCTTCAGTGATAAAATACATTGTGCCCTGAGGGTGCCTCTATCCATCACACTGATTACTCCATTTGCTCTCTGCCTAGTACTGAAATTTTCCAGCCTAAATCAAGAAACAACCAGAGTTCATCCTTTGCTGCTGAAGTGCAAAGGTGGGGTCACTCCTCACTTGACCTGAAGGGCTCTGATTTTACACCAGGGTAAGGACAAAAGTGGGTTGGTCTTAATAATAATTTGTCTATAATGGGAAAAGTCTCCGTTCCATCTTCTGAAGGTGCTGTCACCTCTGTGATGCTCCATTTGTGGAAGTGAAAACTCTGGGCTGTTCTTGTTTGTTCTCTGGTCATGGCTGGGGCATTTGCTGCTGCTCTGGATGTGAGTCAGGGGTGGGCAAGTCAAGGTTGTTCTCTGATAATGGATCCACACTCCTCACTCGTGCATCAGCACAGCTGGAGGCGCTTCAACAAAGGAGCTGGAGAGACCATTAAGAGGAGTGAGTCCAGACTGAAAATTCTTGCTCACTACTCAAAAATCTTTACTGACAGCTCTGAGAGGGGCAGGGAAGCTCAGATTTGGGGAGATCAGGTAATGACAGGGATTCATTTGGCAGCACATATGTCCTAGGAAGTGCCATTCTCCAAGCTCAGTCTGATCATAACCCTCATTACTGTATCTGGGACATCCACTGCAGTAAGTGGTTTGCTGATCTCTTTGTGCCACAAGCTCTGTCTCTCAGGTCTGATTTTAGCTGTCTGACTGTGAGCAGCAGAGGAACTCAGCTCTCACCTCCCGTGTGAGGCACTGAGCAACTCCAGCGGGCCCCAGCGGGGACGTTCACTTCTCAGCAAGTCACCCTGAGCTCCCTTCTGAGCCAACAAAGGACTGCTCCAGGAGACGGGTGGTGGGTGTGAGGGCAGGCCCTGTCCTTTCCCAAAACAGCCTCAGAGGGAAGGAGTCAGGATCTTTAGCAAGGAAACTGGATAGTGGATGTGGAGGATGAGACGTGGTCGTGGGTGACAGCTCAGCTGGAGCGCAGCTTTGCACTGGGTCTAACTGAAACAATTATCTTTGGGATGAAATGGGGTGCCAAGGCCAGCCCTGAAGCCACCTGACCTTGCTGGCTTCTTTCCATCCCCTTTCCAGGTGGGATTTTTCTGTGGGATCTATCCCTAAGTCCTGGAGTCTGCAGGCAGAATGTTACTAAAGCCTGTGCATCCCCAAGTATTCCTCCGCTGCTGAAGCCGTATCTTTGCACAGCACTAAAGCAAACAAAGAAATCCATAATTAAAATTGAAAAGAGGCTCTCAGTAAGTCTAAACCTTCGGGAGGTTTCCCCTTTCATGGTTGCTGAGATTTGCTCTCACATCACCCTCATCAAATCTTCAGGCAATTCTCCTGCTGCCCCCTCTACATGATCATCCTCAGACCCTGCCTGGGGGTCACCTTCCCCACCCTCTTGTTGCTCTCTTCCTTTAAAGCCTGACCTCTTATTACAAGGATGCCTTCTGGAATCTTCCTTACCCACACCTTTCCATGCCTGTTTTAATTTGGAGCTGGGCTCTTGCTCACAGCAGGACAGGGAAGATGTTTCTTCATCTGAGGTTAATGAAATCCAACCCTGTGAGAAGGGTGGAGTTTGTGCTGACACCTGGTTCTGGTCACACTGGGTTTGGACCAGCACTGGGAGCATTTTCAGCCCCGTTGCTCGTGATTTTCACACTGCAGGAAGGGCTGGGACGAGCTCACACAGCCCAATATGCCAAGCCTCTCCTTCCTTCCTCAGCAGCCACCACCTGCAACGTTGGGTGGGCAGCTGGAGTAGCTTAAAAAATAAAAAATCAACGTTTTTTAATCCCTTACTTGGACTGATTGGCTGTGAGGACCCACAGGCAGCCTTGCTGTCACAGGAGGAGTGATGCAGGATAAATGCCAGGGGTGCAAGTTAAAGCCCCCAGAGCAGCTGCGCACAGGGAGTTGTATCCTTTGGGGAATTTCTGAGACCCTAGTGAGTCAAAATCATCCTGGGTGGCTCTGAGAAAGGTGCTTTGGCCTTCCCTCCTCTCTCTGAGCAAGGTTTTGCCCTCTCCTCTGTGTCAGCACCAGCAATATTGCAATGTGTGGCGAGTGACTCTGCTCATTATCCGGCTGAAAACCAACTCCAGGAAAGAAAAACGGGGATGAATTTGAATTTGGATCCATGAGGGGCCCCAAAGCATGGAGCAACCCCTGAACTGTCAGAAAGGAAGCACAAGGACGGTGCCTCCTGGCAACAGCCTGCCCCGAGGTCTGGTTAAGCTGCCTGCAAAGCCCCAGCCCTTGGCTCTGCCCCTGCAGCTGAGTCACCAGCCGTCCCTTTTGTTTGCATTCAGTGTAGATCTTGTTAATTGGCTCTTTCATTCCTCTAATTAAATGTAAATGCAGAGTGGATCATTAAACAGGGATACAGGAGCCCTCTCTGAACAAAGCAGGTTTCAGCTGGAGGAGGAAGCACGGGAATCAGCTTTTCCTCGGCCCCTTTTACTCCAGGTCTCTCTGGTAGAGGTGGTTTCCATCCCAAAGGAGCTTCCCTGCTCTTTTGCTGTTGAAGGCCTCCTCCTGTGGGTGTGAAAGGGATTTCCTGGTGACAACGGGGTGCTCCAAGGCCAGAAGCAATGAGCCAAACCTGGCTGCCTTCCCTCTGCTTTGCAATCTAGTCTGTTCCCCAGTCCTCCCCCCTGAGCTTTCCAGATTTCCCTTCTTGGGTGCAGCATCACCAGGGAGGTTTGGAGCAACTTCTCAGGTCACCTTTTGGGCACTGCCAGCCCCACATTGTGCCAGCTCAGGTGTGATGGTGTTCACGGCCTGGTTTTGTCCTGGCAGCATCCTGCTGGCCAGGATGGAGGAGGGTTGAGCATTCCTGGCTGCTGGAGCCTGCCTCTGGTGCCGTGTGCTCGGCGGAGCAGTGACGCAGCCGCGCAGCACGGCCGGATCTGTGGGCGATGGGAACAGATGGCATTTGCTCCTCTGAAAGCAAAGCTCTCCCTTCTCCCAGGGAGTAAAGCGATGTTTCCTTCCCTGCAGGGCTCAAATCTGTCCCTGGTGTGCTGCTCTTGGCCACCTTGGGGCATTAAAGGGAAGGGTTTTGCTCCTGTTGCTGATCAGCGTTGGATGCCCGGGATCCTGCTGGAAGCAGGGGGGTGTGGGGGATGGCAGGGGGTGTAGGTGGAGCGGGGTGTTTGTCCAGGATGTTTTTCTGGGGCTCAGCAGATGTTCTGAATGAGCAAGAGTGACCTGGCCCCAAACCTGAATGAACTTCAAGGAGCTGAACTTGGCAGCTGGATGCTCAGTCTGTGACCAGCTGGCTCAGCTTTCTGGAAGAAGTTGGGATTTGAAGGCCATTTAGGGATGAACACCTGGCTTTCTATCATTGTAAGTGCTCCAGAGGATGAAGCTCTTCACTGTGAAGACGGGGAGGCGCTGGTGCAGATTGCCCAGAGAAGCTGCCTCATTCCTGGAAGTGTCCAAGGCCAAGTTGGACTGGGCTTGGAGCAACCTGGTCGAGCAGAAATGGTTGGAATGAGATGATCTTTAAGGTCTTTTCCAACCCAAACCATTCCATGTTCTTAAGGGCACAGCTCCCCAAACCAGGAAGGGAAAGAACAGGTGATGCATACGCAGCAGAATTCTTCAGATCCAGTTGATTTCCAGTGGGTGCATGGAGCCAGTGGGATAAAAAAGAGTCTGGGATGCTGGGTTAGAGGATTAAAGCCATACTTGAAGCTGTGTGTTCATCTTTGGGGTCACCCCATATTGGGGGCAGCAGGAAGGGATGGAACATTTACCATAATCAGCTTAGGTCAGGGTGGTTGTGGGGCCTCAGTGGGAGAGACAAATCTGCCCTCCCAAATGCCACAGCTCTGCCCTCCCAAATGCCACATCTCAGCCCAGGACAGAAGTTGCCATTCGGTTCAACGCAGCCACGCTGCAGAAGAAATGAGTTTGTCACATCGAATCAAGGCAGCGGGAAGAATTCCCAGACCCCCACGATGACTCTCAACCTACACGGTGTCCCCTTCAGCCACGACCCCCCTCCTGCAAGCCCGGTGCTGTGTCACAGCCCATCAGGTTCCCTGGGCCGAGGGGTGAGCTCAGGTCATGGGGAAGGGACTGGCTGGGTTTCTTTCTCTCCGGGATCCAGCGCGACCGGGAGCGCGCGGCTTCCTCCCGCCACGTGCTTGGCCCCAAGGGGACTTTGCTGCTGTGCTCCTGCATGGCCTGGTGGGATAATTATCAGGGGGGTGAGGAGCCCAGGGATGATCCACGGTGCCGTGGAGAGCTCTCCCTGCTTCCAACCTGGAGGGGGAGAGGGGGGGAGGAAGCAGTTGACCTTTTTTTCTGCTCGGCTGTGCCCGGCTCCTCTGAGCAGATGCTGCTCTCACTCTGGGAGACACAACCACCCAGAGCTGAGCTCTGGAGCCAGGGGTCTGCAAAGGCAGCCTCTCTGAGGTCACTGCTGATGGGATGTGGTGTCCAACCCCTTCCACGAGGACGACTGAGTGGATTTTATCCCCCTCAGGTGTCTCTCCCTGGTCTCACTGCAATCGTAACAGAGGCAAGGGACTTCTGGTCTCTGCTCGTGGGTGCCCAGCGTGTCTTTGGGCAAGAAATTTAATGTTTCTGTGCCTCAGTTTCCCCACTGAATAAAGGATTTATTCATTCCCCAATGAATAAAGGATTTAAATATCTTTAAGGATTTCAGAGGGAGGCTGGAAGGAAAAAGCAATCTTTCTCTCTTTCTCTTTTTTGATGTCTTTTTCTCCTTCATAGAATCACAGAATCATTGAATTACTAAGGCTGGAAAAGACTCCAAAATCATCAAATACAACCTTCAGCCGATCACCACCTTGCCCACTAAAACATATGGCAAAGTGCTAGGTCTACTCAGTTTTTAAACACTCCCAGGGGTGGTGACTCCACCACTTCCCTGGGCAGCCTGTTCCAATGTTCAACCACTCTTTCAGTCAAAAAATGTTTCCTGTTACCCAACCTGAACCTTCCTGAGTTCAGCTGGAACCATTTTGCCTTTCCTATCACTTGCTGTCAGGGCTGCTTTTCTCCCTTTCTTTCCTTTCTTTTTTCCCTTGCAATTCCCACCTATCCAGAAATGGCTGCTCCCATCCAGGACCAATGGAAGTGTCCTCTAGACCTGCAGAGGGCAAGAGGACCAAGGAAGAATTCTGCTGACACACTGCCAAGCTGGACTTTTTATTGACCCATTCTCAGGAGTCCAAGTGCAAGAATAGAAAGGTTTCTTTTCTTTCCAGAGTCTCAGATGGATATTTGGGAGAAATTCTTCCCTATGAGGATGATGAGACCCTGGCACAGGTTGCCCAGAGAAGCTGTGGCTGCCCCATCCCTGGAAGTCTCCAAGGCCATGTTGGATGGGGCTTGAAGCAACCTGGGATAGTGGAAGGTGTCCCTGCCCATGGCAGGGGGGAGGAATTAGGTGATAATCAAGATCTCTTCCAACCCAAATGAGATGATCTTTAAGGTCCTTTTCAGCCCAAGCCATTCTATGATTCTATGATTCACATGACAGAACTTTCATTCTGTGATTCACATCACTGATCTTTCATTTCCTTTTGAACCTTCTACTAATTCCTAATTAGACATGGGAGGATATTTTCACCCACTTGAAAAGTTTTTGTCTTAAATTTCCTGCCCTTTTATTTCTCCAAACCTATTAAAAATCTCCTCCTAACTCCCCCAGAAGTGACACACTTCCAGTTCTTGTCTTCCTGCTCCCCCTCAAAATGGGCCTGGCAGCAATGTCCCACACAGAACATCGAGTTCTGTTAAAAGAGTTTCCCTCTTGTATTTGAAAACACAGAGAAACCCAGATGCTTCCCTGAAAAATTTGTCTTTTGGTCCAGAAACAACTTAGATATTCTAACAAAAAGAGTTTTAGGGCACTCTGGCCATCGAATGCCCTGATCAAACCTCTTTGCTCTGCTCTGCTCTGAGGTCTTGGCTCTGCTGCTCTGCTGTCACTGGATTTTGTGGGGTTTTTGTGTGTTTGTTTTGTTTCATTCTTCTTGCTCCTGAGTGAGATCCTATCACAGAGGTGCTGAAAAAGCATCTTCAGCCTGGGGATCCTGATTGCCTGGGGTATGAATGTTCTGGAGCAACGACTGCCAGAACATGGCTTTCCCAAAACCACTGTCAGTTGGAAACTGGGATGTTCCACATCAGAATCAGCTGCACTTTGGTGCTGGAGAAATAAAAGTACCTTTAATAAATAACCTTTATATTCCTTCTTCCTGCACAGCTGTGTTGTGTGGCTGCTCTGAGAGCCACGGGAAGACGAAGTTCAGGAAAAATAAATCATATTATTCATTCCTTATGAAACTCTCGTTCATCTTCTAAGGTCTTGGTAGCTCTTGTAGGTTTTTAAACCCCACTCAGTGGTGTTGTTTCAGGATATTTGTTTCTTTAAGGGCATGTAGTGACAGAACAAGGGGGAATGGAGATGAAGGAGGGCAAGTTTAAATTGGATATTGGGAAGAAATTCCTCCCTGTGAGGGTGCTGAGGCCCTGGCACAGGTTGCCCAGAGAAGCTGTGGCTGCCCCATCCCTGGAAGTGTCCAAGGCCAGGTTGAACAGAGCTTGGAGCAGCCTGGGATAGTGGAACATGGGTTGGAACAAGATAAAGGTCTCTTCCAACCCAGACCATTCTAGGATTCCATGGTTCTCTGCTGGCTGGGAATTTGGGGAATGGTTTAGAACATCCACCTGAAAAGCACAGTCCAGATGGAGCCCAGGGTAGCCTGGGGAGGGCCTGTGGGTGTTCTAGGCTGGGTGAGTTGGAGGGCTCGCTAGACAGGGAATGACTTATTCTTCCCACTTGTCCCCAGCCTGAGCGATGTTCCTGTAAACTGATGCACAGAGAAACAGCACCAAAAACAGCTGAAAATGTGCATCATTCCTACAGATCCCTGCCATGACAACTGCAGGTCTGCTTTCCATGTTCCCTCTTCCCCCTCCAAAACTAGCTCCTGCTGTTCCCCAGACAGGGTAGGGATGGAAAAGTGGCTGAACAAGTCTGTCCCCAGGCCAGTCCGAAATGTTCTGTAACACTGATGACCAACCTTTTTAATTTGCTATATCAAGACTGAAGAATCAGAACCACCTTGGGACTGGCTCATCCACCCCTAGGCAGGAGCTACTCAAACCCACCCCTAACCCTTACCCAGTCCATCCCTAATAATCTGTTCTCCAAAACCAATGACGGAGCTACCACATCCAGATTTATTCCTGTATCTTGTGGTCGTTTATTATTACAAAAAAATTCCCCAGGTTGGATGGGGCTCTGAGCAACCTGGGCTGGTGGGAGGTGCCCCTGTGCATGGCAGGAAGGCTGGAATCTCATGGTCTTTAAGTGGAATTTGATGGTCTTTAAGGTTTCTCCCAACCCAGGTTCTCGCTGTAGGGTCACCACACCTCGAGTGCTTTTTTCACAGCCTCCTTCATGCAGGGAACATCTCAAAGCTGACACGGGAGGGGCCTCCCTTCTCTCCCATGAAATCCTTGCTGGAGACTGTCACTGCCTCAGAGTTTGAGCTGCTGAACTTAACAAGGAACAAAGGAGTTATTTGCAGGATACGTGTCAGGAAAGGATTAAACCTGACAACTCAGCTATGGAGCCTTCCCCAAGTGAGGAGAATATACAGAGCTGAATTCTATTTTTCTTCCTCCCCAGCTGCTGGAGAAAGGATCATCCCCTGAGTTCCTGGGTTTTTACCCTGTTCTGCAGACTCACTGAACAACCTCTCTCTCGTTAGTGAGGTCCCTCAGCACTCTTCCTTCATGGTCGTGGCTTGATCATCAATGGGGATTGGGAGGAAATGCCTGTTGGAAGGAGTTTTTCCCAGTCTCAGCATTCCAGCTGGGAAGAAGGGAGAGAGATGATGCTGGGTCAGTACTTCAGGTGATGGCTCAGGACCAGTCAGGAGCAGCCAGAGCTGCACTGCTCGAGCCAAGGGAGTTTATTATCCTTCACAATCCTTGTTTTTAGAGATGTGTCTCTCTTGAATTCCAAAGCAGTGCAGTCTCCCCTTCCTGCTGCACCTGTAAACTCCACTCGAGTTTGGGCAAATGTCAGGGCACGGTGACAATCCCTTGGTTTGTGGAGGGTAAGGAAAAAGGAAGGCCAGGACACTGGCAGGAGGTTGCCAGGCTTTTCTACCACTCTAAAAAACTAGCCCTGATCTAAGCAGAATGATTGAAACTTCCCTCAATTCCAGCTCTTCTCAGCTGAAGGAGCTTTTGTGAGGTGATCCTTATTTCCCCATCAGTTTCCTTGAGATGTGGGGTGATCACAAAGTGACCATTGCTTATTTCCAGTGTCCCAGTTGAGTGATCTAACTGGTGCTTAGGACAGGCTTTAAGGACAGACTGACCCTTCCTCATCCCATAGATAGACTGATCTCATTCGAAATGGTATTTTGGAGATGCTCTAGGCTGCAGCCTGCCCAGGATATCTCACAAGGACCAGGACAATTGCTTCCCTGCTCCTGAGCTCTGGGCCTGGGGCCATCCTCAAGCCCGGGGTGATCTGCATCGATTCTCCTCCCCCGGATGCCACAAAGGTTCCCCTTTGCAGATCGCTGTCTCCTTGGTAACTGAACTACATCAAATTGCAATGGGCTGGAACTCACCAGCCTGCAGAGCCCGAGCTGCCAGAGGGAAAGGAGGGGAAGGATGTGGGGAGGGTGGGGAAGGATGTGGGGAAGGATGTGGGGAAGGATGTGGGGAAGGATGTGGGGAAGGATGTGGGGAAG
>JAWWMU010000106.1:149118745-149139954 GCA_035048155.1 Cinnycerthia olivascens
TGTGGGAAGGATGTGGGGAAGGATGTGGGGAGGATGTGGGGAGGATGTGGGGAGGATGTGGGGAAGATGGAGAAGGATAGGAAAGGATGTGGGAAGGATGTGGGAAGGATGTGGGAAGCCTTGGTCTGGCTCATGGGGAGCATCACACAGACTCTCTGGGATTTCTCCCAGCTTCCAGCTCCTGCTGCTGCTCCCGTGTATGACAGATCTAACAGCTCACCCACCCCTTGCCAACATTCCCTGTTTGAGGAAAACTTTGGTGTCTCCAGGCACTGCCCCATCCACTCCTGATGGATCCCACAAATCTGTCTCCAACTGTTTTGAGCCCTTCCTGCTCCTACACAAAACTTGATTATGGGCAGCAGGGGACATGGCCCAAAATTAACCCCACAGTGTGTGTTCAGTTCTCCCCTCGGGCTGTGGGTGAAGGTGATTCTGTGGGGATGTTGGTTGGGTATTTTGTATATTCTTCTCTCCCCTTGTTTGGTGTAACTTGGGTCTTCTTTCAGCATCCCTGGGCTGTTTGCTTTGCAAGCAAGTCTGGAAGGTCTGGCTAATTTTGGCTTTAAATCAGAATCAGCAGAGGAAAATGGTACAAAACAGTAAAGAGTGGTTTATCCCTGACAAAATTAATCACCCTGCTCCAGGCATCTTTTTCATTTCTTTTTCACTCTGGGTCTTCTTTCCTTCTCACTCACCTTCGGAGTCTGAATCTCCTCTTTCCCTCCTCAGCCCAAAAGTCACCTTGCAGACCCTGTCGCACAGATTTTCAATGTCTGAAAACTCAGACCCAAGACAGAGGAGAAAAAAAACAAAACCCCAGCATCTCAAACTTGAGTGAGCATGCAGTGACGCCAAATTCCTCCATCTTCGGAAGGCTGGGTAGAGAAAGGGGAAATCTCATCAAAAAACTGCTTTGTTTTTAGTACATTTTTTATAAATATTGATATATATGGGTTATCTTAATTGCTTTTTTTTCCTGGCAATGACTTCAAGGGGTAGAAGTCAGTATGGGCAGAGGCGTTTAGAAGTGCAAGGAACCAAAGTCCCAACTCCTCCTGATGCAATTCCTTTACAAACAGCACCAGTTGTACTTTTGGAAGGACATCATTAGACAAGTATTTTCTCTCCAGCCCCTGGCAAAAAGTCAACATTTGCATTTAAATGGTTCTTTTGCTACCGAACAGAGACGTGTTACAGAATAGCTGCACAGAGATAAAGATTCCTTTAAGACAGAGAGGGAAGGGGGGGAAATCTTAACCTCAATGAAAGCCCAGCCCATTTCCCATGTGCTGTCAGCAGAGGAGAGGTTATTTATGCATCCCAGAGTGTGCCCGCTGAGATATAATCTACAGCTCTCAGGAGCCCCTGCTTGCTGGAGGTGGAATTATAAGAATTAAAAATTACAAGCGTAAAACAAGGCCAGTCTAAAATGAAGTATTTCCCGGTGGGTGTAAATAATTCATGGGCAAAATAACCCTCCTGGGTCCCACATTGATTCATCTCACTCCACGGATGCAGAGAGGGATAATCTGTTGGAGGGGCTTTGGAAAACCTCCACGGTGCTTTCAAGGGTCCAGGGTGGTTTCTGTGGGCTTGGGGCCATGAATGGCTCCGTGGGGAACGATCAGCGATGGCACAAAATGGGCTTTCTTCTGATAATAAAACCTTTCTCAGAGCTGACCAAAGGGAAAGAAAACACCATTTGGTGAAGGGAAAAAAATAATTAAAAATCATGTTTTACTACTGTGCTCCAAGCAGCGAGCACCGGTAATTTGCCCTGCATGTGCAGAGATCCCTGAAGGAGCCACCAAAACCTCCTCTGGCAAATATTTGCCTTTCAGCACAATCAAACTCCTTTCCAAAGGAAAAGCCTGGCTTTTAGGAAAGGTTTTTCTAAGTCTGCTGAGTGCAGGCTGGCTCTGTTTCAGGTTAGAGGTGGAGTGTGGATGAGGGGTGAGAAGGACCTGAGAACCCCACAGGAGCAATGTTTGGGATCGTAGTGGAAAAGTCGGGATGGGAGCTGGCTGGTTCCTGAGAGGAAAGATGCTGTCACCTCTTTTCTGAGTGCCTGGGGACTGTGTTTTAGTGGTGGACCTGGCAGTGTTGGGTTAATGGTTATGTCACTGAAACTGTGGCAAAAAAAAAGAAACTCTCCAACATTTTTTTTTTTAGTGTTGGACAATTAAGGCATTGCTTTTTTCTGGCCAGGATGTGCAACAGAAATAATTTCATCCATGCTTTGCCTGGGCTGTGCAGACAAAATCCTTCCATCACACATGAATTTTGCTATATTTTTCCCATACTTAGATGGTCAAAACCCTGAGAAATTCATTGGTTCAATGTTCATTGGTCCCAAGTAGGGCAGTTCTTAGTATTTGGGTTCCTGGTGGTTGTTGATCTCTTTGCCTTCAATGTTAATCAGATTCCCATTCCATTCCTTTTCCCAAACCAGGTGTCTCTGACCATACCAGGGGTGATGTTTAGAGCTAATATTCATTAATGGTCATTATCTTTTGTGTTTCTTCTGTGCTATTCCCAGTCTGTTGAGATGTTCAGCTCATCAGGCCTCATTGTTGAAACTGCTTTTTGAAAAGAAACTTCAATTCCCTTCCCCCTGGGCCAAGGCGAACGAAACCCCTGACCTAAGTTATATGAAAATTTAAAATTTTGTATCATTTCCAACAGTTGGACTTGATGATCTTAGAGGTCTTTTCCAGCCTTAATGACTCTGTGATTCTGTTTTGTCATTCCCAGGCCATCAAACCTGGCTGTCCTGAGACTGAACTAAACCAGTTTTACCTGGGAAAGTACAAGGACAAAATTGTTTGCCCATCATGAATCTGTGGAACCACATGTAGCAGGACACTGAAGAATCCACGATTCCAGAAACCAATCCAGCAGATTTATAGAGTAAAAAAAATCTATTCATGGTGGTTAAAAATAAATTCACCTCCTCTGAGCAGAGCACACATTAGTCTTGTCCACCAGTGTGACCATCATGGGTCCAAATGAGGTTCCTTTACCTACAACCTTTTTGGTAGTAGAAATCTTAGAATCAGAAAATTATTAAAGTTGGAAAAATCTCTTGAGGTCATCAATTCCAGCTGTTAACCCATCACTGCCAAGTCCACCACTGAGCAATGTCCCCAAGAGCCACATCCACACCTTTACAACACTTCCAGGGATGGTGATTTCCCCACTTCCCTGGGCAGCCTGGTCATTGCCTGACCACCCTTCCAGAGAAGAAATTTCCCCTAAAATCCAGTCTAAACCTCTCCTGGTTGACTTAATAGTATCTGATTATTTGCTCTGTTCCTCATCTCCCCGGTGTGTGTCCCTAGCAGGGTTTTTGCCTGTGCTGGAGTTCAAGTGCTACACCAGAGTGTTTCATTTTGTGTGATGTTTTGATTAGTCCGTGCAGTTGTGTGGTTACAACAGTTGTGTGGGAATGGTGAGGCATTAATGAATTTTGGGATGTTTTATGGAAAAAAAATCTCATGTACATCTCCCAAAAGCTGTAAATCTCTCTCAACACTAACCACACCAAAGAACCTGCTGCATTGTCCTGCTTGGGTTTATCATCTACTGGACTTGCCCTGGTGCACATTTTGTGTCTTCCAACAATTCTTTTTAATTTTTGGGCTGGTTGAAGGCATTTTACCACCTTGTTTTCCAGAGAGAAAAGCTGGAGAGAGGTTGTTTGTACCTGCAGTTTGTAGTAGCAGACACTCCCCTGCTTCCCATGGCTCTGCAAAGCTCGTGAACCAGTAAGAAAAAAGTTCCCTGCAAGTCAGAAACTGATTCTTCAGACAAGAAAAGGTTAATTACCTTAGGAAAAAGAGAAAAGCCAGAGGAAATACTGCTTGGACACCTAGGATGCTTAAAGAACTTAGAAAAAGGAAATGAGTAAGAAAAGAAGCCAGTGTTTCAAAGGAGGGGACACAGCTCTGGCTACTGGGATTATTCATTCTCAAAGGAGAAATAAACGAGCTAAACAAGGAAAATGCCACACAGAGATCACACATTGTTTTTAAGGACAGACCCCTAGACATGATCCCCGCTGCTGAGCTGTGACTCAGCTCCCAATCAATCTCTCCTTCCTGAAATGTCACTAACCTGCACTTAAGTGCAATAAGCCTTCCCAGCCTAATTGAAATTCTGAGCCAGAGTCAGGAGACATTTGCTTCAAGTAGTGTTTTAATTGTCTGCTCCCCAGGCTGGTAACAGAATATTTTGTGCCTTGTATTATTCAGGGAGACACCAGAGCTCAACCTTTCCCTTCAGGCTTGTGCCCCTCCTGTCTTGGGTTGCTGTTCTGTTCTTTATTTGGCCTCTGCTCATGCATTACCTGCGTGGATCCTCGTGTGCCTGCTCAGCCAGGGATCAGAACCAGCCCATCTGCTTGGATGCAGCTTTTTGATTTCACTTTTTATCTAGAAATAGATAATTTCCAGGAGGCATCAGGCTGAAACCAGACCCCTGGGCTTCTGTAGCCTGGAGTTATCTTTTTTTTCTCAGGTTTCAGACAATTCCTTTTTCCCAAGCACTTGTTATTATAACTTTTCATGCACCAGTTGCTGTAACCAGGAGATTATTCTGGCAGAGAGTGGAGAAAGACTCAGACTCCCTTCATGGCCTTTCCCTTTCCTCTCATGGCACTGAGGCCATGTCCAGAAAGTTGTGCGCGAAGCCAAGTGGAAGTTACAGAAGTCACCACAAAACATTGGATAAGGGCAGGCATCCTCAAGGAGAGGTAAAATGAGCCTCAATGACCATCTTAATCCTGGTCCTGTTGAGCTCCTGTTGGCACTGGGTCAAACCCCAGTCTGTGCTGCAGTTTGGAGGAGCTGGGTGATTCATTTCCCTGCAAGAACCTTCCTGTCCTCCCCATGAAGGGATCCTGCAAATGCCTTATGTGGACTCAGCCATGCCATCATCTACAGACCAGAATCAAGCAGAACAAAAAACCTTCCTTACCTGTCTTGACTGTTTCATGTGGGCAGGTACCACACCTCCACACCTGTCCAAAGAGGTGGGTGTGGTTACAATCCTTTTTGGGTAAGGTTGTGACTGTGGGATCTGATGGGATTTTTGGACTACAGCAGGCTTAGTAAAAACCACAGGGTTGTTTCCAGCTGGGATCTATGTCCATAAACAATGGCCACAAAGAGCAAAATTTGTCTTTCCCCTCTCATTTTCTGCACCTTCCTAGATCATCCTATTTCCCATCATTATCAGAGGCACTCCCACCTTGGAAATCAGGCAGATGACTCTTCTGAGGTCATACATGATGTTTGTGACAAGCCTGAGCAGACATCCAGAGTCCTGTGATGCTGCTGGTCCTGCCCCTTCAGAGGGCACAGCTCCCTGCACACCTCAGATACCCTGGTTCCAGTTTGGTCTGCAGTGAACACCTGCAGGTCCTGTCCTGAGAGGGGACTGCCAAAGGGACAGCTGGACGTGGCTGTGAGGCAGCAGGAGCAGGGCAGGCACCTGCACAGAGTGAGTTCACCACCTGCCTGCAGCAGGCAGGGTTCTGCCTCCTCCTTTTATGCAGCTTTGTCTTGTGGTGCCTGCTCATCTGAACCACTTGTGGTTCTCTGCCATCTCTCATCCCTGATGAGAGAAGGATTTCTCTGACCAAGAAACATCCTCAATGTCTCAGGAGGCAATTTGGTCTCCTTCTAAAATCAACAGAGAGGAGTGGGTGTTTCTAGCAACTTGGCCAAATGTAAAGTCTGTATTTTCAGAGTTCTTATTTTCCTCCTTTATTTATGAAGTGCCCAAGTGACCAGATCTGCACCAGAGACCTGTAAAACCACCTGGGCTGTTTGTTGCTCACCTGGTGATGCTCTCGAGGGGCGTCTGGGATCTTGCAGTGAGCTCAGAATACAGATCAGGCTGATTTTGTCTCACTCTCCTTTAAATCCTGCTCTGCAGGGCAAAGTGGCCCACGTGAGGGGAGGAAATTGTGTCTTATGTGTGATTGATTTGGAGTTCCTCAGAGCTCTGTTCTCCTGTCAGTGCCCAAACAGCTGAATTCTCCCGGCTGTAGTGGTGGAGACAGGAGCTCCTTATTCATGGGCTTTCTTCTCACTCTTCCTAATAAGATGAACTCATAGTCTCTCCATCTCCTTTACTTTCTTGTTAACATTTTTTGGGTGTAGATTCAGTGATTTCTCATTCTCATCCCCACACATTTCCATGCTGCCTTTTGAGGTGTCTTGTGAAAAAAAAAAACAAACCCAAGGGCTGATAACAACATTGAACTTGACACCTCTGGACAGTTTAGGGGGGTGAAGCCCCTTCCCATAATCTTTCCTCATAACCCAGCTTTGCCAGCACCGTTTCTTTTGCTGAGCTCCTATTTTGAAGTCCACACATTCTCTTAGCTCCCACCAGGAGACACTAGAAAAGGCTCAACCTCCAAATTTGGACTCTTTATTTTTGATCTGTAAAGTTAGACCACTTGACGACGCCCCATGGAAAGTTTCTTGCAGTTTTGGTGGCAATAAATGGGGATGCTACTCCCCTTTAGCCTCTTTTATCCCAGGAAACCTCAGCAGGAAGTGCAAGGAGCACTTTGCTAAGAAGAAATGGAGATACCCAGATACTTACATCTAGTGAGATGTGCTACCCAGGACAAAGTGGGCTTAAAAAGCAATTTTCACATTAGGGATGGATAAAAGCCAAGACCAGGTGTGCAGAGTTGAGATATTTGCTTTGGTGGCACAGCTAGGAAGTGCTTGGTGCAAATCCTGGTGCTTGGGTAATACCTAAAAATATCTGACAGATGTGTAAAATCCATGGGTTGTGCCAGATCTACACTTGGTCTTGCTAAACAGCTCGGCCAGTAGATGTTGCTCTTGGCTCATACTGATGTGTTCAAAATAAAAAAAAAAAAAAAATAGATGTATCCAACCTGAGACATTTGGGAAGCCTCTGAAGCCAGGCGGTGCAGATCCATCCTTCACCAGCTTCTTGCTTTTGGCCTTCATGGGCCATCCCAGATGACCCCAGAGAAAAATAAAATATGACACAACTCCTCAGACAGCAGTCACTGGTAATTAGTAGATACAATTTTTAGAGGTTGTTTGCCTTGTGTGATGTGAAAATTGCTGGCCATGCAGTCTGTCTCTCTAAGTGAGGTTGCATTCATAGAATCACAGAATGGTTTGGGCTGGAAGGGATCTTAAAGATCACCCAGTTCCACCCCCTGCCATGGGACAGAACCTTCCACTGTCCCTGGTAGCTCTAAGTCCCATCCAGCCTGGCCTGGGACAGTTCCAGGAATGGGACAGCCACAGCTTCTCTGGGCAACTGTGCCAGGGCCTCACCACACTCTGGGTGAAGAATTTCTCTTTAATATCTCAATCTAAATCTCTCTTCTATTACTTTAAAACCACTCCTGCTTCTCCTATCATTATCTGTCCATGTAAGAATTCATTCTCCTTCCTTTTTAAACCCTCTTTAACTACTGGAAGGCTGCAGTGAGGTTATCCAGAAGGGATTTAGCCATGTTCCTCTTTTCATGGAGTGTTATAGGGAAAGGAGTCACCTGGTGCACTGGCTCTCCATCCTGAACAGTCCTGGCAATCCAGGATAACCCAACCACTCCTGAGCACCAAACACGACAAAAGGGAAAAAGGAGTCAGGGAAGTCTTCCACCATCTGTCTCCATCCTCTGTTCTCATATAGATTAATTTCCAGTCAATCTGGGGAATGTGCTGGGAGGAAAGCACCGCTCTTGGTCCGCCCAGAGCCTGCCTGTTTGTTCAGACAATCTTGTAGCACAGGGATATTTGTCTGCCTTCCCTCATAGAAAAGAAATAGCTAATGCACATGATGATTAGCAATTAAGTAGGGTCAATAATTTGTAAAGTGGTCTGAATCTCTGTGTGTCTGGTACTAAACCCACTCCTCTCTTCCCTCTCCACACACACTCGCCTCCCTGGCTCTGGAGCTCCAATCACAGCAGTAATTAGGCACTGCCTAATGCAGGCTCTCAGGATCAAGAGCTGTCTCTGTTTTGCCCATGGAGTGCCAATCCCAGAACGAGTCTCATTTTACTCAAGGCCTCTTAACACTGCTGGAATATAAATGGCAAATGGGAACAACAGGAAAAGTAATTTACAAATTCCTGGGTAAATGCTGAGACTTGGTGGCATCTCCTCATCTGTGATTTAATCGCTCAGCTCTCTGCCTTTCATTTCTTAAGCCTCAGACCAAGGGAATTTCATATCAGATTTGTCTCTAGGAGCAAAGGGGTTTAAGCCTTTAAGACCTTGATCTCTCAGGGCTGAAGATTATCGGTATGAAGGACTGGATCAGCAGACTCAGGGTTAAGGAATTCTCGTGAAGATGTTTTTATTGGGGAAAAGGAGAAATCAAAGGGAGACCTCACCTGTAGCAAGGTGATGTCTGTTCCACATCAAGACATTATAAAGAACAAGAGCTTAACCCCTATTTAGTTTTCAGGCTTAAAACACAGGCTGAGACCACGACTCTGCTGCCTGCAGGACCACACAAATTCCATTTGGCACTTCCTTGTGCCACTCTGGGACTTTGAAAGGATGTAACAGACACGTGTGAATAATCCCCTCTCACCACTGATAGAAAAGGCGACGACTTTGGGAATGGTCAATTACAAACCAGGCTGAGAATTGCTTTATTCATTCTAATCCAGGGTCTCTGAGGGATCTGTGAGCAAGCTGCTGTGCCTGCACTCTGTTTTATAGTGCCAAAGCTTCAGATTCCCAGCAATGATGCTGAGGACTCACACACCACACCTTAATGTGAAAAGATCAATATTAAACTCATCTTTGTAATGCTGGTAAAGGTTGATGATATTGATTTCTTGTCCTTGGTGCCAAGGCATGTTGGATGCCACGTGGTGATTATCCCAGATGCAGAGCTGCAGCTGCAGCCTCCTAAAAGTCTCATTATGCAGCCTGAAAGGAGCTTCTCGTTTGGGTGCCTCCAATGGCTTGAACATATCCCTGCCTTCTCCTTGGACTGAAGAAATTGGGGAATTTAACATGAAATTCTCTACTTAGAGACTAGTGAGGTCTTGGTGTAGGATGCCCAGAGAAGCTGTGGCTGTCCCATCTCTGGAAGTGCTCAAATCCAAGTTAATGAAGCTCCGAGGAACCTGGCATAGTGGAAAGCATCCCTGGCCATGGCAGGAGGGTTGGAACTCAATAATCTTTAAGGTTTTTTCAAACCAAAACATTCTACTATCCTATAATTTAACTTCCCCCAAACTCTCCCTCACCTCAGCCAATCCTTTCATAAGCCAGCCTTTCTGCCTTTCCCACTCTTAATGAGGGGATTGGGAAAGAGGCACAGGGACAACCCCAGAACCTGCCCCCTTCTGCAGTGGAAAGCACAGACAAGGTGTCAAGGGCAGAGCTGGGAACGAGAGGCTCTGCCCAGTGAGGCAGCCTGGATTAGCATCTTCCCCTGCAGGGTGAGTGTATCCGACAGCTCGGAGGAGGAGAGGACCCAGGCAGGAGAGATGCCTGCTGACAGCCTGCTTGTTCCCCAGCCTGCCTCAGAGGTGACAACACAAAAAAACACTTCCATGTGGTTTTCAGCCGCCTCTGTTCCCCTTCCAGGCAAAATCCACATCACTGACATCTCTGTGTGAAGAGGGACTGGCTGTGCCTATCAAAAAAGTATTAAATATTTGGTTTAATAGTGCAAAGGTGCTGCCTCAGGTGGAGTTTGCCTTTCTGGCTCTGTGTTGGGAGCTGTTCCTGGAGCCAGGAGTGCTGGGAGACACAAGTTGTGTGGTATTCTCATCAAAACAGTTCTGACAGGAGACACTTGGTTCCTGGGTTGTACCCTGGGTGATTTTCTCTCTGTCCTCTGGGAGATGTTCAGCTGAGGACAATTTGACTTCTTTCAGTTTTCTGACGGTACCGTGGGCAAGTCTTTTAGCTTTACAGCACCTCCCCAGTTCATCCTGCAGGAGCAATGATGGCACAGCCCTTCCTTGCAGTGCCCTCGAGACCAGAAATATGTCACAGCTCATGGAGGAGTGAGAAACTGCAGTCCTGGGGACCACAGGGATCCTTCAGGTGGAAATGCTGTCCCGGAAACAGGATGGAATTGCATGGGCTTGCTGAGCTCTGGGTGTTAGAACATTTCATGGCATTTATGGGCTTAGGCAGCGTTCTGCAAGGGTTTTATAGGTGAAAACCACGGCCCTTCAAGCCAGGAAAGATGGAACAGAGACATGGAATTGTTTAAGTTGGAAAAGCCATCTAAGGTCATCGAGTCCAGCCAGCACTAAACCACATCCCCAACAGATCATGTAAAGACATGAAAGAAAATTTCACAAATGCTCTCCTTTGATTGCCTTTTATGAAAATAGACAGTGATCCTGGTATCAGGGAAGGTTTCACTCAGCTTGGGCTGCACAGTTAGATTTGAATGGGATCATATATTTTCACACACGTGGCTGAGCTAATCTGTCCCCTCGGTGCTTTGCACTGGGGTCTGCAGCAATGTGAAGAAGCAAACAGTGCATGAACCCAGCTCTGGTGTGATTTATGCAGCTTCAGAGAGGTTCAGGGCGGGGAAGCATTTCATTCCTCCCCGGTGGTGCAGGCTGAGTTTCTCTTTACAAGTCTGTTCTCTGATATTTTGCCTGCTCTGCTTTGAAATGAATTAAGTGATTAGGCCTCTATGGCTTTCTTAGGGAAAGATTCTTCCACAGCTTTATTTGATCTCTCTTTCCAGACTAAACATTCCCTTTCTAGTTCCCCTGCCCACCTCCCCCACCATTTCCACGTAAATAATCTCTCTTTATCCCTAGTGTTTCATTTGCAGGGATTCATGTAATAAGCACAGCTTTATGCTGGGTTTCCTTGAAAGCTGCAAGCTGGCCTCATTTCCATCTTCCTTAAGTGATTTGTGGAGCAGAGGGAGATTGAAGCTTGTCCTAAATGATCGTCCAGATTTGACCTCGTTACCTTCATTTGCAGGGACTTGGGAATGCTGTGGGAATCAGCGGCAGCTTTGGCCACTCAGCAGCTTTGAAAATCTCATCATTTACTTGGGTGTCCAGGAGTGAGTGACCTGAGCAAACATTTGGCAATATTGGTGGTGGGAAATACTGGCCTGACTTCAAGCTGGCTCTGGCCTGACCACATCTCCATGAAGGAGAATCATAGGGTTAAAATCAAGGTAGGAAGAGGCCAAGCAACTGGGAAAGTACCAGGAACCATCTTGCTCTCCAGATCAGGGCTTTTTTTGGCCCAATATCCTCTCATTAGCAGTGGCTGCCAAGGGAAAATAGCAGAACAAGACAAACATTCAGCATCCAGACAGCCTGAAAGGAGGTTGTGGCCAGGTGGGGCTCAACATCTTCTCCCAGGCAACCAGCAATAGGAAAAGAGAGAATGTGCCAGGAGAGATTCATGCTGGATATCAGGGAGAATTTCTTCACTGAGAGGTTTGTCAGACACTGGAATGGGCTCCCAAGAGATGTGATGGAATCACCATCCCTGGAAGTGTTCAAGAAATTAATGGATGTGGCAGTGAGTGCTGTCATTTGGTCAACAAGGTCAGAGGATGGACTCGATGATCCTGAAGGTCCTTTCCAACTTTGTACAACTCAGCAGCTTGAAGCCCAGGGAACTTCTGAACAAGAGCTGCTGGGTTTGTATCTGTTACCATTTATGGGTTTGCCTTTCATGCATTTCCCCAGTTACATTTTATATTCATGGAAACCTTGGTGCCTTTCCCTGCTGTGAAAGCACTGCACCGTTTGACACCACTCTGTGTCTGTAAATTATGTCCTTCACTGGTTTTGCACCTGCCTCCTGCCTGTTTCATTTGACACCCCTCAATTCCAGTCCTGGAAAACTCAAGGAGCAGCCCATCCCTGGTAACCTTGCCCTGCACTCATGAACTTTTAATGCATGTTTATAAGTTTTCTCCCCTCACCCATCTCCTTTCCATGGAGAAAAGTCAAACAATCATGGTTTGGTTGCAAGGGATCTAATATCACCTTGTTCCAAGTGTCCTTTCTTGCTCAGGGACACCTTCCATTATCCCAGGTTGCTCCAAGCCCTGTCCAACCTCTACTTGAAAACTTCCAGGGATGAGGCAGCCACAACTTCTCTGGAAAATCTGTGCCAGGGCCTCCCCACCCTCACAGTAAAGAATTCCTTACTGTTATGTAATCTAAGTCTACCCTCTTTCAGCTTAAAACCATTCCTTCTTGTCCTATCACTTCATGTCCTCTCTATGAATGATTTTGCTTTTTAAGGAGCTTGGAGCATTGGTTTTTATGTTAATGTGCACAATCTGCAAAACAGCAAAGTGTTACATGGGGTTTCTATTGGAAAGGGCAAAGAAGGAACCACTGGAGGAACTCACTTGTGCTGCTGTAGACTTTCATCACATGGGGCACAAGGAGGAGATGTCCCCCTGAAAGTTTTCTCTCCTTTTCACCACAGAAGGAACAAACTGAATGTATGACTTTCCAGGGAACAATCACTGACTGGTTGGTGTAATAGAAGGATGTCTTCAGAATAGCCCCTTCTGGGCTTGCTCTCTTCCAGCACAGTAGAAAGGAGAGTGATAAAGAAGCAGCTCCCTCACTTACCTCATTGTGTTACAAATTTAGGATTCAGATGATATAAGACAATCTCACTCTTGATCTCCCTTCAGTATCCTTCCCCCTATTTGCATAAGAAATGACATTTTTTTCCACTCATTTGCTAATTGAGGTGATTCAGAAACCGTGTTATAAATTCCACTACAAATATTCCCAGTGGCAGCACGCAGAGCTGTGGTGGGGTTTTTTGCAGTCTGGACATGTTTTTCAAACACAAAATGCTTTGACCTGCTGAGTTGGAGACAGCTGCCAACAAGACATGTCTTCAGCTGGGGTCAATGAGAGGCTGAATCCAAAAATGCAAAATCGGAGGTGGATGTGGAGTGTCAGCAAAGTCCCTTTTGCTGTGCTCTGTTGATTGTCTCATGTAGATCCCTTAGTTTTTGCTGTTGTCTCTGCCATCTAATTTAGGGGATTGCTGTTAAATTAAAAGGCATGATTGACTGACTGGCATCTGAGACACATTGCAGCTGTCAGCTGCGAAGATAAACTCCGGATCGGGATGCAAATCTTCTCAGAGATCAAGAGGGGTTTGGACGAGGTGTCTGAGTGGAGCCCTCTCAGTTGATTTGCAGTAGGAAAGACCCATTCTTTTGGCATTTCTGCTTAAGATTCAGGAGAAATGCCAAATATGAACTTGCTGGTTGATGTAAACCATCTTGGAATTTTCTCCATTTAGCCGGAGAATTAAAATGCATTGGGTCAGCCTTGCATGAAAAGTAATTTGTTTAAGTCCATGATCATGATAAGAACTGACTGAGGAGGATCAAAAAACTCTTTAGAAACTGGATTAAAGGCCTTCCTGAATGATGGGCACTCAGACCAGACATGAGCCTCAGATGCAACAGCCACCTTCGTTAAAACACATTCTAGGAGCTTGGGCTGCTCTCCAAAAATAAAAAATACGAGTTAAACCTGGCTATGTGATCAAGGTGACAGCTGCTGGTTGTGATGGGAACCTCTGGAGTGGAAGGCATGAGCCACAGCTCCTCCAGTTTAGGGGAATAAAGGGAAAAGTGAGAGAACTCCGTGGTTCTACGAGGCCATAGCTGAGAAAAACCTCACAAAGTGAGAACAGGTTGGGTGTGTGACCTTCAGAGGATTCAGTGCCTTTGAAAAGCAAAATCCTTTATAGAGCAGTTGCAGCAGCCTCATTATTTGTGGATTAAGGACAGATGGCAACTCAACCTGCATCGATCAGCGGGAGCAGCCGTTTGCTGAGAGCTCATGGAACGAGACTCCAGGGGTAGCAGGGTGTCCTGGTGTAGGGCAAATTTGGGAGAGAAAAAAAAAGAAAAAAGGGTCCCATTAACTTCAGAGAGTCTGCACTGCATTTCACCTGGATTCCTGACTTCCCAGCATCAAAGGAACATCCAACCTCATGCTCGAAATGGAAGAAGGGGCAGAGCAAGGGATTGTGTGGTGGGCAAGAGGGGATGGATGTTTCCTAGAGGATGGGGAGTTCAAGGGGGCTGTGTCAGCTCAACAAGCAGAGACTGAGTGGTGGCCTGAGGGCTGGGGCAGCTCTGCAACCTCTGCAGGGACCACATCACACTTGCATCTCTCCTGCAGCTTCTGCATTGGGCTAAAAGCATTTGTGTGGTGCCACAGCCACTGCAGATCATTCCACAGCCATTGCAGATCATTCCACAGCCATTGTAGGTCGTTCTTTTCATAGAATCATGGAATCATTAAGGTTGGAAAAGATCACCAAGCCCAACCGCCAGTGTGGCACCCCCACCATGTTCACCACCACCAGGTCCTCCAGTGCCACATCCACACCTTGTTTGAACACTCACGGGGATGGTGACCCCATATCTCCCCTGGGCAGCCTGTTCCAGTGCTCAACAACCCTTTCTGTGAAGAAATTTTTCCAAATAAACAATCTAAAACTCCCTCTGGCACATCTTGAAGCCATTTCATCCCATCTCTTCTTACCTGGGAGAAGAGACTGACACCCATCTCACTACAAGCTCCTGTCAGGGGGTTATAGGGAGACATGAGGTCTCCCTTCAGCCTTTTTCTCCAGGCTGAGCCTCCCCCAGCTCCCTCAGCCACTCCTTTCCAAAAACCAGATGCAGCAGTGGGCACAAGAACCTTTTGTTTTCCTCACGGCACAGCATTTCCCCCCCTGAAATGTGGGATAGGAATAACTTCATATAATAGACCCTTAACCACTTGTTTACAGCTCCACTAAAAAAGACAAATCACTTGGAGCATTGAAGGACTAGACCCAGGAAAAGAAGGGGGATTTCAAAAGGTTTATCTGACAGCCAATAAACAAGATAAATAACATGCAGCATTTAATTTGTCAGGACCATGGTACAACCTGATGATAAAAAAGGACTGCTCCATAAAGTGGGGAGTACCTTTGTCTTGGCTGTAAATGCCTGGGTTGATTTATAAAGTGCCCTGGTACTTCTCTAGCTTCTCTTTTGTACTCACAAATGGGGTGGAAACTGAGGAGTAAGGAGAGGAAGGAAGTTATCTGTGCTCCGCTTCATAAACTGATCTCATTCCAATTAAGGATTTGAGATCACAACAGTTTTTATCCTATCTTGCCTGGTTCTCCTGTTGCTGAGGATAAGCAGAGTAAGAGTTACCCCCTCTGCTCTGCCCTGCTCAGGTGAGACCCTACCTGCAGAGCTGCATCCAGCCCTGGATCCCAGCACAGGAAGGACCTGGAGCTGCTGGAGAGAGTCCAGAGGAGGCACCAAGGGGATCAGAGGGATGGAGCAGCTCTGCTGGGAGGGAAGGCTGAGAGAATTGGGATTGTTAAACTTGGAGAAGAGAAGATTTAGGGTTACCTAATTGTGGCTTTCCAGTACCTGAAGGGAGCCTACAAGAAACATGGAGAGAGAATATTTACAAAAGCCTGGAGTGACAGGACAAGGGGGAATGGCTTCAAACTGAAAGAGAGTAGGTTTAGATGGGATATTAGGAAGAAGCTCTTCCCTTTCTGGATTATGAGGCCCTGGCATAGGTTTTCCAGAGAAACTGTGGCTGCCACATCCCTGGAAGTGTCCAAGGATGGGCTGGACAGGGCTTGGAGCAACCTGGGACAGTGGAATGTATCCCTGCCCGTGGCAGGGGGTGGAACAAGATGATTTCTGAGGTCCCTTTCAGCTCAAATCCTTCCATGATTCTGTGATTCTGTGATTTAAGAAATCAAACACTGGCACCTTCATTATCCCTCCTTCTTTCCTGTGGTGACACCAGGCAGCATTAATTTCTCTGTGTATTTTAGGGGATCAGTGCCATATTAAGTCATATCCCAAAATGCAGAAATGTTTGAATAATGCATCATCAAACTGGGGACACTATGACAGCCAGTGAATCCTGGGCCCATATTTTGCTTATAAACACAATATAAAATAATAAAGACACTAGAGCAATTATGCATTTTATCTCAACAAAGAGCATCCCAAATAAATCACAATCCAAGCCAAGGCTTGCATGAAGCTGCTTTCTGCCTTCCCCATCCTCACCTAATCTGCAAGGGAGTGAGATGAAAGAAAGACATCCTGAAAAGGGCAAGCCAGGAGCTGATTGACTCCTAAACGTGTCTGATTACAGATATCCTATTGATCAGCTCGAGCCTGCCATCGGGATAGCTCCCATTACACCACTGGTTCCTTTTACAAAGGAAACAAAATCTGTCTCCCATAAGGAAATTGTAGACAAGTCTGTGTTCCTGTGCTGTTTAGAAAAGTGACCAGCACAGAAAGTGACTTTTGAGGGAAAGACAGCCTTCCTCAAGGTCACGTATTTGTTTTGTGCCAGTAACAACTCCATCCTCCATGCTGCTGCCAGGATCTCTGGGCACTTTGCTGGCGAGTTCACTGCCCTCCCTTTCCTCCCTGCTCCATTTTTCCATGTTATTCTCATGATTAAGTATCTGAGCAGCTTCCATGGCCATCAGCAGTGGGAATGTTGCTGAGCCCGTGTTTATTTTCACTCTGTTTTAGAGGGAAAAGTTAAACAACAGCCATGGAGGTTGACAAGTATTTCCCCATCCCTGTGCAAAAGGATACTGATAATGGCCCTAAATTCTGATATGGCACCTAGTTGGGCTCATTTTTCCAGACAGGGCTGGTGTCCTGTCTGGGGTTTGTAGGGATCAGCAGAGCCCAGAGTTCAGAGAACAGCCACAATCTCATAAAAAGCAGTTCAGGGAGGCTGAGTCAGCGAAAGTGAATCATCTGCATCTCTTGGCAAGGAAAAAAAAAAAAAAAAGTGGAAGTTATTTCATTTTTATTTTAAAACCAAGAACATTCCCAATGTTTCCTGTCTGTAAAAACCCCTGCATCTTTAGCTCGTTATCCTTATCTGTGCCTGAGCACAGCACAGAGCTGAATTCCCTGGACCTGAAACATCTCCAAGGGTAGCTGTGGGTAATGAGAGAATTCACAGCAGGAAAAGCAGCCATGTGAAAGTGGCCACCTCTGGGCTGAAGGGCCACCTCTGCTCCTCCCCATGAGGTGGACAAACAGTGGAGCAGAACAGTGAAGCTGAGGCTTATTTCAGCAGGTTTTAGATTGCTGCATGCGGCCGGTGAGGAGCGAACTGACCACTGAGGGATGTGACAGCTTATCCATCACCTGAAAGGATTGGATAATCCCCTGCTGTCTTTTACAACCCAAAACTCAGCCTTGCTGTGATCCCTGCAGGTGTTTGGACTGTGGGAGGCCAGCCAGATTGAGATGGTCTTCACAGTCCATCCTGCCATCAGCATTTATGGGCGTTCCACCCAGGCCAGTTGCTTTTGGCAGGAAGCTGGAAAGACACGGGGTGGAGAAGGCTGCAGAGGCTCAGAATTTCCCTTCAGTAGCAGGATTATCCCTGCAGCCAGGTGGTTTGGTGCATCCACCAGTTTTCAGGGCTGTAGATTGTGGTACAATGGGGAAAGGTGAGCATTGCTGACACCAGCGTTGGGCATGGCTGGGGAGAGGAGCCAAAAATGTACCTTCATCTTATGGCGCTCACAGATTGCTCCCTGTGGGTTCTACAAAGAGTGCTGGAGGAGAATCTCATTCCCATGTTTTTCCCCCACTAAAGCTGTCCTTGAGAGCAGTGCCTCACATGTCTGAGAGGGTCTGCAGAGTGGGGAAAGAAAATATCTTTTTGGGAAATGGTGGAAGAACCCTTATCCCTTCTCACCTTCCTTGTCTTCACATCACGTGTTTGTGTGGTGGCAGAAGGAGACACAATCTCACTGATGGTGGATTTGTACCTTGAAGTGTTTTTTTGCTCATGTCTTCTGGGGTTAGAAGCCAACAGGACATAAAATGGGCAGAGGGTCTTGTCAGAGGGGAGCTCTTTGCTACAGTAAGCACAGGAAAAGCAGGACTAGATGGAATCATAGAATGTCCTGAGGTGGGACCCCCAAGGATCACTGAAGTGCAACTCCTGTCTCTGCACAGGACAGCCCCAAGAACCGCACCACGTGCCTGAAGGCATTGTCCAAACACTTCTTAAACTCTAGAAATAGGAATAACTGAAGAGAATTCAATGTAAAGTCAGGCAAGGCATCTCCCCTGCCCCTCTTGACTTTCTGGGCTACCCTGCAGCGTCCATTCCCAGCACTTTTTTAAAGACACGCCAGTTTTGATTTTTGGCAGCCGATACACGGCAGGCTGCTCCGGGCCGGCGCTGCCTCGGCTCCCCAGGGCGCTGGGCTCTCCCTGAGGCTGACGGGGCTTTTCTGGATCTTGCCCAGGTGGTTGGAACTCCTGGTCGGCCTGGGGCGACTGCACCAAGGACTGCGGGGGCGGCCTGCAGACCCGCATGCGCTCCTGCAAGCCCCTTCCCAACGAGGGCCTGGCCTGCGAGGGAGTCCTGGAGGAAGGACGGCTGTGCAATAGGAAGGCTTGCAATAGTAAGTGGGGGCACGTTCCCTTGCACGCGCGCGGCCCTTCCCGGGAGGAGGAGGAGGAGGAGGTTGGCCTCGTCCCCATCGAGGATGGAGGGTGCTCCAGAGGCTCGGGGAAGCTGCCCCAGGGCTGTGTTGGAGCAGAGAGCCCAGGGGAATGTGTGGGTTTGGCTGAGCATGGCCCTGCCCATCCTGGCCTGTCTCGCACGCACGTGTGCTGGCACCGTCTTCCCACACCTTCCAGGCTTTCAGCCCAAAGAATTTACAGGGGTTCATAAGCTGGCTTGCATCAGGTTTTCATATGCTGGTGGTAAATCTGCCACGTCCTTAAAGGCATTTTTAAGTTCTCCCAAATAATTAAAGCTAAGAGAGATGTTAATCTTGCTCCTCCTTGGTTCAGTTCAAGAGCAATGACCCTGGCCCTTGCTTTTATAAATAGAAGCCCCCAGTGATGAGATGTAGAGAAAGATCTGGCTGTTAGACAGGGATTGAGTGATGCAAAGGCTTCCGTGTGTGCTCCACTCTCCCCCTGTAATGCATCCTCTTTCCAGGTCCTCTTCTCCAGAGAACAGGGCACAGAGCTCCCACAGCATTCAGATACTGATGGGTTGAGCTAATGAACCTCCAGCACTTTAATCCCCAGTTTTTCTGTTGCTTTAGGCTGTGTTGAAAGGGGGATAAAAAGGAAAAGCCAACTGCAGACACAGCTCAGCTCAACACGTGCGAGCAAATGGCTGGTTATAATTATTCCCTTCTTTTTATTTCAAATTCAGAGTAGAGAATGTTTGAATAACTCTTCTGACTAGTCAAATAACTAAGGAAAGTTCAACTGTCTTCAAAGGCTAGGAAGTATCTCTTGATAAGGAGGAAGTTCAAATAAAGGGACATAAATATATTCCTCTAATAAGGGCTAAAACGATTTCATGCATTTTTTAACATTTTCATAAATTTAAAATATGTTGCAATTAGGCTTAGACTTTTTTTTCTTTTTTTAAATTAAACCTGGTATATTGAATTCCATCTCCTCGACTCACAATTGTTAAAGTCCCTCTGAGGTTTACCCACACCAGGGATATTTCATCTGTGTCTCCGTGGTGACTTTGTAGTCATGACTCAGCTGTGGCTTGTGGTGGGGAGAGTAGGAATGCAAGGACCTGGAAGCTGGTCCTGAAAAAAGTCCAGTTGTTGGATTGAGGTGTGCCTGAGTGGAGTTGGAGGAAGGGCCACACCAGTCTTGGTGAGCAATGTGTGAGTGAAGAAGGTAGGAGAGGGCACTGGGAGTGGGAGAGGGGGATCTGGAGGGCTGGTCACTCTTTGAACATGTAATACATGCAAAAAACAACAAAAAACTCCTTAATGTGTCCCTCCTATACTGGATAAACCAGGGGGGACCAGATTCCCAGATTCTCTTTGCAGAACATCCTTCCTCATCCCTAACCATTTCCAAGCTGTCTGTGGGACCTGTTTGATTCTCCTGCAGCCCTCTTGAAGTGGTGAGAGGGGGAAGACCCTGTTTTCCAGGGCCAAGACCCTGTTTTCCATGGCCAAGACCCTTTTTTTCCAGGGCCAAGACCCTGTTTTCCAGGGCCAAGACCCTGTTTTTCCAGGGCCAAGACCCTGTTTTTCCAGGGCCAAGACCCTGTTTTCCATGGCCAAGACCCTGTTTTTCCAGGGCCAGCCCCATCAGCACTGAGCAGGGGTTGTAACATCTTCCCTTGATCTTCCCCAGGGGCAAAACTTTGGTTCTTTGTGAGAGATCTCCTGAGGTTGTGGTGGAAAGGAGTGGGATGGGTTGGAGAGCCATGGAGACTGGGTTGGATTTCCATGGCATGGAGTGCAGCAGTGAAGAATGAATTGGTTTTTACTCATTATTTACTTCCCTTTTTCCAGAACACAACACTCAGCAAAGCCAATCCTAAGCACAAAAAAACCCAAAGGGGCTATGATTCAATAAATTATTTCACTTGTCTTCCTGTCCTTTTTCCATTGCATTCCCAGTCAATTTCTCCTGCAGACTGCAATGAGATTAGTTCAGCTCAGATTATTTAGGAAGAAGGAATTTTAAGCTAAGTGGAAAGTCCTAGTTTAGAAGGAGAGTACACACACAGAGTCAGCCAGCGCAAATGGATTTATTCCATTGAAATAAATAAATTAATTCTGATTAATTGTCCCAAGACCCTCTTTGCAGACAAACTGCTGAGCCCTATTTTGATATTTTCATGCTGGAAAGGATTTCAGGGGATATGTGAGCAATAAACTTTTCCAGAAGACTTCTCCATGCACATCTTGAGGTCTGTGTCCTACTTCAAGATAAACCTGTGTCTCTTCATATCAAAACTGTTCACTTGGCTCTGAACTTGCCTCTCAGTGGATCTGTCCCCTTTTGCCTTTGCCCAAGGAGATGCACTTTTGACCCAAGAAGGGTTTCTAATTTTCTTGCATGTAGCTTTTCCATCTCTTTACTTTGATCTGCACCAAAACCTAAGAGGATTTAAATGTAGAGTAGAAATCTTGTTTTAAATGTATCACTGTTATTTTCATATTGACTTTTGCTCGTAGATTTGCTAGGGATGAGTAGAATATTCATTTTTTCCCTGGAACTGTTATTATTCTAAGTGTTCATTATAAGCTGCAGTTAAATAAGTTTTAATTATTTCTTTTTTTAATTAAAGGGAAAAAAAAAAAAAAAAAAAAAAAAAAGAA
>JAWWMU010000106.1:149140054-149167826 GCA_035048155.1 Cinnycerthia olivascens
ACAAACCTACCAAATTATAATGTATCACTTTCATATAAAAAAAAAAAAAAAAAAAAAAAAAAGAACTGGCCAGGGAAACAACTTTGTCCTGAATTGTTCAGCATTTAAGCAGTTTGTAATAATACCTGACCAGCTCTCCAGGTATTGTGGAATGGCTGAGATCTTAATTTTATAGTAGGAAAAAAAAAGCAGGAAGAAAACAGTTTCCTTGAACAAAGGGCCATCTGTAATCCTGATAAAACAGCCGAACAAAACAGGGATGAGTGCTCTGATATTTTCCTCTTTGCTGTGGAGGTAAATTGAATCTTCTCCACTGAGAAATTGCTGGCCAAGCAAGTCAGGTTAGAATAACATAGACATCCCCACCACCTTCAAAACAAGGATAAACCCATCTCTCTTCTTTAATTTCTCCTTTCTCACTTCTGCCAAAGTTGCTCAGAAGCTGATGGGTGATTAGCAGGAGTGTTTTAGCTGTTTAATTGGATCTCCAGCCTCTGGAGCAGCTTCTCAGAGTGCTGACACTCAGCTCCCTGGAGCTGCTGAGAGGAACTTTTGTGGAAGATCTTTGAGGGTTTCGTTGGTTGTTTTGTTTTTCCAGGCCATGGCAAATGTTTCAGAGCTGTCTTGGAACACACAGCTCCTCCCCCAGGTGGACCTTGCCCAGGTCCTGCCATTTTCCTCTTCCAGAGCTGCCCCAGGTGGGCCTTCAGCAGGTCTCAGCATGCAGGAGTGGGAATGGTAGGAAAAACCTCTCCGTTTTTCCAGGAGCTGTGACTTGTGCCAGCCTGGCCACCAAAATCTGGGTGCAGCTCTGGTCCCCAGAGCTGAGTCTGAACACATTGTCTGGAGGCCACAGAGGTTGAAATCAGTGCACAGGAGTGGCTGAATGACTCCACAGGTACCATTTTTCTGTGGTCTTTTTGTTTTCCCACTCGTTTGGGCCACCCTCTCTGCTGTTCCATGTGGTAGAGTCTCTTGCTTGATGATCTTCTGGCTAAATTTCCCCAGGGATACACACCCCAGTCCAACAGGAAGTGAGCCAGGTAAGTTTTCCATGGGCAGAGCCAAAAGCTGTGAAATGCTGAGGAATAACTGCATTGAAGGCTCATCCCAAACTGGGAAGGAAACTTTGTCTGGTAACAGCAGCTTGGCTTGGGTAGAACCTTTATTTGTGCCAGCTCAAGAGATGTAATCTGAGGGAAAACACAAAGTTTTTGTAATTCTGATTTTGCCTTGGTAAAGGACTTGGTGGGTATCCCTTTCTCCAGCACAGAGAGAGGAGATTTCCTCCCTCTATTGGATTTGGGCATGAGCTGTTGTTTTATAGAGAGAGGGGGAAAAATACCAACCCAAATGTGGTGGGAGCTTGCAGAGGAACTTCCCAGGTCCACCCACTGTGGATGGAAAGGGATGTGCTCCAGTGGCTCCTTTTGGCTGCAAGGCTCTTGAAGCTGGGTTTGCTCACAATCTGGCAGGCAGAGGGTCCTCAGAAGGAGCCTGGGTGGACAACATCCAAACCTGAGGGGGAATGTCACAGCCCTGACCCCAGCGTTGGAACTCAGCAGTGCTGGAGAGATGTAAGAACAATCAGAGGTGTGGGCAGCCTGTGTCTGTTCCTGGGGAAGGAGAACTGGCAGAGGAGCCAGCTGAAATCCTACCATCCCCTCTGGCAGAGGTTGCTCAGAGCCATCCCTGACATTTATGAATGTGCAGATGGAGAAGACACAGCTCCCCACGGCTGGGAAAGGGGTGACCACATCCTGCCACCAGGTGCAGGAGGGTGACACTGGCACAGTCCTGACATTCCGGGCTGGATTTTCAGCTTCCAGCAGGTTCAGGTTAAGCCCTTCAGCTGTTCCTAGTGTGCATGTTCCACATGACATTCCCAAGGCTGAGCCTCAGTCTCAGTCTGTGCCACCCCTGATTCTCATTAAATTTTTATTTTTTGCTGCAACCATGGAGCTGAAATATCCTGGGCATGTGTGGGAGCATCTTCATTCCCTGCAGGCCAGGCTAGAACTCACTGCAAGCTGGAGGAGCTCCTGGAGGTACCTGCTGCTGCTGCTGCTGCAGAGATTTTGCTCTGCCCCATTTTTTACTGGTGGTTCAGGCATTTCACATCTGAGAGTCACAGATCTCCCCCAGAGATGTTTTCACAAATTTCAGATGTTCAGATCGAGGTTCTTCGGGTCTTTTCCTTAGCTGATGTGATTGCCATATATCCAGTGGCCTCCAAAATGACCCTCTTCTCCCTCCACTGAGATTTTAGGACTTAGGGGTTGTTAGTAATTCTGTGCTTTTGAGCTTTACTCTTTAGCAGCTGACAGATGCCCCAAAAAGTCCACAGCCGTCACCTTTCCTTTCAGTTTTACTGCATTGAGATTCATTTGAATGTTTTGGGTATTTTTTTAATAATCCCTTTTCCCTCTTTGCTCTGGTTCATCCTTTCATTCCCACCATCCCACCTTGCCTGGATAATTTTCATGCTCCTACTATTTGCTTTGTCTCTCCTATTTGGGGGATGAGTACAGAGTGTGTAGCTGTGGTGGGACATGTTTGGATGCTAAAACCTTGGCCCACAACACTTCAAAGTCTGTCTTTATTTTATTTTTCCCTTGGTTGTGTTGCAAGGTGCTGTCTGACACATTGCATGTGCTCATTAGAAGTGTTGGTCACCTGCTTCCTATTCCCACTCCTGCCAGCACTGATCATCCTCCACATCCACACTTGAGTTGTTTTTTCAATACTTGCCTCTGCCTACAACTGAAACATCCCCGTTTGGCTCCAAGAGCATTATCCCTCTATTGTTTTGAAAGGTGCTTGGGTTTTTCATGCCATTCTCACTACGTTTATCCAGCTGGGATGTAAATTGAGTCTAGGTCTTCCCTTAGTCCTGGAATTACTCCTCTCCACTGACCCTGCTGTGGGAAAAAGGCTGCTGAAATCCAACCAGGTCCTCACTGCCTTTAGTTTTTGACCTCATAAAGTTCAGGTATCCACAGCAAAGCAGCACTTGCACCAACTTCCCTGTGTTCCTAAGGGACCTGGTGTCTCCCTGCTTTGTTTGGAACCAGGACTGATTTGTGCATCTCTCCAAGGAAACTGTCCAGGTTAAATCTCAGCTGTGCTCTGTGTTAAATGCAGACAAATTGGCTTCTCTGCACATCCTTTTCCAAAGGAGAGGAAGGCTTCCTGCAGCAGTGGAGCAACCCTGGCAAGGGGGAAGCTTGGGGGAAGCTGGGAGGGTCACTCATTCAGCCTCTAGGCCTGATTGGCTTTAATTAGCACGAGAAATAACAGTGCAGACTTGCCATACCTGTCAAGGAGCAAAGGAAATCATTCAGTCCTTCAAGACTGGGATAAGTCATTAGGAGATGTCAGCAACACGGGGCCCAAATAATTGGTGAGAGGAGATTCAGAGTGTTAGACTTGCAATTAAAACTTCTATTTTGCCCTTATAGCTTTCCTTCACTCTGTGCTGCCTCCTATGTCTCTGTCCATTGGTGAACACTGACTACTTCTGGGATATTCAATCCCAGGTTTTCCCTGTCACCTTCCTTGCTCTGGGCAGGTGACAAAGCCATCCAAGCTCCACGTCTACTCCCTGATGCCCAGCCCCACTTTCTCCTCCCAGCCTAAATAAATCTGTGGGAAGCCCATGGGACATGATGCAGATGGAGATTTTGTGTGTTCTGGTGGTTTGTGAGATTTTGTGGAGAGCACTCAAATTGGAGCAGATGAAAGTGTGTGGGTATCACCAGGAATGGGTGATGGGGATGTGAGAAGTCCCAAATATGAGAATAAGTTGTCTCCTAACAAACTCAAAAAAAAAAAAAAAAAAAAAGAGTATTGGAAAACTACTTAAGAGTTTGTCTTTTTTGAGCTGAATTTCCCACTGGAAAGTCCCATGATTTTTAGCTATTAAAAACAGAGGGTTTGAAACCTTTCTATTCCAGAAAAGAGCCAGACAAAACCAAGGTGTTTGCAGATAGCAGGATGTTTGTGGTCCTGATGTCTGGCTGTGGGTATCTTTCCCTTGAGGATGGTAGGTGGGTGACAGCCCCATCCCATCCCCTCCAGCCAGCAGCCAGCTGCTGCTGGGAAGGTTTGGAGGAGTCCATGTGACAATTCCTAGACTCCTCATGTTCTGCTTTCAGGCAACAGTGATGGTAAATAATACAATTTCACAAACTCTCCCATGATCCAAACTGCTGAACATAAAGCTTGGCTCCTGGCAGGGACTCTGAATCATTCCTCTGCCTCCTCTGCTTTCCCTTTTTGGATGGCAGTATAGACTCCTGCCACCACACTGAAGCTTCATTAACCTTTATTAATTTTCTCAGGGTTCTGGGATCAAATTTGTCACCATTTCAACCCTTGGCAGTTCATACTTCTTGAAAAGATGTCTGAGTGTTTTACCTCCTTGGGGGAAAAGATCTTCTGTCTGGTACTTGCTGTTTGGAAACAAATTGGCTGCCAGATCACAGATTACTCGGGCTCAGCTCTGCTCTCTGCTATTCCATGTGACTCCAGAGGAGTCAGCTGAGCTCTCCTGATTTCCAGCAGGCACTCTTGGTGGATGGGATTTGGCGGTTACTGCTGGGTTGTGTCTCTCTTTGCTAGGGAGGGAATGTGTCAGGGTTAAAACATGTCCAGTATTACACACAACAGAAATTTTAGTTTCCCCTCCAGCCAATTCAGGGCTGATCCACACAGGCTGAAAATGGAAATCTGGCAGAGTGTGGGCTTGGAAGGAACAGTTAAATGCCTTTGATTTACTGTGGTTGCATTATTTACCTTCTGAACTCCACACCGTGGGCTCCACTGGGAGATTTCCAGTAGGACACAAGGGTCAGGAGCTTGTCTCTCACTGAGAAGGAAAGGTTCTCAGTTATAGCTCTGTTGGTACACTGCTGATGCCAGACTTTCATCTCTCCTTGTTGCTGGTGACAGGGCAAAGTCTCTGGAAGAGACATCCTATTGAGATATCCCTTTCCTTTCCACCTGCCCTCACCTGTCTGCTCCACTCAGCATTTCCTGTCTCCTCTACAGGGCATTTCTAGGCAGGTGCTGGTTGCAAGGCAGAATTTCCCACCAAAAAAACCCTGCCAGCTACCACCAGAAATCTCAAAACACCCCTAGGGATGGTGGGACTCAGTGCCAGCACATCTGAAAAGGATGAATCCTCCTCAAGTGCAGCAAGGAGTGCAGACACCTTAGAAAACCACTGAAATTAATTAAAGACCAGACACAAGGGATCATACTCTGCATGGTCCCAAATCTCACTCAAAAAGAAGGGGTTGAGCCACCAGCCAGCCCGAGTCTTTCAGGCTGGCTGGTGCTGAAACCTTGGGGAAAACTGGTGGCCAGGGGTGCTGGGGTTGGAAAGCAGGTGGCCACGTCAGGGGAACGTCGCAGGTCGCTGTCGTTAACGCGTGTAACCTTTGTAGTGAAAGATCTTGCAGAGTGAACCAAGGTGTATTTACATGACCCATTACCTTGCCATAGCCAATGGACGCTATAATTCCAGAAGCCAATCGCTGAGGTCCACAGATAACAGAAAGCGAGAGGACCCTGACGAACTGCAGCACTACGGGTACCCTGCACCTCAAATAGGTAAGCTCTGACCTCCCACAGCGGCCTCTGGAGCTGGGACACTGCTCTGGTCACTGCACTGCCCAGCTGGGCTGGGCTCTCTGCACTGTTTCAATGATCCACCCCTGTCCATCTCCTTCCCCCCAGGTCAGTGTGGGGGACACTCCCCCCGTGTTGTCACGCGCTGGACAAATGGCCATCGTCCCGTCTGTTCCCATCCCATCACCCCACGGGGCTTTGTGTCGTCACCATCAGCCAGAGAAGGCAAAAAGGGACAGACACAAAGCCCTGACAAGACCATCCATCCCACAGAACGTTTTCCCATCACCCTGCCTACTCCTGAGTCACTGCTTTGTCTGAATTACCCAGCCACACGTGGTTCATGAAGCCAAAGCTGACCTCGCTGCAATGCGGTCCCTTTGCTGATGTCCATGTCATGCTTTCCCATTGGCTGTGAGAGAGGGTGAGCAGGGCTTGGTGGGGACAGAGCAGGACTGGTTTCCTCTGTCCCTGGGTCTGTAGTGCCGTGCAAGGACTTGTCTCTGGTAGGTTCCACAGCAGGACCTTCCACCCTTCTGCCACAGGAGGGGAATAATGTGTAGTAATATCAGACAGCATGATCTGGGAAGATGGGGATTTATTGGACCTAGATCTGTGCCAGATCTGATCTACTCCATCCCTGGAAGTGTTCAAAGCCAGGTTGGATGGGGGTTTGGGCAACCTGATCTAGTGGAAGGTGTCCCTGCCCATGGCAGGGGGGCTGGAAGTAGATGATCTTCAAGGTTTCTTCCAACCCAGACCATCCTGTGATTCTGTGATTCAGTCTGGAGAGGTTTTGTGCTCTCCCTTCATGCCTGTGTGCCTCGTCAGGATCTCAGCAAAGCACAGTGTGCTGAACCTGGCCACAGGTTAAAATCACTACCCAGTGACCTTGCCAAGGTTAAAATCACTGCCCAGTGACCTTGCCAGCATTTCGTGCTCTAGAAAGGCTTTGAAGAGGTGATGTGATGAGAAGTGAGAGAGGGTTGTATTCTGGTGTAGATTACCTGTGCTCCACCCAGCCCAGGAGGACTTTTCCAATGTGCATCATCAGGAATCTGTGTGTTGTGGAGTATCTGGGGGTGACTTGCTGGGGTTGTGGTTTTCAACACGAAGCAGGGGACAGCCTCAATTTCCTCTCTACCCTGCACAGGCTCTGCTCCCTCCAGTGAGGGCAGCTCCACTGCCTGCAGGATGGATCCCTGGAGTCTGGTAAAACCTGCAGGAGTGGGAGGACTTTTGCTCTGCTACAGCATGGAAAAGCTGAGCGTAATCTCTCTGTTCAAATGCAAGGAAAGGAAGGCATTTCAAGGCAGGCTTCTCTTGTTTCTACTCTGCGTGGTCCCAGGTGCTTCCCCAGAGCTCCTGTTCCAGCCTGTAACTCAGCCATCAGCTTTATGGTTTGGCATTTCTTCCTGCTGTGCAGCTGGGTGCTGGATCTGGGCTCAGTGACGTCTTTGTCACCTCCCTGCCATTGTGGCCACCGCTGTAGCACGACTGGCTTGGGCTGTGGCATCCCTGAGGGCAGCATGGGCTGGGAGATGTGCACTGTCCTGCTGCAAGCTTCCCACGTCCCTGTCGCTGTCCCAGGTTGTTCAAGGAAGTCAGGATGGAGATGTGGAGACAGAGGGACAGCTCAGCAAGGGATTAGAGGGAATTTTTAGCTGAGGATGTCAAAGCAAAGCCCACAGCTTCCCTGTGGGCACAGCTTGTAGGGAGTAAGACATTTCACATCTGCTCAAGACCTGGAAAAAGATGAAATAGAGAAATCAGCTGATGGCAGCCATAAGGACTGTGGATGAGGGGACAGCCTTGCTCAGCTGAAGGGCAGCATTTTCTCCTGCCAGCCCTTCACATCCATGGTGTCCCAGTCCTGTTGGCCCCCAGGCTGTGGCAGGGCTGTGCTCTCAGCCAGGGTGCTGCTGGCTGCCCACGTGCCTCTCCCAGCAGCAGCACAAGAGCCAGATCCAGCCCAGCAGGTCCCTGGCATGGGCTCTCCTGGCTCAGCCCAGGCTGCTTCCAGGAGGACTCTGCCAGCAGCAGGATGTGAACAGAGAGGCACTTGGGGAGATGTCACTGACAGACCCCAAAACAGAAAGGGCTCCTGGCAGAGGGATGGCAGGAATGTGCTGCTCCATTAGTGCTGAGGGAAGAAGAGTCATGGAGCAGCTGCAGGCACTGATGGGGACACGGCAGCCAGGAGCTGGAATGATCCTGGATTGCAGCGCTACATCCCCATGGATCAACACCCAGCGTGTCTCATTCTGCAGCACCTGCTGGACCCTCTCCTTCTGCTGCACCTGGACCTGTGGGAGCAGCAAGGGCCACCTTCTCGCCTCAAGTGGGGTAGTGAGCCCTCAAAAATCCCTTGAGACACGCTTGTTAGTCCCCAAGCTGCTCTGGGGTATCACAGGACTAATCAAAAGTCAGTCCTGCTGAGATAGCTTCCTGCAGGCTCCAGTGATGATGCAGGGCAGGGCTGGCCCCTTCTCCTCTGGGGATGAAGACAAATTTGGCTGGAGCCACTCTGCTGTGAACACAGGCTGAAAGAGTTTGGGCTATTCAGCCTGGAGAAGCAAAAGCTCTGGGGAGAACTTAGAGCCTCTTCCAGTGCCTAAAGATTCTCCAAGAGAGCAGGAGAGGGACTTTGGACAAGGACATGGAGTGACAGGACAAGGGGCGATGGATTTAAGCTGAAGGAGGGTAGATTTAAATTCGATATTAGAACAAAAATCTTCATTAAGAGGGTGGTGAGACCCTGGAAGAAGTTGTCCAGAGAAGCTATGGGTGCTCCATTCCTGGAAGTATTCAAGGCCCAGTTGGATGGGGTTTGGAGAAACCTGGGATGGTGGGTGGTGTCCCTGCCCATGGCAGGGAGTTGAAAGTCTTTAAGGTTCCTTCCAGCCCAAACCATTCCATGATTCTCTCATCTCTGTTGAATTGTAAAACAGCACTGAGCTGGACTAGGCAGCTTTCAAACCCAGTGAGCGTGGTAGACATCTTGCCATTACATCAAAAACCAGAGTCAGAATCCACTTCTGGGATGAATTATTGCAATATATTTCACTCAGTAATTTGCATTTGCTGCCATTTGACCCACAGGAGTGCAGAAATGCTTCTCACTCATAGTTTTGATGATGAGCACTATTGTGTTTCTCTCGAGTAGAGTGAATTTGTCTCATGCCTGAGAGCGTCTCAGAACTGGGTCTCACTCAGTTTCAAAATTAGTTAAATTTGTGCAAGGTTTGAGACTAGGCCGGACATAATGTCCCAGTGGACTGAGATGATTTGCTTGGTTCAGAATGACACCAAGCCCAAGGGAGTCACCAGCACTTAGAAAATAAACTGTATTATGGGTTTAAAAGCCAGGGATTCATGCAATGTGAGGGATGATAATTGAGGAGATTTACCTCTAAGCACAGCTATTTCTGCTGTGAAAGAGCAAAAGCCAGAAATAATAAAGAGGAAAGAGGCAGAAGAGGTGGGCTTTGGTTCAAAGATGCCATTCATTCATGCAGTGGCACAGTAGCTCTTGTCTGGATATGGAGATTGCAAAACCCCAGCCAGGTCTGATGAGGAGGTTGGTGGCATGGTGGGCTCTCCAAGCCACGAGCTGCTGATGGAGGAGGCCCCTGCATCTCTGCAGGCTTCCCCTGTCCCACCTCTGGCCTCTCAGAAAGATTTTGGGAGCCAAACTCGGAGTGTTTAACTACTAAAATCCTCCAGCTGCCTGCCCCTGAGGGACTGGGTGCTGCTGGGTGCAGAACTGGGGAGGTTGCTCAAGGTGGGTGGGGAAATGCAAAGGCACCACCGGTTCATGGAGCATCCAGGCAGGCAAGGAAGCAGGACTGGCTGGGATCTGTGGGCCTGAGAGGGATCTGCTGGAGTCTGGGATACTCTGCATGGCAAACGATGAAGGGGTGGTACCATAAACGTAATTTGGAAGCGAATTTGGAGCATGGCGGTGCTCTGGGTCTGACAGAGCTGGATGTTGGAAAGGCAGGAAGATTGCCATGGAAATGCAGATCTCTCTCTCTACCAGGAGATCTGATATTTGTGAAACAGGGCATGGGACTGAAGTTTTCCTGAAGCCCCAAAGCCTCAAAACACACAATGTCTCCCACACATCCCAGGGAAAGATCAGTGGTCCATAACTTTCACCTAACTGGGACCAACTGGGCAGAATAATGAAACAAAACACAAAATTAACACAGTTTTGAGCAACTTTGGCTTAATGAACAACAGCAGTTGCATCTCATGGCAGTCATTGCAATGGCACAGATGAGGTAGGGAAAGATTTATCCTTACCTCCACCTCTTTCTGCGTCCAGACAATAAATGAAGGAGTGAAAGTCTGTCCATTTAACAGCAAGGACAGCTCTTCTTCTGCACTTTTCCCCCTCAACACATATTAATTTAACAGGCTCTAATCAGTGGGTGTATTTTTAATTCCCAGCTGCCGGAATGACAGGAGACATTCAAAGCAGATGTGTTGAAAACATGACACAGACCAAACAACACAGAAAACTACCAAAAATCCCAGAGAGCAGATTGACGAGAGCCACAGGCGCTTGAAATTTCATTGCATGTAGAAAACAGTAGTAAATAAATATAAAGAAAAATAAAGAAAAATAAAGAAAGAAACCCAAACATACACAGTTTTAGGCAATGTTGGGAAATTTGGTGGGCTCCAACCTTTCCAGTCCCCACCACAGTTCCTGCTCTGACATTTTCACGCAGCTGGTTTATAACTCTCTCTGAGATCTCCAGCTGCTGAGTCCTTCTCCACGTTGCAGCTGGACAGTTTAATGCAGCATCCTCTGCCCAGCTTTCTTTGGGAGTGGGGTGGGGGTGTGGGAGGCCACCGGGTGCTAGGGTGGGTGACCCTTGGAGTCATTTTTACCTGTTCTACCCAGTTCTGAAGTCCTTCTTATCACCCAGAGTCTGCCAAATGCATCCTTTTGGGATGAGACACGGGGCAGTCTGAGGTTCTGAAGGATTTGTCACGAGAAGGGGTTGCCTCTCTGCTATGCTGGTGTTTATTTTTTGCCATATGCCTGTGTTCTGTACATGCCAAACGCCACATTCCAGGTTGATTATGTGTAATTATTAGCAATCCATGCAAAACGCGAAAACCCAAACAATGCGTGGCTTAGTTGAATGGAGCAGAGCCAGGTTTTTATTTTCATGTGGGGAAGAAAAGTATTTTGTCAAAGGGTAGAATATTGCCTATGAAAACTAATGGAAAACGGCCTTTTCCCTGCTCATTTCACACTTAGGGTGACTTGTTTGGAGGTTGTGGCTGCTGAAACAGCTCCAGCAGGGATTTTAGTGACAAAGGGAATCCATCTCAGCGCTTTTCACTCCCATCAGTGGGATATTTTTAGTTGCTTCTCCAATGCTGCCCCATCACATAAGCAGTTGATCAGGACTGTGTGATGCCCTGGAAGAGTCAGCCTTGTTCCATGTCACAGGCTCACGGCAGATCTCCACAGGTAGAGGAGATGCCAAGAAATCTCTCAGGGATTTCATCAGCTGACCCTTCTTAGGCACCATCACCTTCTTCTGTCAGTTCCTCCTCTGCCAATCTGCACTGGCAGGGGCTGTGAGAAGGCAGGAAATGGGGTTGAATCCTTAAAAGTGAACAATTTATGGTTACATTCACTCTGTCTAATCACTGTTGGTACAATCTCTAAGTGGAGGTTCCCTATCCCATCTCACAAGGTTCTGCAGTGGCTGTGCCACCTTCAGTGGTGGAGTTTATCCTTCCCAGTGACCCGATGCTTCCATAGCATCTTTTTTCTCTTTTTTTTTTTTTTTTTTTTTTGCATGTGTGTGTGTACTACAGCTCTACACAGTACCCCCAAAAAACCTCCTTTAGCCCGTTCTCAACTCTCACATTTTCTCCCCAATGCCCTCACACCCTCCCACCCATCTTGTCACCCCACCCGCAGGACACATTGCAGCCTCACAGGTCTCACAGCTGGCCAGGCGCAACTTGGAAAATTTCTTCCCCGGAGATCCAAGGATGCCACATCCTCACCTTCTGTTCCAACCCCCTCAGGTGACCCTGCAGCAGAGGAGTGGTCCCCGTGGAGCGTGTGCTCGACCACCTGTGGAGAGGGCTGGCAGACCAGGACCAGGTTCTGCGTTTCGTCTTCCTACAGCACCCAGTGCAGTGGCCCCCTCCGGGAGCAGAGGCAGTGCAACAACTCTGCCGTGTGCCCAGGTACTGCTGGCCAGCAGGGGAGGGAGATTGGCTGCCTGTGGTATCTCCACTGTGATATTTCTGAGACGCCCTGGCACAGGTTGCCCAGAGAAACTGCGGCTGCCCCATCCCTGGAAGTGTCCAAGGCCAGGTTGGATGGGGCTTGGAGCAGCCTGGGAGAGTGGGAAGTGGTTGGGATGAGATCTTTCAGTTTCCTTCAATTCCAAACCATTCTATGATTCTGTAATTCCTGGAGGGAGTTGGTTTTAGTTCTCTGTTTCTTCTCTTTATGCCTTAAGGGCTCATACAGAGACTCTTGCTTGAGCAAGCACTGCAAGATGGGCACCTGCTTTGCATGGTGTGGACAATCCCATGCTATGCTAAATTCCATGCTAAAGTCCATGAACTCAGTACACCTGCGGGCAGGTGCCCTTTGGGGTGTTTCCAGGACAGGAACAATTTTGGTGGAAAAATACATTCTGAGGAGACTAGAGCCTACTGGAAAGATGGAGAGGGACTTTTTACAAGACCATGGAGTGACGGGACAAGGGGGAATGGCTTCAAATTGATAGGGAGTATGTTTAGATTAAATATTAGGAAAAAATCCTTCCCTGTAAGAGTGGGGAGGCCCTGGCACGGGGTGCTCAGGGAAGCTGTGGCAGCCCCTGGATCCCTGGAAGTGTCCAAGGCCAGATTGGACTGGGCTTGGAGCAGCCTGGGACAGTGGAAGATGTCCCTGCCATGGCAAGGGGTTGGAAGGAGATGATTTTTGAGGTCACCTCCAACCCAAACCATTCTATGTTTCTATGATTATTTTAAAGAATTTTGCTGTTAAGGTAAGCATGGTATTCATTTCTCCTGACCAGCAACATCATTGTTCAGAAGCAATTCTATGATGGTGAAATCACCACCCGTGTTCTTTCCTGTGTTTCCTCCTCTGGTTATCTCTGGTTATGCCAGATGCCTGGTGAGAATTAGTTTGGAACCCCCTTTCCTGGCACTGGAGCTGTTAACAACTGATAAAGGACTTGAAAAGTCCCTGTTTTTTTGTGTTTCTTCTTTTTGTGAAGGATTATTGATTTAGCATTAGCTTCTCTGGTAAAGCTGGAAGGGATGAAGTCCCTTAAGAGAGATCAGTGCATTCTTATAACATTTGGCCTCTGGAGATTAAAGTGACTAAAATTCCATAAATAACATGGCCAGATTAGATTAGATTAGATTGAAGAAGATTAGATTAATATAGATTAGAAGGCTAATTAGATTAGATTAAAATTGATTAGATGTCCAATTCCAGGAGCCACCAGTGATGTCTTGAGCACTGTTGGAGGACGTTGCCCGTTCCATTTTACTCTTCCAAGTCTCCCTAACTTTGCCTCTGAGGTGGTACTGACCTATGAAATAATCAGTAGACAGACTACAGCTTTTCTGAAAGCCTTAAAATGTTGTAGTCTTTGAGGATTCTATGAGAAAATGTTGGGCTGGAAGAAAAAAAAGGGCAAGAAGCGACAAAACAGTGGTGATGATGCTTCCCTAAGGGGAGTGGGGTTTCATTCCTTTCTAGTTAAATTCATCTTTTGCTCAAAAAATCTCAGAAATTAAGGTCAGCTAAAAGTGCATTGTGGCTTATTTCAAAGACTGGAAAGCAGCACACACTTGGTGTTGATAGAAAAGCATAAAAATTCCTTGATGTTCCTCTCACACATTTTGGGATGGTTTGTTCTCCAACTTCCCACACGCTACTCGTTCCGGGTGGGAAGAAGCTGTGCCCTGTGGGCTCCCTCACTTTCTCAGACCTCCTCTGGAAAAGAAAAGTCACTTTTTCTGCTTCCCTTACAGTGCACGGCACCTGGGACGAGTGGTCTCCGTGGAGCCTGTGCTCTTCCACTTGTGGGAGAGGCTACAGGGACCGGACCCGCACCTGCAAACCCCCCCAGTTCGGTGGGAACCCCTGCGAGGGCCCCGAGAAGCAAACCAAGTTCTGCAACATCGCCCTCTGCCCAGGTAGGGACAGTGACAGATCTGAAACCTCCCCTCCAGCAGGGCTCCCCAGCCTGGTGTCCCTCCTGTGGCTCGTCGAGCTCCGTAGCTGACTCCAGCAAAATTCTGAGCTACCCCGAGGAGGATCCTGAGGAAAGGATTTGTTGGAGAAGCAACCCAAAGGTGTTTTCTGGGGTTTTTCAGCTTGGAGATGTCTCAGGTTCAGGTTTGCCCTGTGGGATCTCTTGCAGAAGGCACCTCACGTGGGTTGGATCTGGCTGCCACTGCTGTTTTCAAGACCATCTTAAGCTTCTCACCTGTTCTCCTCACTGAATGGTTTAAAGTTATTTTGCCTGATTGGGTTTGTTGTGCTGGAATTAATTAATATTTTTACTTACCTGTGCATTAATTCAATATAAACACAAGTTTTCTCTGTGGCTGATCCTGTTCTGGGTGGTGAGATGGACTAAGAGACTCCTAATGGCCTCCCGTGCCAAATTTAATCTTTTTTTTCCCTGCCCCTAAATTTTACTTCCAAATGCCTCTCCTCGAGTTTTGCTTTGAAATATCAGAAAGAACCTCAAGATGAAATTACTTTTACCACCTGGAAATCCACTTGTGCTCCAGAGGCTTCTTTCCTTTGACAGGCCCTGGGTTTACAACAGAGTCCCTCTTAATTTAACTCTGGGTATGCAATTGAACACGATCTGTAGACGAGCGAGCTCCCCAAAACTCCCTCCCTATCCCTGGATAATGTCAACTGACATTTTTCCAGTTTAATGAGAATCATTATGAGACATTATTATGTCCCCGGAGGAGGAGAGGGATTGTGGGAGGGATGAGAACTTTGTGAAAACACTGAGAAGCCTCCTGGCATTTCCCATCGAGTTTTCACTCCAAGTAACTATCCTTGGATATTTGGCCGCTGTCCAGAAGACTCTACATGGAATAAGAACCTCCCAGACACCAAATTGACTCTGTCATAAAAAGACAAATTTAAGAAGTCAGAGCTGGCATTGCTTGGGCAATAAAGCATACCCTGAGTTAACATTGATCCATAATTAATTTAAATACAAATAAAAGCACGACTGAAACAGCGGTGGAAAAGACAAGCAACCCAACTGCAAGGCTTCAGCTCTAATTAGTGCCACAAAGGCAATCAGCAGCTTGGCAGTACCAAATGAGAGCGGCATTGGGGGAATCATTGAAGCACAACAATGGGTGTTTGACACCCCAGACGCTCTCGGTGTTTATTACCACCCTGCTCCGAGGATTTATTGCTCCCGCTGATAAAAAACGCTCTGCTGCAGGGACAACAGGGCCTTTGTTCCTCCTGAGCTGTGGATGCCACAGGCTGAGCCCCAAGTCCTTGGAAGAGGGGAAAAGGAGGAAGGCAATGTCTTCACCAGACAATGAACATTTTTGACAGACTCCCACCGTGGTGTGTCCATGGCACCAAGCAGTCCTTGGGGGTGGCTGTGATGGGAACCCCTCAGCATCCTGACCAAGAAGCATTTTTGTCAATGCAAGGTGGCTGGAGGGACAACACAGCGACCTTTGTTTGTCCTTCTTTGAAAGCAGTTTTGAAATTACAGCCTATGAATAACTACAAGGAAATTACATGTTCCCATTCCCCCACTGAACAACCAAATTGTAGATTTGGCTCCTTTATTTTGCCATCTCCAGATGCTTGCGCTTCTGATAAGCTGCCAATCACCAGCAGCAGGGAGGATGTTGGAAAAATTCAACTTTTTTTTTGATAAATGTGATTTTTTGTTAAATGTCACATTTAATGTGATGAATAAAGTCTCACTTTTCCAATACAGAGAAATGTTAATGAGGGGCACACCCCACCATTATTAGGAAGAAAATCTTCCCTGTGAGGATGATGAGGCCAGAGAAGCTGTGACTGTGCCTCATCCCTGGAAGTGTTCCAGGCCAGGCTGGATGGAGCTGGGAGCAACCTGGGATAGTTGAAGGTGTCCCTGTCCATGGCAGGAGAATAGAATTAAAGGATCTTTACCTTTCCAACCCAAACCATCCTGAGATTCCATGATTTTATGATCAGTCCATGGAAACTGAGCAGCACAGCCTTCAGTCAGAAAAGCCACGCTAATTTATACCTGGTAGGATCTACTTAGTGGAGTTTTGGATCATTTCCAAAGAATAATCACCTGTCAAACACTACGTTTCACATTTTCCCTTGCTGGGATTGATAGGCACTGGCACAAAGCCTTGAATTTATGCACAATAAAAACATAAATCTTTGGATTGTTAAAAACAAGCACCTTTTGGAGGTACCTTTATGCTTGCCTGATTTTGCACACCTTGTGATCCCCTTTGAGTTAACAGTTGCTCATTTGGATGCTTTTAACATTTTTTTATAACTGAATTTGCAGACAAAAAGCTGCTTAGTTGCAATGGGGATTACACAGGGCTGATCAGTTCCTTGCAGATTACACAGGGACCAGTTGGCATTTATTTTTCTTGGACAGACAAGCAAAACAAAAAGAAGAGAAATGAGCTGAAAGGTGATTTGAGCCAGAATTCAGATTTTTCAGAGATTCAGGTTGTTTTTCCCAAGCGAGATCTAGCAGCTAATTAGATCTAAACAGAGCATCATGACCACTGTTAATGAGAAAAATGCTCCAGGAAGAGCAGACTGGGTGATGGATCTGTTGATCAGAGACCAATTAGGGTGTAACCAGCGCACTTGGGAATGCTTCAGTCCTTACCATGATAATAGGATGTATTCCTGTTTCTCTCCAAACCCGTCCCTATCATAACCTCCCTTGTCCCTCCCTCCTCTATTTAATTAGCAAAGACACTGCTGGGTAAAACATCTCCAGCCTGTCAGAGTTAATTCAGCTGTGAGAGAAGAACATTGACCACACACACTCACCCTGTTCCCAGTCTTCTGTTGGAGCACACCTTTGCTCCCACCTTTCCCAGCCAGCAGGAATGGTGGAGTCCTGTCAGTAACACTGAGTTTCTGAGTGTGTTTTAATGAAAAACGGAGCATTTTCATGATTGAAAAAGATCACTCTCCGCAGATTCGTGCACTGCTTTGCTGACAACAGGTCCCTTAAATATGTGCTGATGGCCCCAAATGGGAAATGTCATGGCAATATAGTGATCCCCTCAAAGTGTTGAGTGAAAACATGAGCCACGGCCTCAGGTGTGATGTTATGTTGTGATTGGCAATGTTACTAGTTTGGACTCTCAGATCAGGATGTGCGGTGTCAATAATTCCAACTTTTATGGTCTTATGCAGAGTGTGGAACATAAAAATTGAAATGTTACCACGCTTGAATCCTGTGGGACTGTTGGAGGCTCCAGAGGGCCCCAAAAAACACTGTTGCCACACAACAAACAAACACAGTTGTCCAAACTTTTTTTTTTGTAATCTCTGCACTCTTCCAAGCTCTGTGGCTCTGGTTTGACCTCCCCACCTGAGTCCCTGGTTGGCAAAGGCCGGCAGCTCCTTCCAGAGGGAAAGGTTTTCACATTCCGCTCGTTTTCTCTCTTTGGGCCACTCAGTGGACGGCAACTGGAACGAGTGGTCGAGCTGGAGCTCGTGCTCAGCCTCCTGCTCCAACGGGACCCAGCAGAGGACGAGGGAGTGCAACGGGCCCTCCTACGGCGGCGCCGAGTGCCAGGGACACTGGGTGGAGACCCGGGACTGCTTCCTGCGCCAATGCCCAGGTCGGTGACCAACGCATTCTTCTTTCTCTTGGCGCGTCTTCCTCTGCAATCCCAGTAAAATGTTTGCTTGGGGAAGACTTTAGCCCTTTTCTGTGTGGTAATAAGGGGGTTTGGATCATTCCAACAGACCGTGCCAGCCAAAACCCACCGCTGGCAGATGTTTCAGGAGGCCCCGGAGAGGTGAGTGGTTGCCCACAGGGAATGTGTCTTTCTAACCTTAGATATCAGCTTTTCAGCATGAGCTTAAAAAACTCCCAAGGAAATATCAACGAAACCCTTCCCTTGCCTCCACAGGGCTTCAGCTTCCCTCCTCTTTCTGTTTTGTTCCTCTCCTCCCACCATTTCAACTTTCCCAGTCATATTTCAAGCAAATGGGATCCTCCATTGTATCTCAGCTTTAAACCTTATCAGTGAGAAGGTCTGTCACAATAAAGCCTTTGTTCATGTCTGTGTAATATTTGTCACTTACTTTACTCATCTGTGACATAATAATAATAATAATATTAATAATAATAATAATATTCCTACTGGAATTCAACCTGGTCTACCAATTTCTTCAGGGAATCCCTTTACACTTGGGTAGCACCATTATCTGCAGTATTTAACAGAGTTGTTGGATTTTCCTACATGGTCTAAAGTAGGTTTTGATGTTTAGGTATCTCACTCCTTCTTTGCAATTTAGGGACACCTTCAAAGACAAAAAGGGGCTTCAGAACCCCTTTTAAGACAACCTTGTCCCACTGATTTCAGAGTTAGCTGTCAAAGCAGCTCAGGTCACTTTCTACTGCACAAAATACCACTAAATAAAGCACCAGGACTTGGTGCTGCCCCTCTTCTTTGGTAATTTTTGTCTACTTCTTGGAGCATGCATGGGTCTCTCACCCTCCCAAAAGGAATTATTCAACCCAAGATGATGTGGTAACTCAAAATTAAAGCCCAAATAGTGAAGAGCACACTTAGGCCCTGTTCTAATCCTGTCACCAAGTTGTTGTGGTACAGCAGAGGAGAATGTTTCCCTGCTTTGCAGGCTTGTTGTGAGGGCTAATTAACATTTTTATGGTGCTTTGATAAATGCCATTGTTAATGTAAAAGAAGCAGAATTTTGATAAATGTCATTGTTAACGTAAAAGAAGTCACATTTCCATGAATCTGGAGATGATGTTGGGAGAAGATCCAATGGAATGAGACAACATCCCAAACCTCTTTCCAAGGCACAAGAAGCATCAGTGCAATGGAAACAGCTGGAGGGAGATTTATTTAATGTCTTTTCATGGTTTTTTGCCCAAGGGCTCTGCTGGTCTCTCGAAACTCCTGAGCCAGATCTTCTCCAGGAAGGTCTATTTTCAGACATGCATTGTACATTCCCAGTGAACTCCAGATATGGAACTGGCCTGGCAGATGTGGCTGCCAGGATGAATCCCTGCCCATGGGAAGAGCGTTCAGGAGCACAGCCCCAAATCTCAGCCTGAGGAAAGAGACAGAGCTGCTTCTGCAGAGCATGGAGGTGCTGAGGAGGAACACAAAACCACCCTGGACTGATGGGATGGGAGAGGGAACACTGATTTAATGTCTGTTGAGGATCAAAGAAAGATGCAAAGCAGGAGACCTCTCTTCCTACCAAACCCTGCCCTACTCACCCAGTGTTCCTCTGCTCACCTTTGGATCGTGGTTCCTTCTGTTACAGATGATGTTTGGGACATAACAGGCTGTTTCTCCTCTTTTTCCTCTCTCTTTTTTGTTTCCAGTGGATGGGAAGTGGCAGGCCTGGGGCGTGTGGGGAAGCTGCACCGCCACGTGTGGAGGTGGCACTCAGAGACGTGACCGGGTGTGCTACGGCCCCTTCTTCGGTGGAGAGACTTGCCAAGGTCCCAAGGAGGAGTACAAGCAGTGCAATGACAGGAAGTGTCCTGGTATGTACCCCAGGCCCCTCGTGCTTTCCTTTGAATGAGGGGGAAATTTGGAATTTCGGATTTTGGGAATGGGCTCCATGTCCTTTGTCAGAGATCTGAATGCTCCAGAGGGTTGTAATCTAATAAAATCCTACCCATGACCCAGGTATGAGGTCTTGATTTAGCTGTCATAGAATCCAGTGCAACTGTTTTGGTTTCAGTGAACATTTAGTCAATCCCACCAGCCTTGCCTTGGTGGTTCCATCTTTTCATTGCCATAGAGTTACAAGAGGAAAAGAGAAACTGTTTGGTAGCAAAAACTGACATCAGAGTCTCAAGTCCATGAAGTTGTTGCTCTAGAGGTTTCCTACCCTTTACCTCTGGGAAGCCTGCACACCACTGGAAATTTAAAAGAAAAATGATGTGTCTGCATCTGTCAGAGTTTTACCCAAATCTCACCCTCTTGCAGAGTGCAAAAGCTGAATGGAGGGTGATTGAGCTTTAAGGCAGATGAAAACCTGGGTTTGGATGTGAAAAATAAGCTGGATTGAGCACTTCCAAGTGGGAATGTTTCTGTCTGCCTCTCAGACTACAGAGAGACCAAAAAAAAAGGCCTGTCCACCAGTCTGAGTTGAAGGGCCTGGTGAAATTGCTGGTGAGGAATCAATGGCCTTTGTGATGTTTGCAGTCAGATCTCATCAATTGTAACAGGCCATGAGCTTTGACTGAAAGGGTAATTAATTGTCAGAGCAGCTCAGTGGGAGACAGGAGGGATTCTCGTGGCAGTATCCCGGCGTTCCTACTGGAAAGGGGCATCTCCCTAAAGGACAGCAGGCAGCAGTTTTGATGCAGGAGTATTTGGGGACCGATTTGCCACGTGGAGTCTGAGCTGACCCCTCAGACTCCCTCACAAAGTGCTGAAGAGAGAGAGAGATGAAAGCCAAAGGACTTCAGCGTGGAAGTTCCAGCACGTCCAGCTCGGAGATGACAGAGGAAGAGACTCGTCACTCTTTCCAGCTACGCTCTAATAAAAGGCATCACCTCTCCTTGCAAGCTGTGCCTCTCAATTAGCAGTGGCGTGTGGGAATCTCTTCTAACTCTGCCACAAAGCTCTCCCTCGCCACAGAAAATCTTAGCACTGTGTTGTCTGGTGGTGTCTGCAGAGTGAGGCAGATTTAGTTCAGCTTCAGTGTGTGCCAGCTGGGGCCCTGGCAGAACAAGCCCGATCTTTTCTTCTCTTTCTGCAGGGGTTGATGCCTGTGCAGTGCTCCAAAGGAAAAGGCAAGTCCCAGGCACTGGGGCTTGCCAGGGTTCACAGCCAGAAGGGTCTCGCTGCAGTTGTTAATTTGCAAGGGAAGGAAAAGGTGGGGAAACATCAGAGGCTAAAAATAAACCTGCTCTAATTTGTTCTCCAGAAAGTATCAAATGCTGGCGTGATTCGATTTGAGCAGAAGAATTGAACTTAATTGGGTTAGTTATTAAAATCTCCCAGTGCAAATAGGTTACTCTGGTAAAAGGGATTTTGTTGTGAAGCAACATCAAAAAGGAAAAAAAAAGTAGAAAAAAGGAAGGGATGAAATGATTCTCTCCTGGCCTGGGAATTGCTCCTGCACTCCCTGGCAAGACAGATCCAATCAGTGTATTTTTAAAGAGCATCTCTGATCCACAGCATCCCTCAGTGGTCCCCAGGGACACTGCAGGGGTGACAAGACCAGGATGTTTTGACAGGCTAGCGGGGGAGAAAGAGGAGGAGAGATGTGAACATTCTCCCTCTCTGCTTTTTCCTGTGCTCTGCTGCTTCATAGCCAAGGATGCTGGAAGCTTCCACAGCCCAGAGACCTCCTGTGAACCATGGGGCAAGCTGTGACAGTGGTCAAAGCACAGGGACAAGAGTTTGGAAATCAGCTCCCTGCTCTGGGACAGGCTGTATGGGTGCCAGGCCCTGTGGGTGACCAAGTGCTGTCACAACTGGGTCACCCAATCTCTGTGCCCCACAGCTCCACGTCAGCAGGCTGAAAATGAAACTGCTTCTTTTCCACCCCTGTTCTGGATTATCTGCAGGAGGTGTTGGCTCAGGGATGAGTCCTGCTCAAGTGCAGGGCACAGCTGGGGTCCCACTGCCCTCAAGGGTTCCATCACAATAGCAATTACTCACAAGGGGACTTTAAACCAGGGGTAGGAGCATCTGTTTCCAGGCAGAGAATTCAGCTTACTCATTCCCAGTGTCTGCTGGGGAGGAATCCATCTTTGAACCACAGCTGGGGCTGGGGCCACGCACTCTTGGAGCAGTGATGTGCAGGCAGCTTGTTGGGGCTCGTAGGAGTTCTAGGATTTGCCATACCCATAATTTAGGTCTGAGCCCTTCCCACAGCCAGGTTGGTCCCTGGGTAGTCCCAGAGCAGCAGTGGAACGTGTCCTGACCAGCTGCAGGCACAAACTCAGCTTCCTTTTTATTGGAAATTTTACATGCACCATGAATAAAAACTGTAATCAAAAACTATTAAATCAAGTTTTTTCTTCTTCCCTCCCTCAGGAGTGACAAATAGATTTAACACCATCCTCACAGCTCCCTCTGCTTTGCATGTTGTAAATAATGAGTTCCTCAGCACAAAGATCTCCCATGGTGAATGTTTTTCTCCCAGATCCCACCAACTCCAGGACCAACTCAGCTCCACCCACAGACAGAAGCTTCCAAAACCGTCCTTCCAACAATTTCTTTTTCCTGTGATGTCTCGAAACACATTTCTGCAGGCTCCTGGGCTCTGCAGCAATGCTTGGAAATGAGCTGCTGATGCAGTTCCAAGTTGTTTGGGCTCAGATCTGCTCTCTTTTGTGCACAAGATGGAAGCAGGCAGAATGAAGACCACCCAGGGGATGTGTCCCTCTTGTCCCTTCATTTACTTGTTCTTTCCTTCATTCTTAATCCACTGATTCATGCCAAGCCTCACTTTAGATAAATCCAACACTGAAGGCGGCCACCCTGAGGGATGGAAGAGGTGGAGTCTGGAGCCATGGCATTCACCTACTAAAGATCTGCCCATTAAAAATTAAGAAATAAAACTCTTTAGTAGAGGGTAGCAAGAGCAGTTTTCTTGCAAAGAGCTGCCACAAGGCAAGGCAGGGCTGTGAGTGGAGTTTCCCATGGATTTTAGCGAGCTAATACTCAGGGTGGATGAATGCCCAGTTTTCAGACAGGCAGAGCAAACTCCAGAGAGGTGAAGTGACTTTGTGAGGGACTGAGCAGCGGCAGAGCCGGGACTGCAGCTCCAGCCCTCCTGGCTCACAGACCACGCTCCCATACCTCCCCTTCCCATGTCCTTGCCGAGGAGGAAGCTTTACCAGCGGAGTTTTTCTCTCCTGGCAGAGCCCCACGAAATCTGTGACGAGGAGAGTCTTGGCCCTGTGGTTTGGAAGGAGACGCCAGCCGGGGATGCTGCGGCCGTCCGGTGTCCCCGCAATGCCACTGGTAAGGGTGACTGCATGGTGGGGAGGTGGTCCCTCAGCAGGGCATCCTTCATCCTTCGTGTCCTAGATGAGGAGAACCTGGTTGTGAGGTGACAGGACAAGCACGTGGGCTTATCTCTCTTTGTCCGTGGCTAAATTAACTCTTCCTGGGTTTCTGATTTCGCTGTTAAGCACAAAGGTCTTACTTGTTACTGGATAATCTGAGGTGGTTTCCATCCATCCACTGCCTGGTCCTGTGAAAAGTTTGTAATTAGGGAGCACTGGGATATGTTCCCTCCATTGTCTACAAAAAGCTTTGCAGAGCAGGTTGGGCTTTAGAGTCCTCTGGATTTGGGTGTCGCAGTTCTCCCCAGTGCCCATAAAAGCAGCTGCTGTATGAGAGCAGGAAATCTGAATTCTGTTGTCCACTTACACTTAGAAACCTCAGCATCTTTCTAAAAATTCCTTTGAGCACTCGAGTTGGTGGTCTGATCATTCTGGTGTAAAGTAAAAGGACATGGGCACATCCAGGTGTTACCTGTTGTGGCCACCTGTTCCCTAAGGAGTGGAAGGTGGTGCAGAGAAGGCTCCAGGAGTGATGCTGGTGGTGGGATTTGTCCTCAGCTGGATGTTCCTCACTTCCAGGCAGGAACAGAAATAGTGGCAGCAGAATCAATATTGTGCAAAGGTTTTATTTCGTTTGAGGGAGAGGTTTGGGTACAGACAGCTCTCTTTTAGTCAGCCTGGGACAGTCAGTGTCATCCCCAGTGCTGTCCTAGAAGGGCTGTATCCAAAGAAAGGTCACTGAATCATTTGGCAGCAGCAATGGAGCTGCAGACCCAGCAAATCTGATCCTCAGAGACTTTCCAAAGGGCATCATGATGGCTGGGACAGGGTGATCCCTCTCCCTTTCCTCCTCTCTGTCTGTTCCTCCACATCATGAGGCATGTGATTATCACTGCAAACCCCTCTGTGGATTGGAGCTGAGGGGAGGCCTGGGGGAGGACTGGAAGCAGCTTTCAGAGAGTTTCAGCTGATGCAAGACTGGTGCTGTTGGGTGTTTATTCCCCTCCAGGCTGCGTGGGCAGCACAAGCCCTGCTTTAGTTGCAAGTACCAGACCAAACCACCTGGGGAGGCTCGTGGGGCCTCCCAAGCCAGGAAAAACGCTGCCATCCAGGGCAGGAGAAAAAAACCTTCCCTTCACCCTGACTAGCCATGTCCAATTTGTTAATTTTTGTTTTCCTGCCTGGTTTCTTCTGCTGCTCTGCAGTAACAGAAGGCAGGAGAGGGAAATAAAGATAATCCCTCCAACAGGCTTGTTCAGGCATCTGCAGGTGCCTCTGAGGCCCTTTGTGCTGGTAGCTGAGTCTGAATTGGTGCATTGACCAGTTCTGGGTGACTTCCACAGAATCATGAAGGTTGGAAAAGACCTCTGCAATCCTCAGGTCCAACCATCAACCCTGCACTCCCAGGGCCACCTCTAAACCATGTCCTCAAGTGCCACATCTACCGTGGTTTGAACACTTCTATGGATGATGATTCCACCACTTCTCTGCTCAGCTTGTTCTGAGGCTTGAGCATCCTTTCAGTGAATTTCTTTTCCTTAATATCCAATCCCAGTCTACTCTGGCACAACTTGAAGCTGTGTCCTCTTCTCCCATGACTTCTACTCATGACAAAAGACCAATCCCCATGAATGCTTGGCCTTCCATCCTGTCCTCACTCCCAAATTTGTTTCTTCCACTTTTCCAGGGCTGATCCTTCGAAGATGCATCTTGGATGAAGAAGGCATCGCCTACTGGGAGCCTCCGACGTACATCAAGTGTGTTTCTATTGATTACAGGAACATACAGATGATGGTAAGGCAGCCCCACTGCTCAGCTCAGCAGGTTTGGGATCCTCCCCAATGATTGTTACGTGGCTGTAGTTACAAAAAAGAAGGGAAAAAAAGGAGTTTCCATGTCTGCCTTGATTTTCTCTTACTGTTTTTTTCTGCTTACCTTGTGATGCACAAGCACTCCATGGACAAGGGGTGGTTCCTTTCAGGATATTTTAATATCCAGCTTGGCAGAATCCGGGTTCTTTCAGGCCTTTCATATCACATTATAATTAAGTATCGCTATGACTGTATCACTTTTAAATAAGCATCCTATTTTTTGTTAATCTTAAATTCATTGTTATGAGGGATTTCTTCTGGTCTTCTGCAGCCTTTAGGAGAACTGACCTGTCCTGTTCATGGTAAAGTACAGTCTGTCCTAAAATAATTCCAAATTGGTTGTAAGAAAACAAAGTTTTGGGGCAAAAATATTCTGTTGGGCTATGAACAGAAGAAACTTTGTAGTAGGATAATTTTTTTCTTCATGGGCAAACCAGAAAATTTTGGCTCTCTGTCATTTTAGAACCACTTAGAAGTTAACTTAGAATCTGTCACTCTTTTCTATTACTTTGAAAATATCAGAGGCTCTCAGGCCAGCAAAGATTCATCTGATCTGCACTCTGAATTGTGAGGGAGGTCAAAAGCCTTTCCCCGGCAATTCCTTCACTGAGCTCATTAACTCGACTTTCTCCCTAAAAGTGTTTCTCGCGTTTCTTTCCCGTTTCTCAGACCAGGGAGCACCTTGCCAAAGCTCAGCGTGGGTTGATGGGGGACGGGCTGTCAGACGTGCTCCAGAACCTGGTGGAGATCTCCCAGGATGGGACCAGCTACAGTGGGGACCTGCTGTCCACCATGGACATACTCAGGAACATGACAGAGATCTTCCGCAGGGCTTACCACAGCCCGACTTCTGGGGATGTGCAGGTGAGCCCAGGTGCATTTCCTGCAGCCCAAGGCTGGCTTAGAGAGGTGCCCACGCATCCAGGTTTGGTTACTTGTACTGATTGTAGCTGATGCAGTGCTGATAAAAATCAGATTATTATTTTTTCCCCAACATAAATGTCTTTCTGTATTAACAAACTCTCCTTTCGAGGTGGTTCTTCCTTGGTTTATAAACTAAGATCTTGAAATCCAAGGTCACTCTGAACTATTTCAACCTGATAGTACTTAACTGCAGAGCCTAATTGATATGAGAACATTATTTGGCAGGGATTTCAGGCTAATGACTCGAGGTAAAATGATCCTGTGGCATTGGGTGCCTGGGTGTCGATGTAGGGGAATATCATGGTGGTTTCTTATCCCAGGGTTTTACTTCCAGCAGCTTCAGAGCAGCTACAGGATATACCCTTGGGATGGGCCATCACCTCATGACTTGAAACATTAAACTGATCCTGCAGGATCTGCAGAGAGTGGTAAAACTGGAGAAAAAAATCAATAGTCTTAAATTTCCTGTCTCCTTCCTCCTCACTGTGTGCTGCAAAGGTCCTACCATGGACAGCACCCTCTCTGTATTTCCTGCCTGCTCGCAAGCTAAAGGGGATCCTGAGGTTTCCATATGTTGGAAACAACAGAAATAATAGAAAAAAAAAGATATGAAAGGATTTATGCAATGGAAGATCATCTGATTTTAACCAGCTTCTGACAAATATTTATCATAATTCTCCTTAAAAATCATCAGTAATGGATACAAGACCTATTCCCAATCCAGTGCCTTAGAAGATACAGTAGTAAAAGTGAAGGCCTGGAGAAAAAGTTCTTCTTAAAACCTGTTTTGCCATTAACATCCTTGGGGACCTGCGAAATGCTCTGGAACCTTTTGGGAACGGGATCATGAGAACGCTTTTGGAGCATGTTTAAACCTCACGTGTCCCTCATGCACCACTGTGACCTTCCCAGCCTGGGCCACGTTTCCATAACAATATCTTCTGTCCTCTCTTGTCTCCCCTCTCCAGAACTTCGTCCAGATCATCAGCAACATTTTATCGGAGGAAAATCGGGAAAAATGGGAGGAAGCTCAGCTGGTATGAACCTTCAGCACTTTCCCTGGGAATAAAGAGGCTTTGAGCACAGGGTTAAGCCATGAGGAGGGGAATTTCCAACATGACCTCCTCAGAAGAGCTTAATTCCAGGCTGAGTCACGTTAAAGGAGTAACTCAGGGAGCCACAGGATCTCAGGTCTGAGCCAGACTCTCTGCATGAAGAACAGTGAAATGCTGGTGGTGTAAACCAATTTTGGGATGGATTTCAAGGTTCAGACTTAGTCTGGAGTTGATAATCCTGATGTCTTTCTGTATTGCCACTCTTTCCTCTTGCCAAGATAAAGTAGTGGGATCACTTGGCTTTGAGTTCCTGGCTGAAAAGATGCAGGACAGGAGGGATTTCCAGAGCTGGGGTCTGCTCAGCTGAGCTTCTGGGTTCAGTTATGTTTTGCTTTATTTCTCTGCTGTCAAGGTTAGGGGTCCTGCTCAGTCCTGAACTCCCCATTCCTGGAAGTTTTCAAAGCCAGGTTGGATGGGGCTTTGAGCAAGATGTGGCAAGTGTCCTGGCAGGAGTTTGAAATTAGATGAACTTTAAGGTTCCTTCCAACCCAGGCCATACTAAGATCCTATGAATAATTCTGTGGCTGAATTCTCAAGTATTAGGGGATGGCGTTGTTGGTTTTTCTTTGTGTCTTATGTGGGCCTTGTCTTGTGTTTCCCATTTGAAATCTCTGTTGTGCAGTTGTGTCACACCTATTCCTGCGTCCCTTTACCATTCCTTTTGTGAGCTGTTGCAGTTACAAAATTCTTCCAAAAGATCTGGAAACAGCGAATAATCAAGAAAAAAAATCACCCAACACACAAAGCAGCACCAGAGTCCAGGTATCTTCAGACCAACCAGGGAAGCCCTCTGGGAAAAAACTTCTTAACAAGTGTTGGCACAATTGTTGAAAGTCCAGAAAATGAGACAGGGACTTGAAAACCTTTCCTTCATGCAACAGCAACTCTTGTCAGGAGCTGAGCAGTCTCTTCTCTTCTCTTCTCTTCTCTTCTCTTCTCT
>JAWWMU010000106.1:149168678-149191381 GCA_035048155.1 Cinnycerthia olivascens
TTCTCTTCTCTTCTCTTCTCTTCTCTTCTCTTCTCTTCTCCCTGACATCTTGTGCCTTCCTGTTGAATTTGGATAAGGCTGACATGATCTGTCTCTGGGTAGGATGGAGAATTTGGACACGGTCCTGCACAAGGTGGCCCTGCTTGAGCAGGTGGGTTGGGCCAGATGGCCTCGGAGGCCCCTTCCAAAGTAAACTAGACCCTGATTCTGTGATTTTGTGCCCAAATACTTGGTCTCAAGCCTCCAGGTTCATGTAGGTATTTCAGCACGGAGCAGAGGAGACTGTCAAGTTGTCATGACAACAGGGAAACCCTGTTGATCTCCTTAAAAACAGCTTGCTCTGTGTGGCACTTGGTTCCCAGTGGCTTTCCCTGTGCAATCTGCTCTCTGCACCTCCAGGCAGGCACAGCCCAGTGTCACCATGACCTACACATGGATTGGGAGCATCATGGGGAGAATGTTTTCCTGGTGTTTTAGTGGGAATTGAGATGAGAGCCCAGCACCACGACTTTAGGACACAGAAATCTCCGTGAACAGGATGCCAGCAGAGGTTTCAGCCATCTCTGTGCTTCTCCCTCAAAGCTGCTGGACCAAAATCACACCTTGCATTTCGTGAGATCAACCAATTCTTTTAAAACAAAGCCTTTGGCTCCCAATTTGCTCATTAAAAATAAACCCAACTTCATTGCAGTCTCACATTCCAATACCCTGTGGCCCCCAGGCAGAAAGATATTGTTCAAGGAAAATAAAATCTAAAACAACCCATAAAGCTATTGAGAGAAGGGATGCAATGATTTTTGAAGAGTCCTTGTCGACCAATGTATGATAAAACCTAAAATACAGCATCCAGTGTAGCCTGGATTTGGTTTGACCTTGTGATTTCAATCTGTAATGGAATATAAAAGTGTGCAGCTAAAAATAGCATCCTCACTCAGTTCTTCTCCTTCTGTGCACACCTGCTGTACTGGCAGGACATTTGAATCTCATCCTGAGACAGTTTTAGTGTTATCAAAGTTCCCTGGATAGACAGAGAGAGAGAGACATGCATGGCCACCCCTGTGCTCCTTGCCCACACTCTCCATGGCTCAGCCTTCCTCCTGCCTCCTTCCCATCCTGCCTGTCCCCAGCTGTCCCTCCAGCTCACTCAGTCACCCCAGAAAGGCTGAAGAACTGCAAATGCTGTGAAAGTGGTGGAAAATGAAAAGAAGAGGAGCTGAACTGCTTTTCTTCAGCCTCTGGTGGCATTTGCCAAGCCCCTGTGGGCAAATGTGCTTTGAAGAGGAGACAGGTAGTCAGCACAGCTCGTTTCAAGTGGATTATGTTTTATGGGATCTGTCACTGGAAAACTGGTTATTGTTTAACAGCCCAGTCTTAAGCTGGCAAAGTGCAGGTAAAGAAGGGTCACTGCCAATGTCATTATCAATATGGGGGAAAACAGGAAAGAAATAAGAGGCAGAGAAACTCCAGGACAGCCTGAGACCAAGAGCCTGATGATTTGGAGAGTGAGATCCTGGCAACAAAACAGAAAAGGAGAAAATCAGGCTACCTGGGATTCAACATAGGACCGCAATTGTCCTTTGGTATGGTTGCTTTCAACAGAGGGAGTTGGAATGAGATGATCTTGAAGGTCTCTTCCAACCTGCACCATTCTGCATTTCTCTGATTTTATGAAAGGAGATGGGTAGGTTATTTTCTTCTCCAGAGAGTCTCCAATATTTCCTTTTGTTTAAAATCTTGCCCTCCACCCTAAATTCTATCAATCTGAGTGTCACATCATTTTTTGCCTTTTTCTTTTTCTTGGCTTCCTCTTAGGATTTCTCAGTCCTCCTTCCCCACAGCTCCATAACAGTCCATTATTCCCAGCATATGCTCCCAGTTCACGTGTGAGGGCAGAAAAGCTCCTGCTGTTCTTGTTAGGATCTGATCTACTCAAAATTCTGCCTCTCTTTGCAGATAGGGCCAAATGCCAAGGAGCTGTTCAGGCTCGTGGAGGATTTCATTGATGTCATCGGCTTCCGCATGAAAGATTTCCGGGATTCCTACCAAGTCACGGACAATCTGGGTGAGTTCACTGGCACTCCCCACGTCGGGGAGAGACCCCCAGAAGTTGTTAATTACTGTGCAATATAGAGAACCTGGGCTGGAAGGAGGGGAGGCAGCAGGTGGTGGGACATTAAAAGGTCTGGGGGAAGACATGGACGGGCGTAAATACGGGGTGGCTTTTCTCCAAATAAGTTGGGATTTCATGAGGAAGAAGGGAATCCACAGAGAGATCTGAGAGATATCTAGCAAATGGAGAGCAGATGATGAACTGGGCAGAATTAGACTCTGTCTTTTATTTTTTTGAACACAAGAACAGCCCAGCAGCCAATGGAGGCAGCGAGCAAACAGCAGGCAGTATTTGATTGATGCTGTGTGCACAATCGCAGCGTGGAACTTGTTGCCAGAGGACGTTGCAGAAGCCAAAAAGTACAGATGGGTTCATGATGGGATTAGGAAAGTGCACAAAAGAGAGGTCCATGGGTGGCTGTTAAAGTTGATGGTCTGGATGCAGCCAGGAGCTGAGGAAGTCTTGCTGATGGCTGGGAGGACAAACCAAGTGATTTCTTGTTCTTTCTCACACTCCTTATCAGCTGCTGCTGGCCAGTCCTGGAGATAAGGAGCTGAAGCAGATTCTCCTCTGCCAGATTTAATGCAGGCAGGACCCTTTCAGCAAAGTACAAGCCCTGCTTTTATCTTCTTCCATGCACAGACATTTCCTCAGGAGAGCCTCGCTCCTGTGGATCCCAAGATCCAACCTCTCTGATTTCCCACTAATACTTTCCTTGTTTTCTTGAGCACATGTGGAATTTACTGAAGCAGGTTTCACTTACTGGTTTTATTTCTTGCTTCTCCCCAGTCCTAGGCATTCACAAGCTGCCTGCAAATGCAGCAACCGACATCACCTTCCCCATGAAAGGCTGGAGGGGAATGGTGGACTGGGCCAAGAACTCAGAGGACAAGGTCACTGTCTCCAAGAGCATCCTGTCTTCAGGGCTCTCAGGTAGGCAGCACAGCCAACACAAATTTTTTCCTTCATTTTTTTTAAGAGTGGTTCCTTCCGTTTGCCTGGTCTTCAAATCCTCTTCCAGATCATATGGGCTTGCTCACAAATGTTTGGGCATCAAAGCATTGATGAGTGCAAATGAGGCTTTCAAATATGGCCTGACTAAGAGTTCAAACTAAACTCCTCCAAAAGTTCAGGGGCAGCTTTAGTGCCTGGGTGTGGATGTTTATCTTTCCTTAAAGAAGCAGGAAAAATTGGCAAACTGTGCTTTAGGTGCCCTCCAAGGATCCAAACTTGATGGAGCCATCTGAGGATGAGTAGCTGGGAGTCAGCAGGTCAGGCTGAGCAGCTGATGGCTCTGAGTCTGTTGCTTGGACAAGATTTGATAGATCTGGGGATTTATGGCCCTTGTGTGAAAATTCCTGCTCCAAAATGAAATTCAGAGGCATTTATCACTGAGGCTCCACATCAGGGCATTGATAGGAGCCCCAGCATGGAGGTGGTGCCTCAACCAAGCTGGCCTCACTGCCACATCTGGAAAAACATCTGGAGGTTTCTGGGATGGTCTGATGGATGAGAGTCGCAGGAACCAACACACTTGAGGTGCTCATCTTTTGGCAGAGACAACACGTGGCAGGACTGAGCCTTGAGTTCTCAAAAGCAGGACCCTAAACTGGGCTGATTGCTGGGAGATGTTGGGATTTACTTTTGGCACTCTTGGCTTTGAGAGCTGCTGGTTCCCCCTTCCCTGGGACAGAGGTTGGAGACTGAGTTGTTGCTACAAGAGACCTTTGGCCTCGAGTTGTCACACCAGGACCTTTTGCTGTGGGCCTCCCTGCCGGCGGTGGCATCAGCCATCACTTCAACTCGGGAAATGTGAGGCCAAGAACAGTTAAGTGACACCCCCAAGGGTCAACAGTGAGTCACTGGCAGAGCAAGGACCATGTCAAGAAATCCTTGTGTTTTGCTGTGCCTTGCAGACAGCGTGAGCCCCCAGGGAGGAGCTGGAGCACTTGGGAGCATTATCCCAGTTTGTTTGTGGATGCTGTGTTGCCTTCACCTTTTGAAATCTTTAGTCACTTGTTGGACAAATTGCTGGACCAGACCTAGAAAGAGCTGATCCTGCTCTGAGGCTGAGGGCTGTCCCAAAAGTATCCAGCTCCCCATGGAGCTGTGTTCTAGATTCCTGTTGGAAGAATCCTCATACAGAGCTGCTCCAGGGCCCCCGAGCTGTAGTGACTGAGCAAACAAAACATGACATCCACCCTGAGGAAACAACTTCCAGTCAGTGCTCACCTCTCCATGGTTTCCTCAGTACCACCCAGGGCACTTCTGCCTCTGTTTTATTCAATATCTTGTGCTGGTGGTGTAGTTTTCGAGGGGTTGCTCAATGATTCCGGCAGAAATCCACCTCAATTAGTTTTGATCCTCACTTTTCTCTGGGAACAGGAGTAGGTATCCTGAGCAAAGAGATGAAGACAGGCAGCTTCATGAAACAAATCCAAACCCCCTCACTGCTGGGAGCTGACTTTGAACAGTTGATTTCGATGGGCCAACACTGATTTTTGCAGTTGGGTGACAGAATTGCTCTGCAAGCCTGTCTGTCAGTCTCTCCCAGCTGTGTGCTCACCAGATATATCCCAATGTGATGATAAGAAAGGTGGACATGCAGAGCTGTGCCTGTCCTGCAGTGGTGGAGCAGACACACTGTCAGCTCAGCCTCAGCACAAGATACCAGAGAAGCCCCACTTGGTGCTTCCCCAGGCTTCTTCAGCTTTGCTTTCCACCCAGCCACTTGCTCTTTCTCCCCCTGAAAATCCAGCCCCAGAGCTGCCCCTGCTGCTCGTGGTTTGTCAGGAAAAGTCCTTTTTGCAGCTGAGCACCGTGAGGTCATGGAGGAGCAGGAGGAGGAAAAAATAAGAAGGGAAGAAGGAGGTCAAGTGACGTGCCCAGAGGTCACACAGATGATTCAGAGGCTCATCTGGATCTGCTGCAGCCCCCAGAGGCAGCACATGAGTTTTGGGGTCAGAGCAGGCGCAGTGGGACCTCTCCCCTTCCCGCTGGCCTTGTCGGCGCGAGCGCAGCTCTTCTCTCTGATGGCCTGATAGCTGTGGATGGCTCCAAAGGCCTCGAGGTGGCTGCAAGAGACCTTTCCCCCCCTTCAGATTCGTCTGCTGTGGTGCTGTCAGAGGAATTTTGGGGTTTCTGAATGGGGGAGCACCATTTAGGAAGGGTAAGCCTTGGTGAGGGCAGAAATCTGGGATGCTGGGTTACCCCAAAGGTGCTCCCTGTAGTGGCAGCAGCCACTGCAGTGATGTTGGCATTGGCCATGCCCCAGCAGAGAGCCCTCCACCACTGGCTGTGCTCCTCCAGAGGCCAAATCCTGCCCCTGGGTGCCCCGTGGGGACAGCTGCCACCCTGATTGTCTCAGAGCTGTTGTCTTCTTTCCTCTCCTCTGGTGTCCTGCAGTGTCGGACGACTCTTCTGTCTTTGTGGTCGGGACCGTGCTGTACCGGAACGTGGGCAACATCCTCTCCCTGCAGAGGTAAGAGGGGCCTCCTGGGAATGGGGAGCAGCTGGGGAATCACCAGGATGATCCCTCTGGCTGCAGAGCACCGGTCCTCCAGGGAAAACTACAGACCACTGGGTGCAACGAGACGGATTTTGACCTGCAGCGGGAATATTTTGTCCCCGGTGTTCAGGTGGGGCCAGGCTCACACGTGGCATGCCAGAGGTGCAGGAATGTTTTCCCCATCCACGTGCAGCACCCCAGACAGGAGGGGAGGAAGCCCAGTGCTGCTGGGTCATTCTTCCCAGCCACCCTTCGCCCTCCAGGAATGGAACCTCACCCTGCCCTCGTGCTCACGAGGGATTTTTGGCAGCCCTGACAGATGGGGGGTGCTCAGCTGCCCCGATCTTGCCGAGCTGCCAGCCACACTGAGCCCTGGCTGGGCAGAAGACAGGCTGAGGAGGAGAGAGGGGAGCAGAGCACGCCTGGCTGCACATGTCTGCAAACTGCCTCGGGCACCAAAGCTTTTGTGTTCAGCATTCCCTTCCCTTTTCTTCACTCCCCTCCCTTTTCCTCTCGCTCTTCTTTTTTTTTTTTTTTTTTTTTTTTCCCCCAAGACTGGTACTGAGGCAGTAAATTAAGCATCCTAAGGCACCTTCTAAATCTGTTCTGCACTGATTAGCGTGAGCCCATTTACTACATTTACTATAAACACCAGGGCATCTCTCCTCACCGATAATCATTTAAATACCTCCAGATTTAGCACTGGCAATGGCAAAAGAGCTCCGAGTGAGTACAGAGAGGAATTAGCAAGTCAGCCAACTGTATTCTGTAATATCTTCCATTACAGCAATGGGAATTAGATCAGAAGGGCAATAAACATCATTGGCTCAAATGATCCAGCGGTATTTCAGCTTCGTCTGGCCAAGCAGGGAATGAGCTCTGATAACCAGCAGCTGTGGCAGCCACAGCCTCCGAGCAGCGTTCCCACGGGAGAGCTGATTGAAGATGTTCCTTAATTAAAGGACAGTCCCTCTTTAAAAAAATCTCGAGTCTTGAATCACCTGTGGAGAGTCAAAGGAAAAAAAAAAAAGATAAATGAAAGCAGCAGCAGCAGTAAAACACCTCTTACTTCAATGCTGTGCAAATGGACACAGGATTAAAAAAGAGAATGTTGTTAAATAACCACGTAGCTGCCTGTGGGTAAAAAAATATTTCTGACTATTGAGGAGAGCAGCTATTCCTGGGTACACGTAAGAAATACGGGCCCAGACCCTGGACTGGACCACTCTGATTCAATGCAGAGTGATTCTTCTAAGAAGGGGGAAAAAAAAAGTAGATTTAACTCAGCAAACAGCACCAGCTGAGCTGTTCCTAATTGTCCCAATTTACCTCCCCCAAGCAGCAATTCTGTCTCTGAGTCACACATTACTCTGTCCCCTTGGATCCAGAGTGCCCAGCGGATCTTGGCAGCTGTGACAATTGGAATGGGCTGCACACAAAACCTGATTTTCCAAGCCAGGGAGGTGAGAGAGGCGCTTGGTCCCAGCTGGACTCTGCAGCAGAGGACACGGACAGCCTGGGTCTCGTGTACCCAGCACTGTGCTCACAGCTCTCTGCACACCCTTGGTGGCCACCCAGGAGCCCTCTGAGCCCTCTGAACTCCTGCTCGAGCCCGATCTCGGCGTGTTTTGTTTTCTTCCCAGAAGCTGGGCTGCGGTGTGCTGGTGGGAAAAGCGACTCATCTTCCCCCTGCAAGATTCCCCGTGACACTGAGTCCTTCGACACCCCCAACAAGCTGCTCAGCTGCTTCATTACCTTCTCTGCCAGGAGCCTGCCTCTCTTTTTAAGGCTGAATTTGTCTGGCTTTCACTTCCAGGCACTGGGCCTTCGGGTGGGTGACTGAAAGGCCCCCCACGTGCAAGGAGATATCAGACAAGCATTCCAACAGAGAATTTTTGTTTGTTTTCCTGCGTCTGGATCGATTTTGTGTCTCTGTTTTGAACTCCCTTTGCTGTTTCCCCCCTCTCAAAGGGAAACAACTCAACAGCACAGTGGAATCCACACAAGGAGGGAACAGAGAGAAGTTCTTTGCTTCATCTCAGTGGAAGGGATCACCCCATTCCAACCCCCTGCCATGGGCAGGGACACCTTCCACTGTCCCAGGCTGCTCCAAGCCCCGTCCAACCTGGCCTTGGACATTTCCAGGGATCCAGGGGCAGCCACAGCTTCTCTGGGCTGTGCCATGGCCTCACCACCCTCACATGGAAGAATTTCTCCCCAACATTTAATCCAAACCTCTCCTCTTGCAGCTTAAAGCCATTCCCCTTTGTGCTATCATTATTTTTACCCATGTAAAAAGTTGCTTTCCATTTTTTTATAAGTCTCCTTTGGCTTCTGGCTGAGCTGTGGCTTCTTGGCCGCTGCTCACCCTTCACGGTCTGCACACCGGTCACTTCTGTGTTCTAACCACTTGCCACGCTGAAAAATCAAACTCTCTTTCCGTCTGTGTTTGCTGCATCGATTCTCAGCTGCTCCTCAGCCTCCACAAGGAGCTTTCGGTGTCATCCCCGCTGCTCACGCGAATATTCAGCTGCACTGACCCAAGGACTGACCCTTACAGACACAGCCTCTAATGAAGACATGCACTGGTGGTTACCTTTCAGCACATCCCATTTTTAGTTTCTTACAGCTGCCTACTCCCATTGATTTGCTCCTTTACTTTTCCTCTGTAGGGTGATAGTTGCACGTTGTCACTTTGTTCTTCTTTTCCTTGTTTAGTTTTTTTCTTTTTTTTTTTTTTAAAGAAAACATATTTTTTTATTTTTTTCTTTCCCTATTAAATCAATGCTGTTGTTCCCTCTAGTGTTGGTGGAACAGTGGTTTTTTGAGCATCCACTTACACATCCATGGACAATTTGAAATATTTTTTCCCTCTTTTTTTCTTTAAACCCTATTTTTTTTTTTGGTTGCTGTTAAGCAAGTGCAAATCTTTTCCACCTAATTATTTTTTTAAAAGAAAAATAAAATTCAGAGAGAAAAGTGGAAGATTTTAGCAGTACCTGCAGATTTGGAGAAGATTTGGATAAGGAAGAATTTCATTTGTCTATGGATGCCACAGAGGCTGGGGGGAGCCTGATCTGGATCTACCCCTCCACTACCAATTCCTTCATGGCAGCACTTTCAGCTGCTGCTTGTGGGGATCTTTTGCTTATTTAAACACCAATAAACTGCAGAAAAATGAAGAAACTGTGACTAATTGCATATTCAGTGTCCAGGGAAGTGCTTACAAAAGTTTGGCTTTCCAGGAATGAGAGATACCTCCTCACTCACTGCCCCTCCCAAGAGCCAAATCTCCCAGGGCTGACGATTTATTGCAATATTTGTCTGGACACAGATATTTAGACATCTACACGAAAGATTTGGCCTTTTTCCATTTGCTTTTGGTCCTCAGGGAATGAAGATACACACCAGTGCCTCCAGCCAGGATCATGTGCTGCCCCATGGATAAGCAGCCATGCCTCAGCCTCACTGCAGTGCAGACTAAGCCAGCCTTGGAGATGCAAAACAGGATTTTTTTTTTTGGAAACACATGAAATCATAGAGTATTTTGAGTTGGAAGGGACCTACAAGGCTCACTGTAGTCCAAATGAGCTCTGTTTTCTTGTGGCAGGGATAGAAAACGAGCCCAGGAATATTTTATTTCTGGGACAGATACAGAGTCTAAGTGCAGTTGCTTTAGGAGTTGATAAGGTCCACAAAATGGTTTTATTTTGGAGGATACTTGTGGATTGGCTCTGAGGGGAGCCCAGAGGGCAGAGGATGGGGTCCATTAGCAGCAAATGCCTTTGGGTGTATTTTATAATAATGGGATCAACCCCTTCTGCACTGTGTGCACTAAACCTGGCACCACCCGTGATGGTTGCCATGGGATTCCCTGCTCCACAAAATTCCCTCTAAAACCTCTCTTTCCCCTCTCCTCCCCAGGAACAGCACCGTTCTGAACTCCAAAGTCATCTCTGTGACTGTGAAGCCATTGCCTCGGTCCCTCCTCACCCCTCTGGAAATCGAATTCTCCCACCTGTACAACGTAAGTGTTTCCTGGGAACCTTCCCCTTCCATGGCTGTGTTTGCAGCGTGCTGGGGCAAGGAAGGAGATGGTTTTGATGGGCTCCTGACATCTTTTTGCAGGTGCAGGACCCTTCAATCTTCACCCCTCCAGAAAAAAAAGCTTCCAGAGCAGCAGGAGGGTGACACTGCTGGCACAGGGAACACAGACATGCTTGTCCCCAGTTCACACCAATTCAGTGTGGGCATCCTCACACGGGAATAATTGTGCACTCATTAAAACTTGATGTAGCAATGGTCTTCCTTGAGGAGGGAAAGGCAGGGGGAAAGGTTGTTCCCATTAATTCTGGAATAGCACTGCTGTCCTCAATGCTTTCCAAGGCAGGCAAAAATCCCCTCCAGGTTCCTCTGCTCAACCCTAAGCAGATTTATGAGATGGACATTTACATTCCCCAAGGCTCTTGTGAAGATCAGATGCTCTCCTGAGGCTCTCCAACATGAATATTAAGATCTGTTATGTCTTTGGACTCTCCTGCAGGGATTTTCCAAAGCTGTCTCCGACAGCTGGAGTCAGAGGCAAATCTCTTCCAAGGGGCTTTCAGCACACCTGACCCCCTCCTGCAAGGCCCTGGTTTTGTCCCACAAAAGCAGAGGTTGTATTTGATCCACTTTCCAGAAGGGAGCAGCAAAAGGATTCTGTGTGAGAGGAGGGATAAGGAGGAGGAATATCCGTAGGCTGAGTCAGGAGAGAGGCAGAGTAGAATCCCTCTGCAGTGGTCGTGATGCAGAACAAACCAAGGCACGTTTTACTCAGGCTTTTCAATCCCAGGGTGGCAAAAGCCATCCCAAGGATTTGAGATCCATGACAGCTGGTCTGGTGTATCCCAGACAGCCCATCCATAGGGCAGTGGAAGGGGTTTTACAGCCCCCCCATTCTTCATTTCAGTCCAGACACTCCACAAACAGCATAAAACTGATTTATTTCTATTTTCCCTTTCTTGTCTCCTGGCAGGGAACCACCAACCAGACCTGCATCCTGTGGGATGAAAATGATGGGTGAGTTCTGTGGGTTTCCCTTCTCTCTCCCAGGTCTGTTTGCTTTTTCGGGTAAAATCATAATTTTAACAGTGATATGTCAGTTCTTGCTCTCTCTACTCAATATTTTCTTTGCCCTGGTGGGGAGTGCTTCTTCCTTCACACATGTAGTGCTTCTCTCAGAGCTCTTAGTGCTGTTGTGGATTTTTCCACATAGAGGATTCATGAACTGGGATCCAGGACTGTGGAAGTTTTCAGATTAAGCTCAGCAAAGCTGCGCTTGGCTCTCTGCAGTGCTCATCCAAATCATGCACCATAAGGAGAGTAACAAAAAATCAGTTGCAAATATGGCCTGTGGAGGTGAAGCTCAGGTGATAGGAACTTTGTATTGTGCTGCTGTGATATAAAAAAATTATTTTTGCCAGAATTCCAGCAATGACTGGCGCTATTCAGGAGGGTTTGAGTGATGTGGTTGTGGCCAGCAGGGGAAAGAAAGCAATCCCAAGTTACCACGAAGAGTTGGGACCATAAATCCTATACTGGGGAGTAGTTGTCAAAAAATGTGCATCTTAGGAAGAAAAAAAAAAAAACCCACTCTGAAAGTGAGGTCTTAAATCCTGAGTGAACTTGACAAGGATACAAAGTGTTTGATTTAATGGTGGTTTTACTTCACTGACTTTTGCATCTCAGTTTGAGCACCTAGCTGGCTTCTCTTCTGCTTGCAGTCAGTTCCTCTCCTTGAGATCTCAGACATTTGGCACATGCCCCTGCATTTATTATCATTATTTATTATTATTACCAGCAGCATCTGAAAAATGATTCCATTCTTGTCCTTTTATGCTTCATTAAGTAGCATATGCACAGAGAGGCAGGCAACATATTTACACTCAGCTCAGTTCTTGTTGGTCTGGGATTAATTTGGCATCTCTGAGTGGATCCAAAGCGAAGCTGAAGAACCCAGAGGGTCTCCCTGCTTGTGGGATCACACCTGTGTTGTAGCCCAGGGCAGAACTGGTCCCTCTGGCTTCTAGAGAAAATTGCTTCAGAGTCAGAAGATTGTTGAGATGCAGGTGAAGTTTTAAGAAATTAATAAAAGCGGATTTTGTTATTGTTAGTTAGGATTCGTTTTTGGCTCTCTGTGTGCCAAAGAGTGTGTGGGTCAGCACAGAGGGTTGGATTGGTGTGCAGGCTCAGGAGCTGGCCTGCTCTGCTGGATCTGCTGCTTCTCCATGCTGGAATAGAATTAAAGCACTTGTACAACTACCCAATTTTTGGCAAGTGAAGGCAGGAGCTGGAACCATTGCCCCATTTGCTCTGCACTCCATCCCAGTGCTTTTGGCTTTCCAAAAGCAGAGAGAGAGGGTTGTGTCCAGGATCATGGAGATGTTTCCCTGTTTCTCAGGCCTGGGTTTAATTAGCTGCAGTCTGAGCATGAAAAGTGCAAAATCCAGTTAGGACATGGCTGAGGGACAAGGATGCCATCCAGGGTGGGTACAGGGATCTGTCAGAGCTGGCACTGGGATGTGTAGGACACAGGTGAAAGTTTGCCCCGTGCTGAGCGTGGACTGAGAGATTTGGATGGCATTTCTGAACTGGAGGCAAAGCAGTGCCCAGTTCAGCATCATCATCCTAGAGGATGGTTTGGGTTGGAAGGGATCCTAAAGATCATCTCATTCCAACCCCCTCGACAAGGTCACTCCCTGCCCTGGGAGCTCTGGCTGCTCCACACTCTTCCTCCCAAGGCTCAGCAGCTTCTTGGGCTGCCTGTTGTTGCTTTAGGAGTGCAAGGTGCTGGGATTCCTCTCAGTCTTTCATCCCTGCATCCTCATGGCACAAAGAATGGGAGATAAGAGCTGAGCAGGAAATTTCTTGGCACCGATGCCACAGTTCAGTTTTCAAGGATGGATCCCAACCCCCCGGCAGATTGGTTGTGCAAATGTTGCTGCTAAGCCTCCACCCTCCCCGTGTTTTGGGATTTTGGGGCGTGTGTGAATACCTGCAAATGTTTGCAACCAACATTTACAATCTTGAGCAACTGAAAAGCCCCAGATCCTGATGTCAGCAGATTTTTGCTCGGACAATGTTCCTAAACTTCGAGCTGATCCGGCGAGCTATGGCGAGGGGAGCTGCCAAGCTGTTTGTGCAATATTTTAAAAGCTGATTTGCACAACATTTTAAAGCTGATTTGCTACTGCTGCTGCCTCCTGGGAAAGTCTAATGAAATGCAAATTATGCAAACCCTGTTCCCCAGTCCTGACTGCTCACCTCGAACTTGAACAGCACCCTGGAGCTGTCAAGGGGTTTGAATCACAATTTTGGGTAATTGTTTCCTGCTTGGAACAAGAACTTTCAGGCTGCACTCTGGACTTGTTGCCTGGTATGTAGTAGAGGTCCTGATTGGTGAATCTGTGCCAGGAAACCCCATGGTTCAGCCACTCTTTTGTGGTTTTCTCCTCTTTGCTCCCATCTTCTCCTTCCTGCCATCTCTCCTTGAGAACTGGAGATTTTCCCACTGATCAGTCTCAAGGAAGTTGTGCAAAGGAGTGAAACTAAGGATGTCCCATCCCTGGAAGCGTTCAGGATCAGGTTGGATTGGGCTTTGAGTAAGCTGGTCCTGGGGAAAGTGTCCCTTTCCATGGCAGAGGGATTGGAATTAAATGTTCTTGAAGGTCCCTTCCAAGACAAACCTGCAATTCTGTGAAATCCCCTTTCCCATTTCTGGCCAATTTAATGGATTCACAGCTCATTTCCCTGCCTGTTCTCCACCCTGGTGCATTCCCTGTGCAGCCCAAGCCAGCCTTTTGTGGTGTTGCTTTCTCAGAAGTTGCTGAGACCTCTCGAGATTCCTCTTTTGGCGCTGTCCATGTTCCTGCTCCAAGGATGGGTGGCCAGGTGGAGCTTCCCCACACCCACCTGAGGCTGCAGATCTTGGTGACCCAAATTCCACCTGATTCCAGTGACCCGGGTCAGGATTTAACCCCTTGCCTCCTGTGACTGAACAGATACAGAGGGTGGAAACCTGGAGCAATCCTTCCATGAGAGCTCCTGCCTGTTCCTGCAGCTGCCTGAGCTCCCAATCCCATCCAGAGCATGCCAAAACTCTTTAAAGGCCACTAAAAATCCATGGGCTGTGAAGGGTTGGACTGTAAAACTGCAATTAGAACCAGAAAATTATCTGGTGACCATGTGCTTCCTCAAAGATGGAGCTGTCAAACAGAGCACTTGGAAATAAAAAAAGAGGAAGAACCCTTGAGTGTTCATTCATTTGCATTTAGATGGATATTTAAGCTTGTACTATTAACAATGGATTTTTGATTTATTAATCCCAGCCCCTTTGAGTGACTGAGAGATTTCTGGGTGGCACCTCTGCCTCTTTTTTTCTCGTCCCCTTTCCCCCAACTCCTCATGTCATGAAATGAGAGGGGAGAAGATCAAGGACTAATTTCTGTTGTGTTGGGTGCTGCAAATGTGATTAATGAGCTTAGCATGGGCTGGGTAAATTGAAAGTTGAAATCAGAGGATGATTTGGGATTCTCTGGCTGTCCTCCAAGGGTATTCATCTGGAGTAATTATTGGCTGCTTAGCCCTGATGAAGTGAAAACCCAGGCAGGATCTGGTCTCCTGCTCCCTTTTTCTCCTGCTGGGACAGGAGAGGAGTTGATAAATACAGCCATGGATGTGTGTGTTCCTGTTCTTGTGCATCACCAGAGTTTTATTTCTCCCCTGCCTTTCCCCTGGGATTTCATTTGGCAATGGGAGCAGGGAGACAGAGCCAAGATTTGTTACTGGTGGTGACAGCATCACTTCATGTCTCTTTATAACTCCCTGAAAGGACATTTTAATGAGGTTGGAGTCAGTATCTTCTCCCAGGTAACAAGTTACAGGACCAGAGGAAATGGCCTCAAGATGCACCAGTGCAGGTTTAGATTGGATGTTAAGAAAAAAATCTTCACTGGGAAGGTGGTCAGGCTTTGGAACCAGCTGCCCAGAGAAGTGGTGGAGTCACCACCCCTGAGACTTCAAAAAATGTGTGGATGTGGCGCTTGGGAATGAGGCTTTGTGGTGAACACAGCAGTGCTGGGTCAAGAGTTGGGCTCGATGATCTTTTCCAGCTTTAACAATTCCACTGTTCTGTGGCTGCAGAGGAAGATGTGGGGCTCTTTAGTGTTGCAAAGCAATTATGGGGCTGATGAGTCTGGGTTCAGGCCATCAAAGCTGTGTTTGGGTGTTCTTTGAGCGTGGCATCAGGTAAATGAGGAGGAGTGGTGTGAGGTGGAAAGGGACAGTCACAAATCACAAGATGTGGGATGTCTGACAAGGGCAAGGAGTGATGGGACAAGGGGAACTTTAAAGTGAAATAAAGTAGGTGAAGACTGGATATTAGGAAAAAATCCTTTAATGAGAGAATGGTGTTGGAACCCTGGAGACTGGGATGACCAGAGAAGCTGTGGATGTCCCCTCCCTGGAAGTGTCCAAGGTCAGGTTGGGTGGGCTTGGAGCAACCTGGGATAATGGGAGGTGTCCCTGCCCATGGGATGGGCTTGGAATGAGAAAATATTTAAGGTCCCTTCCATCCCAAAGCATCCTGTGATCCTATGAAGGCTCTGGAGAGGCAGCATGGGATTAGGCTGCAACAGGTGAGCACCAATTGTCCCCTCCTTGGTGACAGCAGGGGACAGCTGAGGACTTCTATTTTAGTCCCTGGTGCACGAGAGAAAATCAGGCTGTGCAGGTGTGAAACCCAACCCCAGACACACAAAGAGTGAGATCCAGCAGGTCTGCATTGCCAGGGGAACCCTCATTCCCACAGGGAATGCCTGGCTCCATCAAGCAACTCCTCTGCTCCTCTGCTTCCTTACAATAACTAAGCATTATAATAACCAGGCATTACAGTAACTGATCTTAAGAGGCGTTTCCAAACCTTCCAAAATATTTGCATAAAAGCTTTTCTGCTCTTGGAAGAGAAAGCACCTCGGGAATTTGTGGTTTTAATTCAAGGACACCCTCGGCTTCCCTTGGGAAAGATCTGTTCCAGTAATTAAAGCCTTTCACCTGCCTGCCTTAGGAAATGCAAACCTCGCTGTTCAGGAAGGTGACCTGTGGGAGCAAGGCTAGGCTGGGAGAACAAAACAAACACTGCCTCAGCTCTGGGGTGAGGTGAAATCACTTGGAAACCTGTGATATCCTAAAATACAGCTCCCAGAGGCTGAGGGGTCCTGCTCGTGGGGTTTCTTTCAGATAGGAGCTGCTTGAGGGGTTGGGTGTGTGCTGGTCCTGGGGGTGGTCACACAGAGCCACAAACCACTGGGACAGTTTTGAAGTGTCAGTTTTTTGGGGGTGTTTTTGTTTGTTTGTTTTATCTAGAACAACTCAGAGGAGCCCCCAAAATATCCTAGAAGGAGGAATTGTTTGTGTAATTTTTTTCAGGGGGTAATTGCACTCCTTGGTGTTTATGGTCCAGATACCCCATGAATCTTGAAGTGCAGCTGCTTTGCCTGAAATTCCCATTTTTTGGGTGGGATATCCGGTGTCTAATCTGCAGAATCCAAAGCTGTCTGAATTCCTGACTGCATGTCCTACAGGATAAAAGGAAAGTCCTTGCAAGGCAGCACAAGGAGCAGGATGCGGTGTGAGCTCCCTGGGCTTCGCACCACTTGTTGAAAGAGGGAGGCATTAACTTTTCTTTCCTGTGCTTTTTGGAGCCTTTTGTGATTCCAGCCTTGCTGGAATCCTCTGGATTCCCTTTGGAGGGCATGTACAGCTCCCTTTCTTCCCCTACTCCCCATCGCCAGAAACGTCACACGGGAGTTGTCTTATCTCTAACATCCCACAGAAATCATTTTGCTCATCACATCAGTTAATCCATCTCCCAGTGCCTGCCTTTTGAAGAAAAGCTTTCTAAAGTCAAGAAACAGCTTCTCTTTTCCCCTGTCTGTCACCCAGAGCATTAATGACCCTGCCAGAGCTGCAGATCAGGCAGTCACAGCCCGTCTGTGCTGAAGGGGATAAATGATTCCCCCGGATACAGACACTTCACAGAATCACAGAATGGTTTGGGTTGAAAGGACCTTAAAGATCACCCAGTTCCACCCCCCTGTCATGGGCAGGGACACCTTCCACCATCCCAGGGTGCTCTAAGCCCTGTCCAACCTGGCTTTGGACACTTCCAGGGATGGGGGCCTTCTCTGGGAAACCTGTGCCGGGGCCTGACCACCCTCACAGGGAAGAATTCCTTCCTAATATCCAACCTAAATCCCACCTTTTTCAGCTTAAAGCCATTCCTCCTTGTCCTGGCACTCTATCCCTTGTCCAAATTCCCTCTCCAGCTCTGTTGGAGCTCCTTTAGGTACTGGAAGGGGGTCTAGGGTGTTCTGACATTTTTTCTTTTTCACACTGAATACCCCCAGCTCTCTCAGCCTGGCTCCAGAGAAGAAGGGCTCCATCCCTGCTCATCTTTGTCGTTTCCTCTGGAATCCCTCCATCAGTTCCACATCCTGATGTTGGAGGCCTTGGAGTTGGATACAGTCCAGGAAGGGTCTCACAGGAGCAGAGCAGAGTTCACCTCCCTTGACCTGATGGTCTGTAAAAACCCTAAAACCCTGTGAGAAATCAGTGCACTGCTCTCCCCTTTTCATCTATTAATGACCTATCACAGATTAATTTCATACAAACTATATATTACATAAATTTTTGCTGCAACACTCCAGCTGTGGGGGAATGACACCATCCTTCATGTGATCCCATACAGGGTCTCTTCTGGTGTTTGCCAGTCCCCCCTGCTCCAGCTCCATGGCCCTTGATCTGTTGAATTCCTCACATCTTCTGCTGCAAATCCTGCCTTTCCCAGCTGCTCCTGTGGATGTGTTGAGGGGATGTCAGTGAGGGGAGTGAGTGCCGTGCTTGCAAAGCCTGGCTACGCAGGGGCATGCAGGGAGGTTAATCTGAATATTCCCATTAGTTCCCCTGTGTTAAACCCAGTTAGAAGTATCCCTTAATTCAGCCTGTCTGACTGCACTCGCAGTGTGCAACCAGGCAGATGGAATTATGGTCCCAGGGGCCTTTTTCAGGCCCTGGATGAGAGCAGACAGAACAAGGCAATGCAGTGAAGCCCAGTCACACCTCCAGAGCCTGAGGATTTATTCCTGCTCAGCCTGGGCTCTGGGAGCACAAAGAAGGACAGATTCCAGGGGGCTGCTTTGCCGGACACCTCCCTTGTTTGAACTCCTTCTCCTGGGAGTTGTTACCTGGATTCCAGGTGTTTCAGGAAGGAGGTGGCCAATTCTGTCAGCACAAAGCAGCAGAGCACAGGGCTGTGTCCATCCCTGTTCAGGACAGGAGTTAAACTCCTTTGGCCTTCGCTGAGCTGCTTCTCAGTGGTCAGAACTGTCCATGGAATTGGGAAAGCAGGTGCGGGATTATTTCCCCAGTGCCTTTCACAGCACAGGATGCAGGAGAAGCTGAGCTGGAGAACACAGTGCTCCTGCTGCCTGCCAGCAGAGCAGGGTTTAATGGCTTTTGACAGAAGGGAAAAGGGGAGGGGACAGAGGATTCAGAGGCTCTGAATCAAATAAATGCTCCCTTGCTTCCCTAGCAAAGGGGTCGGGAATAAATGAATTCTCTCTACAGACCTGGCAGAAGCCAGACACTGACACCTGGAGGATGCTCCCACTGGGAAGGGGTTTTGGTTCAGTGACGTGATTCCAACCTTGGCTCAGTGCTGAGGGTAAGAGCTGCTGGAGCCTCAGGAGGCTCAGGATGGTTTCTGTGTTCACATGTTTGTACTGTGTATTCTGAAAAAAAACTAACAAGCACCAGGAGCAGCTGAGGGGGCTCAGCCTGGAGAAAAGGAGGTTCAGGGGGGACCTTCTGGCTCTGCACGAGTCCCTGACAGGAGGGTGCAACCAGGCCAGGGCCAATCTCTTCTCCCAGGTAACAAATGACAGGACAGAAGGAAACAGCCTCAAGTCACACCAGGGGAGGCTTAGATTGGATATTAGGGAAAATTCCTTCTTGGAAAGAGTAGTCAAGCCCTGGAACAGGCAGCCCAGGGTGGTGGTTGAGTCACCATCCCTGGAGGAATTTAAAAGATGCATGGATGTGGCACTTGGGGTTGAGGTTTAGTGGTGAACGTGGCAGTGCTGGGTCAAGAGTTGGGCTTGAGGATCTTTTCCAACAATTCCATGATTCTGTGGCTGCATCCCTGCCAGCTCTCCTGGAGCCATCTTTTTGGGCATGCCAGGCTGCTGAAGGTGGCTTGTGGTGGAAATCCAGCCTGACTTCCCAGGCTGCATGAGGGGACTCCAGGCTGTAACAACACAGCCCAGGCATCTGCGTGTGCTGGTGGAGAGCTTTGGATCACAGCTCCAGGCTTTGAAGTGTGGGGAAAAAAGGCAGGCTGGGGAAACCTGCTGCCTGCTTTTGGTGTGCTCTAACTCCAGGCAACAGGGTGCAGCTTTGATCCAGCTTCAAGGCAGGCTCAGGTGAACTGAGGAGACACAAAGAGCTGCACCAGCAGAATGCTCTGCACCCTCTGCGTGCAAAATTCAGAATGGAGTCACTTTCTCTCCATGTGCTTCTTTGCTGGATTGATTTAGTCTGCCTTTATGGGCATAGGGAAGTCTGTCTCAGCACAAAGCACCACTTCCCAAATGGTTCTGTCTCTAAACCTGCAGATCTTACCAGGTCTGTATGCTCTGGAGTATTGGCTTGGCTGGGAGCTGAGGAAGGGTCAAGGACACTGTAGAGCCCCTTCCAGTACCTAAAGGGGCTCCAACAGAGCTGGAGAGGGACTTTGGACAAGGGATAGAGCAGCCTGTGTGGGATTTGAGGAAGGTGTGTTATGACCACAAGTGCCTCAGTGTTATGACCATCAGCACTAGGCAGATGTTTGAGCAGATGATGTTTTATGTGCCTTTATTAAGGATACAAGAAGAAGTTTCCCCATCAGGCCTCTTTGCTCAACTTCCTTGCAAGACTGAGGCAAGTTCAGATGAATTTCTTAAAATGCCTCGTTTTTTAAGGGATCCTCGAACTGCAAGCCAGAAACACAGCAGTATTTCTGCCACCACAACCAAAATAAATCTTGTATTTCTAAAATTTCATCCTAGAATCAGAGAATGGTTTGAGTAGAGAGGAACCTTCAAGATCATCCCATTCCAACCCCATTCCATGGACAATGACACCTTCCACTATCCCAGGTCACTCCAAGCCCCATCCAACCTGGCCTTGGACACTTCAAGCCACAGCTTCTCTGGGCAACCTGTGCCAGGACCTCACATCCTCCCGGGGAAGAATTTCTCCCTAAAATCTAATTTTATCTATTTTGTCCATTCCAGTCTCAGCCACCTCATTCTCATGATGGGATTCTATGGGAAATGTTCAGGGAGCAGGTTCTTGAGTCCAGGCCAGTGCTCAAAGGTGATGGGCTGGCAGAATGGACAAGGTAGGACTGACAGATGGGTGGAAAAAGCTCCAAAACTGGCACACTGTGAATAAGGATGGGGAAAGTTTGCCCCTGTTTTAAAGAGGAGAAAAGGACTTGTGTTCATTTTCACCTGACTGCTTGTGCATCACACTAGAAGATGAAATGTTCTGCTAAAACAGCAGCAAAAAGAGGCCACAGTGCCTGGGATGCAGCCCTTGTCTAATGATGAACTTTCTGAGTGTCTGGGCAAATCAGTGTAAGCTTCGTGCCTCAGTTTTCCCTGAGCCTGCTGTGCTAAATAACATCAGACAGCTCCTCGAAATGTCAGGAGATCTGGGAGTGAGGAGCTCCTTTCAGTGAGCAAAAATAAGTATTCCTATTTATCACTGAGGACTGGTTATCTAAAGGTGTGTTTGAAAGTCAGACTGGTCACCCAGAGGAGCTCCCATCGTGGTTTTTGTTTCGTGTGGGCAGCACGGAGTGTGACCATGTGAATTTTGGTCTTCATGAAGTGGCATGAGGAGACTCAGGGCCATCACTGTGAGATTGCTCACACGAGGGCACGAGACACCAATCTGTGCATCCCACCTGAGCTCTCTGTGGCCTCTCAGCCCCATGGCAGAGAGGATTAGCAAAAAATATGGAATATCCAACCTTCTCTGACAGCCAACTCCATGTGGAGCTTGACAGATTCTCCCAGTGGCCCTCCTGGAAGGCAATGAGCAAAACTCCTGGAGAGGACAAATCCTCTGTGTCCTGACCCTCAGATTTATTTGGATGCACTTTAACCCTCAGTCAGAAAAATAACTGATGCAGCGAGGTCAGAAAGCCCAATTTCACGGACTAGAACGATTTTCAGACTTGTCAAGGCTCTTTCCAGGGCTTTGCAAATCTTTTCATTCAATTACAGCACTGACCAGTTGGAAGATGAGTGTTCATCTCCCGGAGCTCCCTTCAGCTTCAGGCCAGAGCTGCATCTCCAGGGAGTTTAATGGACATGTGGAATGTTGGTGGGATGTCAGGAGGGGGTTTGTTGCCTGTCTCTGAGGGAATAAATTCACCCTCTGCCAGAGCCTGGTGCATCGCAGGGTGAGGGTGGGGAGGCCCTGGCTCAGGTTTCCCAGAGAAGTTGTGGCTGCCCCATCCCTGGAAGTGTCCCAGGCCAGGTTGGACAGGACTTGGAACAGCCTGGGATAGGGAAAAGTGTCCCTGCCCATGGCAGGGGGTTGGAATGAGCTGATCTTTCTGGTCCTTTCCAACCCAAACCACTCTAAGATGTCATGGTAGTGGTCTGAAGCCTGACCCAGCAAGAATCTTGATCTTCCCAGGTCTGAGGAAAGCCTTTCTTGCTGCTGAGGATGGAAGTGCAGGCAGCAAAATGGGTGAGAAACACATCAATCCCCCTCATTTTTGGGTGATGGATCCAATCCACCACCAGCCAGCCAAGGAGACAAAAATGGAAAAGGTCAAAATTGCACTGCTGAGTGATGGGCTGTCCCCAGAACCCAAACTGTGTCTTTTTCAGGTGGGGAAGGAGAAACCCAGGGAGTGACTTATCCTCTGTCACCCAGGAGGAGCAGAGCAGAGCCACAGCTCAGCTCTCCTGCCCTCTCTCACAGCTCTGATGGTGGCTCTGAATAGAATTTAACTGTGGCCTGTATTGGGAGAAAAGGAGCACAGAGAGGCTGGGATCCAAGAGAATGCTATTCATTTTTAGCTGTGGTTATTATTTATTTAATGGTGCGTAGAGCTCATATGTCAAATCTGAAGGAATGCTGAGCATCCTTCAAACCTCAGCAAGGCTCCTGACAGCTTCAAGGGCACTGCACAGGATTATCCCAGGGATTGTCAATATGAATGTGATTTTTTTCACCCATAATCCTAGGCTGGAGCCTGGGCAAAGGGCTGTTGCAGGTTTTTTGGCTGTCAGCTGGGATATCTTTACCTAAAATCTCCCACACAAGCCCAAACTGAAGCTGCAGTAATGTATCACTGGTGCTGGAAATTGTGTTCAGACAGATCTTTTCCTGTCCCGATATCCCATTTATTGGTCAAAACAGTGCTGGAGAGTTCCCTGACATTTAAAAATGTTCCAAGGGACTGTTTGGTTACTGGTAGTGATGAGGGAGGCAGAACCCTGAGATGCAAATGCCTTAAATCCAGGCAGTTTCAAGAAAAAGGCATCTCCAGAAGTGCTGAACACGGAGCAACAACACAAGGAGAGTGGAGGGAGCTCCCTGTGTTCAATATTACTGCAGGATCTGAGTCCTGGCTGAGAAAATCATCCCCCAGCTGCTAAAGTACCTGGAGGGAAGGGATTTGTGATGCCTAAGGTGTAATTTAAACATTCTCAAGACATGGAGATCCAGTGTGAGTGCAGGGGTAGGGAAAGCACACACATGGCCGTGGCTTTTTTGCAGCCCAAGGATTTTTTCAGTCATTAAAGTTGCACTGATGAGTCCCAGGAGAGAATCTGCTGCTTGTCCCCAAGAGAAACAGCTCAGGATGAAGGGGGGGGATTGAAGACGTTTTGAATGAGACACCGGGAACAGGCCAGAGGAAGAATCTCAGAATTACCATTGGAACAAAATGGAATAGAATAGAATAGAATAGAATGGAAT
>JAWWMU010000106.1:149194244-149209985 GCA_035048155.1 Cinnycerthia olivascens
GAATAGAATAGAATAGAATAGAATAGAATAGAATACAATACAATACAATACAATACAATACAATACAATACAACAGAACAGAAGCCAAGTCCACTGCCTGGGTTTTTTGGGGAACTCTCTGTCCCTTCTGATTCCAGATGTACAGAGATACAGCAGGATGGAGGGAGACAGGAGAAAGCCTAATGAAGAAATACTGCTGGGGGTAGAGATGTTTCCACCAGCTTGTATCTCTGCAAGCCGTTTCATTAGCAGAAAGTGGCTTTAAAAGGTTTTGATAGCAATCCCTCTTTGCATGAGCTCCAGAGGGGCCAGCAGAGCGTTTGGGTACCAGCGAGGCTTTGGTTAAACACACTTGCAGTGGCAAAGCTGGGAAATGACTTCCCCTCCTCCCCCGTGACCTGCTTTCCTGAGAAAAGCACAAGCAGATCCGTGTCACTCCGCTCAGCACCTGCTCCTTATTCCTGCTCCTTGCAAAATTGCTGGGGTGCTGTGTCTCCACGCCTTTCCTCCCAGATATCCATGGCAGAAAAGCAGGAATTAGAGCAGACCCGGCCACAGCCATGCAGCCCACTTAAAACCACCGGGATTTTGTGGCAGGGGAAATCTTCCTGCGGGAAAACCTCTGCCAGCTTTGCAGGTCTGGAGCTTGATTTGTGTTTGCAGCTCCTGCCCATGCAGGCTGGAGAAGGGAAGTTTGCTCTGCTGCTTTCTAGCTTCACTATAATCCTCTGCATTGCTGCCAGTGGCTCCCTGCATCCCTGCATCCCCTCAGCTGCCAAGCTGTGACAAGGTACCGTTCCTGGCAGCCTGAATCCAGCTGCCTCACTGTCGCTCTGTTCCCACTCCTCCCGAGGGATCTCACCCTCTTCCCTCTGATCCATCGGGCCCTGCCCACTGGGGAGATGTTTACACCGACCCCCCTGGTGAGAAAACATCAGATCAGCCCCCAGGAGGGCTGGGAACAGCTTGTTCAAGGAGAGGGGGCAGCGCAATCCTAAACATCAGCATTTATTTATTTATTAGCGTTTATTTGGCCACGACTGCGCCAGCCCCCTCACTGCATTAGCATCGTCTCGATTTCCCACAGGTTTCCAAATGCAAATCCAAAGCAAAACCTCTGATTTCCCTTCTACACCCACGTAAGTAAGGGCAGGAATCACACTGGTCCCGCCAGAGTGGGTTTTTGCCGTTTGCTTTGCATTTTCTTTGCCCCCTCCCTCCCAAAACTTGTAATGAAGCAGCATTTCATGTGACAGCACATTTACGGCTGCTCCAAGCACAGCATAGCAATGAGGAGGTGGTGCAGCATCCCTGATCCAGGATCCAAATGACCTTCAGGAGCAGGCAGATGTTGCTTTCCGAAATTCGGGCTGGGAACGAGGGAGGCATTCCACGCGTTCAAGGGGCTGCCAGCTCAGCTTCACTTGGCTGCTCCGCTCCCATGAAATGCTCATTTCGTGGAGTGCAGAGGAAAAGGAGGCCAAAGGGAGAGGAAGGAGCAAAGGAAAGCGGTTGCAGGGAAAAAAGTGCAGCAAGCTGAGCTCACACTTGACTAAACCTCCTCATCTCCACAGCAGCATCCCCATGTCTGTGTGGGGGATGTACCTGTGTTGTCCTACTCTCACCTGGCTCAGAGCTCTCTGATGGGCCCAGCTGGAGGCTTGAGGTGCAGGTTGAGCTTGATTTTGGTGTTTCCCTGAGGTTCTGCTCATGGGAATCCTGCCAGGAACAGCAAGGTTCAGGGCTGTGCTTGTCCCAGGAGAAGGGTTGTCCCATAAGGGACAGGTTCACACAGCCAGGTCACAGCTGCCCCATCCCCAGAAATGTCCAAGGTCAGTTTGGATGCAGCTTTGAGCAACCTGGTCTAATTTGGTCCTTGCTCATTACAATGAGTGTTGAATGCTCCTTCCAACCCAAACCATTCCATGCTTCTTTTGTGGGTGCTCCTAAGTCCGTATCACCCAGGAAGCTCTCATCAGAATGTTTCAAAAAAAAAACCTCAGGGTTTTAAAAAACTGAACCTTCCGACCTCAGCCAGTTCCTCCACCCGCCTCGCTCTCCCAGGATCAGTGTCTTAGATGCTGCAGTGGAAAATGTGAGCTGCTGGTGCTAAAAGGAGGTGGCAATGCATGAGGGACCTTTCCCGGAACGGGAATGTGCAGCAGTGCAAAAATCTGATGTGCTGTGCTGGCACGAGGATCCTCTCCTCCCAGGGTTGGAGCTGAGGGATGAACCTGCTTCACCTGCCCCACTCTGATGGGGATGTTGGCTGAGCTGTCTCTTCCTTTGGACTGTGAAGGAGCAGGTGTGAAAGGTGCACTCCACGTCAAGCTCACCCACCATTCCTTTGGAGCGGGCTGGCAGGAGATAAATTAGGAAAAGCTTGGTGAGCAGACAGCCCCAAAGGGCTTGGCAGCTCCCCTGGATTCAGAATTTATCTGTACAATGCCAAACCCTTCTCTGATGGCTAATTTCATCCCCTTTCCTTCACTTCAGTGCAGGGCTTTCAGTTTTTTAGGGTGATTGCCTTTCCTTTGCTTTTAATTCCCCTTCTCAGCTGGAAATGCCAGAGTGTGAAGCTATCCAGAGTTCTTAGGTCCAGATATCTCTGTTACTGTGATCCAGCTGCATCTGTGAAAACTTTATTCTTAGAAGATTTGTGTGGGTTTTGTGAAATGCATCGGAGCAATTAGTACCTTTAAAGGGCCACATTTCCATCTTGGTTACGGTTAATCTTTAATCCAGTATCTTCATCTTTGCCTGCAGCACCTTAATTTGGCTTCTTGATTTAATTTCTTTTACCGTCTGCTACCTCCTCCCATTCCCAGCCCCTCTGTCATCCGCCTGATTTATTTTTCTTTGTCTCTTTATCCTCTAGCCCTGCACTCAGCCATTAAAATGTTCTGATTATGTTTCTGAGAAGCAGCATCCCCTGGAGCCGGGGTTTTGGTAGCAGGAGAGCCATCCTTCTTCCCAGCCTGGCCCTGGGGCCTGCTGTACTCTCGGAGACAGGGCTGGCATGTTGGCAGCACTGTTTGTTTGCTCTTTTGGGAAGTGCTGTTTAGAGGTAGGCAGGAGGCAATCTGCCTGCATCTCCATCCCTGGCCTTGCCATGGAAAGCTGGGAAGAGCATCAAGATGGATATTTCAGAGAGGGGAAGGCTGAAAAACAGAAGGCACAAGGGACAGGAGGTCTGGACCAGAGCTGGGCTCTCTGCTCAGAGCTAGCAACAAACAAACTTCCATCTCCCTCTCTCCTTTCAGTCCCATGCACCAGAGATTTTGGGTTCAAAATCCCCTAGTGGACAATCCCACTGCCCATTGCCAGGGCTTGGTGTGAGGAACCACAGAGTGATGGTTGTGGTCCTGTCAATCCTTCTGCTCCCCTGAGCTCTGGCTGAGGGCTGGTTTGGGGGCTCTGAGGAGTTTTAGGCTCTTTTGGGATCATCCATGGAGTTGGAAGTGCTGAGCAGCAAACAGGACATGTGAGAACAGAGGATGTGAGTGAAACATTCCCTTCCAGGTGTTTGCATGGCTCACCCAGCCTTTAATCCAAGTGCATTTGTACATCCTTGAGCAGCCAAAGGCAGCTTCACTGCTGGCTGCAGCATCCTACGTTTCTATTGGCATCTGTATGCTCAGCAAAAGCATTCCCTACCTTGTTTTCCCATTCTTCCCATCTTTCCCATGAGGCCTGAGCGTGAGACCACGATGTCCAGGTGCAGGAGATGGTGGATCCTGCTAATGCACTCGGTTCCTCGGAGGATTTTCCCTGGAATGTTTCTGGTACATGTGACAAAGCTGCTGCTCATCCCTTGGGTGCATTGATTGTTGTTGTCTATGAAAACAGGAAAATTTCCCTTTTTCTCAGGAGTGGTTGTAGGATGACTGGCTGTTATTCAGGGCAGAGAAAGAGGATTGCCTGAACTGGCTACAGGCTAATTCCTGATTCCTTTTCTAAACAGAAAAGTAGAATCTTATCTTTTGGGCCATGATCCAGTTTGATCCTTCCCAGTTGGAGAGGGAATAACTGCAAAACCAGCCCCAAGTCTCTGGTATCTCGTGGTAATTGGGAAATCATAGCAGGAAAGCTGACATGGAAGCTGAGGGAGTAGCTGAACACCTTTGTGTCTAGCTGGAACGTGCACACAAGGCATTTCCTCAAACAGGCTGTTTCAGGAGGGTCCTGCAGGGTGGTACAACAGGGGGACAAGAGCTCAGCCCTGGCTCCGGTTCTTGCCGTGCAGGACCTGCCAAAACATTTCCATGCAAGCTCAAGGGCACCCAAGGAGCTGCCCCTGGAGAGAAGCATCCTGCAAGGCCTGGATGAGCAGCTGTGAATGTCACCCAGGGGTGGGAGGGAGGCAGATCCATCACTGCTCTCACCTTGTTCTCTGCTGGAAAGCAGCCCTGGATGATAATGAGAGCAGCCGTCCTCCTGCTCATCTTTCCATCCCCCTTTTGTCTCACTGATACAATTCCATCCACGTGGAAAAGTCAGCTTCAGAAAGGCCCAAATCCCACTTACAATATTTTCACAGCAGCTTCTGTTTTCACCTTTTTCCCAAGGTGATCTTGGTACCCAATGAGTTTAGGCAAGACAGGGAGTTGGTTGAATCACCAGCCCCGGGGGGATTTAAAAGATGTGTAAATGTGGCAATTTAGGATGCAGTTTAGTGGTAGGTTTTGCAGTTCTGTGTTATCAGTGGGACTTAAACATCCTTTTCAACCCAAACTATTTGATGATGATATCATTATTATTGTTCTGATACTCTGGTGTAGCAGAAAAGATCCAATGGGGCAGCTTTGCCCCAAAATACATCTTATTTCTAAAATTTATTTAGAATATTACACAGTTTTTATTTTATTTATAATTCTTATTTGTAATCTCACTCATAAGTCCTAATCTAGGAGTTATGGCCTGGGTTTCTTACACTGAAGGGATCCCAGAAATGCTGTAAAGGTGTTTCTGGCTCTGGATAACAGTAAGAAATTTAAGAGCAGAGGATAAAGACTTAGATGAATGAATTGTTGATCTGTTGTGGAAATAGACTGAAAGGAGCCTGTAGTGAGGTGGGTGTGAGATATTTCTCCCAGGTAACAAATGGCAGGATGAGAGGAAACAGCCTCAAGCTGCACCAGCGGAGATTTAGGTTGGATATTTGGAAAAATTTCTTCATGGAAAGGGTGGTCAAGCACTGGAAGTGGTGGAGACACCATCCTCGGGTGAGGTCAAAAAATGTGTGGATGTGGCACTTGAGGACATGGTTCAGTAGTGAACATGGTGCTGGTTGATGGTTGGATTTTAAGGATCTTTTCCAACCTTAACAATTCCATGATTTGATGATTCCATAGAAGCAGTCCAAGGTCATCTTCTGCAGCCACCACCATGAGCTGACCTGATGATAGCATAGTTTGCAGTGTGACTAAATATGAGAATTATTTTCCTTTTTTCTTCTTAAAGCCACGAAGCCAAGGGATTATAGGGACCTGTCAGCTTTTCTGTTTCCATTTCACAGGGTTCTGTAGAGGAGCTGGAAAATGTCATCCTTTTAAAGGAAAAAAAATCCACAAGACAAAAAGACATCAAATATACCTTACAGAAAAAAAAACCAACAAAAAAACCCAAAATAAACAAAAAACTCCCTCTTGGTACTTCAAGTTCTGATCCTAATTAGATGCTGTGGGAGCCACTAGATTTTAAATTATTAAGCAACCACTAGAACTGGGGTAATTCAATTACAGAATGGTTCAGGTTGGAAGGGTTCTTAAAGATCACTCAGTTCCGAGCCCTTGCCATGGGACACCTTCCACTATCCCAGATTGCTCCAAACCCCATCCAGCCTGGCCTTGGACACTTCCAGGGAGAGGTCAGGAAGGAATATTCCCCTGAGTTTTATGATCAGGGGCTTTTGAACTGGTTTGGAACATTGTGACACCTGACAGGGATTTCCACATTCGTTTCTGATTTTGAGATTGAGGGCTCAAGGCTGAGTGCCTTCGGTTTCCCCATTTCTCCTCTGCCTAGTCCATGGTATCACATTTTCTGTACGAAAATTCTGACACGTTCAGGATTGTTCAGTGGAGTGGGACAGAGGAACCCTTCCCAATGAAATGCCTGTCCTGTGACTGCATTTGGGAAAGAACTTTGGCAGGGGAACAGAAGGAAACTGGTGCTGGGCCCAGTGGCAAATTTCTCCCCCATCTCACCGTTCCTTGTGCACTGAATCACAAAACCACAGAAAGGTTTGGGTTGGGAGGGACCTTAAACATCACCCAGTTCCAACCCCCTGCCACAGACAGAGACACTTTCCACTCAACCAAGCTGCTCCAATCCCCATCCAACACAACCCTGATGGAAGCAGCTCCTTGCAGACCAAGCCATGGTACCAATTTCTCCTTCAAGAGATGATTCCTGCATTTCAGGCTTTCTTCTGGAGCAGTGGAGCCGGGTTGTGAAGAGGGAAAGTGCTCATTAATTCTCCACCACAAGCTCTGGATTTGAAAGGCAGAATCCAAACCCAGGAGGCTGATGGTGGTGGGAAGTGCTGAGCTCCCTCTCCGGTGGGATGGCCTGGCCTTGTGATGAGAATCATTAGAGCTCAGCGTCAGCTGCACTTCTGGTGCCTGAAAAGATTATCTCCAGAAAATCTTTGGGGTATTTAGCCAGCCATATGCTTTATTTCAATGGTAATATCTATTTCTTTGTGCGTTTGAACATTGTTTATGTTAATTAAGGCTTCAGACTGGAAGCTGCATATGGGCTGTTTCTTCTTTTTCTTTTTTTTTTTTCTTGCCTAATTTGCAGATAGGAAGTAACCTTGTCCCCTGAAAAAGCTGCAATTCAGTTTGCTGTGCTCATGAATTCACAGCTGGGCAAAGGGCTTGCTTGTCACCTCCTTATATCATTTCCTTTCCCTCTCTCCCACACGCATAAAAAGGAAATCCCAAACATTCCTAATTTCCCACAGGTCACAAATCTTTTCTTAAATCACTGTTATCTTAATTCTGCTTCTGTCAGTTCTGAAGGAAATCACCCCAGACCACCTTGAATTATGGTTCTCTGAAAAATAAAATCAAATTAATATTCCTGCTGGTTTCATTTTCCTTGAGCCAAGCAACTGGATCAAGAATATGTCTTTTCTTCCTTTTATATGTTTTCCATTTTCACTGGGTTTTTTTTTTTTTTTTTTCTCTAAAGAACTAATTCAACAATAGCTGCTGCTCTGATTATTGACCCTTTCAGACTGACAGAATATTGTTCTGTTCAGTACTAGGCCCATGCTCCTGGGCTAGAGTTGAGAAAAAGGGCATCAGTGCCAAGCAAAACTTGTAAGGAAACTGAGCAATCTGAATAGTTTAGCAGGAAGTTTTATAGTGGTTTTGGTTGGAGTTTTTTTTAAATTTCTGTAAAGAAAGCAGGAAACTCAGCTAAGGGATGTGTGGATGTATTTATTGGCTGCTTATTCCAAATATCAGAGCTCTGTTAGTGCCCTCTTACAGGTCTTTATCCACTCTCATCTCCTCTGTGTGCCTCAGTTTGCTTCTCATAGAATGGCTTGGGTTGGAAGGGACCTTCAAAAGCATCTCATTTCACCTGGCCTTGGATAATTCCAGGGATGGGGCAGCCACAGCTTCTCTGGGCACCTTGTGCCAGCACCTCCCCATCCACACAGCCAAGAATTTCTTCCTTCTGTTTAGTCTGAATCTCTCCTCTTTCAGTTTTAAGTCATTCCTTCTGCCCTGTCACTCCATTCCCTCGTCCAAATTCCCTCTCCAGCTCTCCTGGAGCCCCTGGAAGAGGGTCTGAGCTCTCCCTGGAGCCTTCTCTTCTCCAGGCTGGATATTCCCAGCTCTCCCAGCCTGGCTCCAGCCCCTGGAGCAGCTCCGTGGCCTCCTCTGGACTTATTCCAACAGGTCCACATCTTTCCTATGCTGAGGATCCCAGAACTGAATCCAGCACTCCAGGCTGGGTCTCACCAGGGTAGAAGGGCAGAATGCTCTCCCTTGACCCACCCACAGCCCAGGACACATTTGGCTTTCTAAATAAACTAAATAAGTTTTATGATGCTTGATTTCCTTAAATGAACGCAGGGAAATTGCTGGGCCATCCTTTATTTCACTGGCACTTCAGGCTTCATTTTGAGCTACATGGATTGACCAAATTTGTGCTTCATTTCAAATTCAGAGGCTGAGAAGTGCAGGATTTTTCCAGGAGGTTTGGTTTTGCTCCAATAAGCCTACACCACCTTGCTGGATGTGTGAGATGTCTCTCAGGATTTTCAGCAGCATAACTGAGAGCTCAGCCTGTCTTTGAATCAGTGGATTGATCACAGAAAGGGAAAATTATCTCTTGGATGACAGAATGACCCCTGTGAAAGAGTTTTGCTGGTTTTATTTAGTTCTTAGGAAGGTCTCAACTAAGCAAAGCTTTGGTACTGAGGGTGTCCAAAACATTCCAAGCAGCTGCAGTGTTAAAGATTGATTTAAACCCATATTTAGCTTAGTGTTTAATGAATTTCAGCATTTACCTCTCTGGCACAAGATCCTTTGTAACTGCTTTAGCAGCCAATCAAAGATTTATTTTATTTTATTTTTAATCAGCCTATATTTTTTCCAAAGCTGCAAACCTTTTCATGTCCCTTTCTCTTAGGAACCATCCACTCTTTAATTCAGCCCCGAAGTCCTGCACAAACAGTGACTCTGGCACACTTTTTTGCAGAAATATGATTGCAGGGGGGTTTTTTGTGTCCCGGGCTATTGTGCAGAGCCAAAGTGTCTGAAAGGTGCTTCGGGGCAGCCTTTGGCTGGAAATGAAAATTGCTTTTGGGAATCCCACAAAAAAGATTAACTTTGACTTCATCTCTGGTTTGTTCTCCAAATTAATAATCAGTCTGCCAGCTGGATCCGTGCCAAGCACTCGCCTGGTTGGAGAAGGGGGAATGGTCCATGTGAAACAAGAAAAGTCAGAGAACCACGGAGTTGTTTGGGTTGGAAAAAATGTCTGGAGATCCCTTTTACTTCTCAGAGCTCATATACCTACCCCAATATTAAAAAGTCTCTGGTCCATGGCTCTTCCCACAACAAAAGCTCTCCATTTGGTGCAAATTCCTGTTCAGAGCAGCATTTCTCTTTGAGAAAGTCCTTAAGCATGTGCTTAGCTCCTGTTTAAATCTACAAGACAGTGCTTAATTGCTTTTCCCCATCAAGTGCTCAAATAATGTTCAGAGTCGTGTTGTAACATATGGTGAGACATTTTCCTGTGCAGCATCACTGGAATTACACCAGAGATAAATCTGGCCACGGACGTTAGAGACAGAACCAACTTGTCAGGTTCCCTGCTCGCCCTCCCAATACGTTTTTTACGCCAGTCTGGTTTGGGAATTTCTACAATTCCTTTTTGACTGGGTTGTAATCACTCTGACTACACTCTCCTCTGATATTCTGCCCACGTTTTCCCTTTAGTAGAGTTTTCTCTTTCTTGCCTCCACTCTGGAGACCGCCTGGAAATAATTCTGCTCCCTTATTAGCGTACCTGGATTCAATATTTGTGAAGAACTCAAATTCTGCTCTTTTTCTTTGCCTCTGAGCTTTGAGCACGGATTTCCCAGCACAAACCCAGTGTAATTTTTGGCAGAATCAAAGACTTTTCTACTGCTTTACAAATGAAACCTGAACCCACAGGCAGGCACACACAAATACACAAATGTTCCTCCCCTTGTGGACCTGTTCATTAATAGCCCATTGTCTTTCAGAGCTTTTCATCAGTGCCATGGTGAATGAATTTTGCATTCAAATTGGAAATGTGCCCTTTTTCAATCTATCTGCTTTGTAATTTGAACTCCTGCCAGTGAAATAATATGGCAAAATCCAGTGACTGAATTTTGAAATTTGAGTTAAGGATTTCAAGTCTGCACTGAACTGTGAGGCTTTTGATAACGCTTGATGGTTGAACCAAACATTATCTGGGCAGGTATCTGCAACCAACAGGACCAAACTCCCTCAGATGTGTTTCCCTGGTCCTTGGGGAAATCCCATCAGATCTCTCTTAGTGGTACCAAGTGTGGGATCTGCAGCAGGTGATGATGGACAGGCTCAAACAGTCACAAACTATGAGCGGGACAACCAAAAATCACAAGGAATTATTGTGAGACCTCACCTGGAACAACAAATCCAACCCTGGGACCTCCAACAGCAGAAGGACGTGGAGCTGCTGGATGAGTCCAGAGGAGGCCATGGAGATGCTCCAAGGGATGGAGCCCCTCTGCTCTGGAGCCAGGCTGGGAGAGCTGGGAATGTCCAGCCTGGAGAAGGGAAGGATTCAGGGAAACCTCAGAGCCCCTTCCAGCACCTGAAGGGGCTCCAGGAGAGCTGGAGAGGGACTTGGAACAAGGATATGGAGGGACTGGACAAGGGGGAATGACTTAAAATTGAAAGAGCAGAGATTCAGACCAGAAACAAGGAAGAAATTCACCCTTGTGAGGGTGGTAAGGCCCTGGCACAGGTTGCCTGGAGAAGCTGCCCCATTCCTGGAATTATCCAAGGTTGGATGGGGCTTGGATCACCCTGGGCTAGTGGAAGGTGTCCCTGCCCATGGCAGGAGGTTGGAATGAGGGATCTTTAAGATCCCTTCCACCCCAAACCATTCCAGGATTCCCATCCACACTGGGAATCAGTGAGAAGAGGCTCGTGGCTCTTCTGCCACATCCTCCTACCTCCAAATAAGTTTTCCCAACTCATCTCCAAGCTCCATCCCCAAAGGCTGCAGAGGTGTTTGTACCCAGAGAGTTGCAGGGCAGCAAGAAGAGGTAATTAGGGAGATTTGCAACGAGGAGGAAAAGGATGAAAGAAAAGTTATTCTTCTGAGGAGATTAAAACCAGAGGAATGGCCATGCTCTTTGGAGCATTTGAGTGGTTTAATGACTGGTAATGACTAATTAATTAATAATCACTGGTAGTAATGAGGGCCAGATTTTCATTTTCAATTAAATAGTGTAGCTGGACTTATTCTGAGGTGATTTACACCAAGTTCCTGACTCAGCACATCCACATCACCCATCCTTTATGTGATTTATAGCAGCTTTTAAAGCAAGAACTGGATGGCTTTGATCCAATTGCTTTCTTTGAGTCCAACAGGATAAATAAGGAGGCACCAGACCAGGTCTTTGAAGAGCAAAAGGTGGTTATTTTAATTTTTAATTTTTTTCTTGCCTCAATATCGCTGTGCACTTTCTGTGCATCTAGAATGGATTTTAGGCTGTGCCAAGTGTGGCTTTGGCCCTGGATAGATTTTATCCTGATCTTGCATTCAGTGCTGTTCTGTCAGCTTTTCTGCCATGGGAATGTGAGACCAGGCTCAGCATCTAGGGAGCATTATTTGTTTGTTGATACTTTCCCTGGGGTTTCTTGTTCTTGTTGGTTTTCTGATTTTATTTTTTTTTTTCCTTTTGGATAAGATTACTTCTGTTGATGCATGGCCCAGATCTGTCCTAGTCTACTTTGAAAGCTGGTAAACGAGTAAAGCTGGACTTTGGGATTGGAAGTGATGTGAGGGCAAATGTATTCCCACATTTGAAGAGAGTTTGGGTTCCTCGGGGCAGGGGGTGTCTGTGTGTGGCAATGTACACAAATTTGATGCTCTAAAAATGGGAGATTTAAGCATTTCTATTTGTTGGGAAAGACTGCTTAAACAGAGAAAAAGGCTGAAGATAGAGTTAAGGATGAAAGGACAGGCTGGAAGACTTTGGGTTATTTCGTCAAGAGAATAAAAAGATCTCAGCTCCAGGGAAATCCCAGAGCCCCTTCCAGTGCCCAAAGGAGCTCCAGGAGAGCTGGAGAGGGACTGGGGACAAGGGCTGGAGTGACAGGGAGCAGCTTTAGATTGTCAGGGAGCAGGGTGAGATGGGATATTGGGAACAAATTCTCCCCTGTGAGAGCACAGAGGCACTGACAGAAGTTTTGCAGAGAAATTGTGGGTGCCCCATCCATGGAAGCGCCCAAGGCCAGGCTGGATGGGACACTGAGCAGTCTGGGATACTGGAAGGTGTCCCTGCCCATGGCAGAGGGGTGGAAAAAGATGATCTCTAAGGTCCCTTACAAAACCATTCTATGATTCCAAAATTCTACATTTACCAGTCTTTTAAATGCACTTTTCTAGATATCCTCAAACCCCTAAGTGAAAAAAATAAACAGAGCACTAAAAAACCCTCAGCTAACAAAAAAAAAAAAACAAAACAAAAAACAAAACAAACACCACCACAAGCCAAATGCACCAATATCTACAAAAATACCCCAAAATCAGGCTGTTACAGAGGGAAAGTAAAAGCTGTTGTGGAAAACTGGACAATGGATAAACTGACAGCAAGCAATGCAAATTAAAAGCTTAAAAAATACAAAAGACAAAAAAAAAAAAGGAAAAGTGTAGGAATTTTATTCTACAGAATGGAAAAGATGAATAAAAAGCAAAATTTAGAGTCCACTAAACCCATAATAAATCCTGATGGTATTGGTTTGTTACTAGCTCGAAATGACAGATTTATGTATAATAATGCAGGAATTTCAATAAATGCCTGTATTCTGTAATTGGAAGAGAGCCTGGTTCCTTAATCCACATCCCAGCCTAATGAAATACTTTTCATTACACCAGCAGCTGGAAAACCTGCTATACATCATCCAACAAAGTGAGATGTTTGCAAGAGTAACAAGACAGAGCAATTTGGAACGCGAGGATTTTAAATGAGCGGGTTAAGATTAATTTGGGATCATTGGTCTTTAGGAAAAGAGAGGTGGAAGAGTTCCCCAAATCTGGAGAGAGGAGCATGTGTGTGCAAACACAGCAGCCTCACATCTGTCACAGGCACAATCTGAAATGGGATCCAAAAATTTAGGGATTGTGGGTAATATTATGATTATAATTGAATAATAGCACGCTCATTAAAACAGAGGCATTAATAGCAATCAACTTATGGAAAATAGATTTTAGTCAAGCTAAATTAATACTTTCTAGGAGAATACAGAACTGGTTGTTGGAGTCTGGGAATTTGTCATTATTTGTACACATCATAAACAAGGCATTTTTTTCTCAGTGACAGTGGATAAACAGAACAACTCAATAATGCAGATCTTGGAAATAAGAGCAGGACACAGAGGGCAGAATACAGAATTCAGATTTCCCATGAGACTGGCCTTGGATCGCCTGGTCCCTTCCAAGAAGGGTCTTGGGGGCTGTCAGAAGGTTCATGAAAGAGCAAAGAATCATGCCAGGGTCTGAAAGCCTCCAAGAGATGATGTGACAGCTCAGAGAAAATCACGTGAAGAGCTGCTGATGCAGAGAAGACAGATTTCTGTCCCATGAGATGGATGGAGAACCACGGGATCACAGAATGGTTTAGGTTGGAAGGGACCTTAAAGATTATTTAGTTCCAACCCCCTGCCATGGGCAAGAACACCTTCCAGTATCCCAGGTTGCTCCAAAACCCATCCAACCTGGCCTGGGACACTCCCAGGGATGGGACATTCATTTAGCAGGGTCCAGACATTTAGAAAGCTCTGGATGAGCACCCGAAAAATTAAAAAAAAAAAAAAAAAAAAGGTCCTGTGTATTACCTACAACTTCTACAGTAATATTAATTTGGGGTGGCTTTTTATTATTTTATTTTCTTTTAACTATGAACAGCACTCTAACCCAAACCAGAAATAATTCAGGGAGGCTCAGTGTCACATGTTGAACAGGAGCTGAGTGGATTCTGACAGCAGGATGTGCTGCTGCTCTGTCACCCAGGCCACGGTGGCACAGGGAGGTGAAGGGAGGCTCAGAATCCTTTCCTGAGGAGCAGGTCAGAGCCTGCACCGAGCGGAGACCTGCAGAGAACTTGTCTGTGACTCAGGGCAGGTCTCTGGAGCCAGCAGCACAGAGCTGTCCTGGCCATCTGTGATGCACCCAAGGCTGCTGAGCAGCTTGGCTCCATCTGGAGCTGCCCTGGGCTCGCTGCTGGCTTTGCTGCCAAGGTCCCCTCGTCTGAGGACAGTCAGCTCTGGAGATGGGACATCTTTCCCCATGTCCCTCCAGTGAAGGCAGATGGCCCTTTTGCTCTGCCTCCTCATCCTGTCTCAGGCTCCTGTGAAGGCCAGGTTATGCACAGGGATGCTGACCTGCTCCCCATCTACTGAATTTCTGCACTTGCTCTCTGCATCTGCACTCCCTGCCGTGACCACATCCCAGGACATAGGACTGGACAAGACACAGAAGCAGTGGGTGGAAAATTACTGCAATTTTTGTGTCCCCACTGTCCCAGCACACGAGGCAGAGCAGCAGATTCCCCTTTTCCCTGGCTTAGCCCCTTGTGCTCACACAGAGATGGGGCTGCATTCATTTTTCCCAATTAAACCACCCCACCTGTAGGATGAAGACCATGGAGACTTCCCCATCTATGGCCCCTTCCCCATTCTGCTGCTTTTCCCCAGCCTGAGAGGATGCCAGGAGAAAGCAGGGATCTGTCCCTTTGACATCTTCAGGTCCCTCTGGCCATGGGGGAGGAACATCCCAGCCATTCCCAGAGCTCTGGGAATGTGGGGAAGGGCTGAGGAGGGTCCTGGCCTGGCCTCTGGAGAAGGAACAAGGGAGGGGTAAAGCTGTGAATTTGGGTTCCTGTGGCTGGGGCAGGTCTATACACATCTCTGTGGGGTGTGGAGCAGGGGGTTGGGGATGTGTGGGGTGAGAGATGGGGCTATGGGTGGGTGAGGTGTATTTTTGGTCTGTAGTGTTTTATCCATAAATGGGATATGTGGGACAGGGCTGTAGGGATGGGGAGGTGTGTTCAGGTCATCCAGGGACAGGGTTATAGGATTATTTATCCACATGTCCCACATGTGGATCAATATGGTGATAGAGTTGTGCATGCACATGTTGGGTGGGAAATGGTGCATAGGTATATGGGATAAATGGGGCAGAGCTATAGGGTTAAGGGTGTGTGTTTAAGGAACAAGTGGGACAGGGCTATAGGCTTAAGGAAATGTATATGGGATATGTGGGATATATGGGATATGTGGGATATGTGGGAAAGTGTTTATGGGATAAATGGGAAAGGGCTATAGGGTTAAGAAGGTGTCGATGGGGTATGTGGGGCAGGGTTGTAGGATTAAGGTGCACGTGGGATAAGTGGGACAGGGTTATAGGGGCAAAAGAGTGTTTATGGGACATGTGGGACAGGGCTATAGGGTTGTGCATGCACATGTTGGGTGGGAAGTTGTGCAAAGGTGTGTGGGATAAACAGGGCAGAGCTGTAGGGTTAAGGGTGTGTATATGGAACAAGTGGGACAGGGATACAGGCTTAAAGAAATGTATATGGGATATGTGGTACTGGGCACAGGGCTGAGAAAGTGTATGTGGGATAAATGGGAAAGGGCTATAGGATTAAGAAGGTGTCAATGGGGTATGTGGAGTAGAGTTGTAGGGTTAATGTGCACATGGGATGAGTAGGACAGGGTTATAGGGACAAAAGTGTATGTGGGACATGTGGGACAGGGCTATAGGGCTAGGGAGATGTGTATGGGATATGTGGGAAAGAGCTGCAGGGTCAGGAAGGTTTATATGGGATATGTAGGGCAGGGATATAGTATCAGGAAAGTGTATATAGGATATGTAGGAAAGAGCTATAGGGTTATGGAGGTGTAAATGGGATATGTGGGGCAGGACTGTAGGGTTAGGAAGGTGTAAATGGGATATGTGGGGCAGGACTGTAGG
>JAWWMU010000106.1:149210085-149222161 GCA_035048155.1 Cinnycerthia olivascens
TGGGATATGTGGGGCAGGACTGTAGGGTTAGGAAGGTGTAAGTGGGATATGTGGGGCAGGGTTACAGGGTTATGGAAATGTGCACGGCGATCGTGAGACCGGGCAGCCCGGGGGCTGCAGGGGGCCGTTCACACGTTTGGGGGGTGATGGAGAGGTCACAGGGGGGCGGGGGACCCGGGCACGGATCGGCACCAGGACCAGGATGGAGCCGCAGGTCCGCTGGGGGGTTGGTGGGATGGGGGCGGCGGGGGGCGCGGTGCCCGCTCCCCGCCCGCCCTGACGGCCGCTCTCCCTCTCTCCCCGCTCCGCCGCCCCGTCCCTCCCTCCCTGCTCTCCTCCCTCCAGCAGAGCCTCCGCCTCCGCCTCTCCGCCCGGCGCCTGGTCCTGGCGCGGCTGCCGAACGGTCCCGCTCGACGCCTCCCGGACCAAGTGCCTGTGTGACCGGCTCTCCGCCTTCGCCATCTTAGCCCAGCTCAGCCCCGACATGGTGAGTCCGGCCGGCGGCACCGCGGAGGGAGGAGCGGCGGGGCCGGGCAGGCGTGGGGACACACGGGGGACAGGGCGGAATGAAGCGGGAGGGAAGGGGACGCGCCCGGGATGCAGCGGAGCATCCCCGGCGCGCGGCTCTCGGGTACCATTTCCCAGCCCCGAGCGCTGCTGCTGCCGCCGCTGCTGCTGCTGCAGTCCGGTGTCGCCGGGACCGTGGCGACACAGCGTGAGGCTTTGCATAACCCTCCCCTTTCCTTCCCCGCCGTCCTTCCTCTCCCCTTCCCCACGACCCTGACCGCAGCTCTGGGGACGCGCACGCACCGACACCGGCGGTGCTGCCGCGCCGCTCCCCTCGTCCTCCCCATCCATCCTCCCATCCCTGCGCCGTGCCTCGGGACGCGAATCCCGCTAAGCGCGGGGAAGAGCCACCGGCCCCCGCAGGCGTCTTGGCTCCCGTGGGCTCCCCACGCACGGAATCTTCGCACGTGGCTCATTTCGGGGGAGGCGGAATCGCCCCGCTCCGCCTCCCTCCCCCGCGTGTCTCCATCCCCGCCTCGGCGTCCTTCCCGCTACCCCACGCAGTTTTGGGGGTGGGTGTGTGTGTGTGTGTGTATGTGGGGTTCCCACTCTGGAATCGGGGAGCGTGGAGGGGAGGAGTTGTGAAGTTTCGGCCGCTTGTCGGGGACACGAAGTCGGTGCCGCGTCTCGGACGGAGCCTCCGGAAAAAAAGTGCGAGATTCCTAGAAATTATCGCTGGGCGGCTGCACCCTGAGTCAGAGCACGGGGAGGGTGCCGGGGCACTAAAGACGGCTCTGGGGTGGTCAAAAGACGCTCAGCAGGCTCCTCTCTTCCACCTTGTACTTTTGAATTTGTTTTGTGGGTTTTGGTTTTTTCACTTTGTTTTTGTTTTTTTGTTGTTTTTTTTTTTTTTTTTTAGAAGTAGTTCATCCCTTTTTGGACAGTTCCCAGGTTCCCAGAGCAAAACCACCCCCTCCTCCACCTAAAGCTTCTCCATCTGCCTGGGCACTGGGAGTTACTGGGCCCTTGCAATTATTTACTAATTATGGCTTGCTTGTTAAATGCTGGCTTAATTCGGCAAAAGGGGAGGGGAAAGGAAGAAAGGAAGGGTGAGCGTGGTAAAGGGAGAGGGGGGATCACATTTTCCAAGATGAAGGTTTGGTTTATTATTAGAAACACTAATGTATTTGGTCCACTAGTTACCATGGAAACAACATCTGCACTGAAGTGGTTTTAAAGACACAGTGTTGGTTGTGTTTGCCTGGGCCCCGAGCAGGCCCAGCCACCACGGGGCTGGGAAATGGGCCCTGGGCTGTTGGGCAGAGCAGCTTTTGGGGTCCTCTGGACAGAGGCACCAACTCTGTGGCCTCAGGTAGAGATACTCTGGTTGTAGGATGCTCACAGGTAGGACTGGGAGCGTGTTCCCTCCTGGAAGGGCTCTGGAAGCAGCTGGTTGCATCAATCCTGGCATCCCTGCGCCTGTCTTCTTCCATGGCTTGTTGTTTCCTTGTCCTGCCACCGTAAACCAAGCGTGCAGGGAAGCAGCTGGTGGGCTGGTGCTCTCCAGGAGTGTTTCCAGCCTTCTCGAGGTGGACAGGGTGACCTCAGGTGAGCCAGGTGGGATTTATCACCTGCCCTGGGAGCTTGCAGGGCTGTGTCGTGTCAGCAGCAGGGTTTCACCCTTCACCCCAAGCTCCAGCAGCTCTAGGGTCTGACCCCAGATGTTGTGATCCCTGAGTGAGCCTTGCCCTGCATGGGAAGGACTCTGAGATATCCTGACAAAGTTTTCAGATGTTGCGTGGCAGGGGAAAATAAATTGAGATTTCTGCTGCAGGGAGGCTTCTAAGACAAAGCCTGGAATTAAGTGAGCCCAGATGTGCAGTTGAGCTGCTGGTGAAGGTCCTCTGCTTGTCCATCTTCTGGAAATGGGCAGAGGATCAGGCAGTGTGGGAAAAGCAAAGGGAAGCTTTGCCTTGGCTAAAGCAGAAGTTTCTCCTGTGTAGGTTTCATGTTTACACACTGATTGGTATTATTTAATTAAGCAGCCTGGGGAAAAACTGGTTAATTTGATGTGGCCAGATGCTGCTGCTCCCTCAGCTCCAGGTGTATGGGTGTTACCTGGATAACACAGGGTGCGTGCCAGCCCTTTACCATCCCTGCAAGTATTTTTGCATTTGAGAGTGGGTTTGGCTGCAGGAGGATACAGCTTCCTTCCTGCAGGCATGTTTTATTATATCTGCAACTAAACTCGCAGCTGCTCCTTTGGGGCTTAGGCCTAAAATTGCTTCTTTTGCCCTCTTTCCAACTCCTCTGGCTGCTGGTTATGTTTTCCCAACTCATTTTTTCCCAGCCTCGAGTCCACTCATGAGCATCAGGATGAGTCCTTTGGTTGTGTTGGGGGGAGAATTGGGGCTTTGATATCTCCTGAGTCCCCCAACTGAGCCAATCCAAGGATTTGGAGATGCTGGGGAGCATCACCCAGGCTGATCCAGCTGGGACCCATCTCCTGCCTGTGCCTTGGCTATGAGCTTGCACAGCTGTGCTCATCCAGCTCCTCATTCCCTCACTTTCCTCCCCAAATCTCATTCTGAACAAGCCCACGTTGCCTCCTGTCCCCAGAGGTGGCATCTCGTCATCGTTGGTGTCTGCGGTGGTGACATTTATGGTGCAGTTTTTCATGTGCCTTTGGAGCTCTCAGGACAAGAAGCTCCGTCCGCCTGTGTCATTAATATTATTTATTGCTATAAATCTCCCTTCTGGAGCCTTTGGCCCTGGCAGCTTGAAATATTTGTAACCCTGGTATGGGCACAGCTCCTTTGCAGTGAAAAAAGGCTCTAAAAGGCTTTTGGGATGACTGTTGCTGCTGATTTGGACTGGCCAAGGACAGTTTGCCTGGGCTGGGACCTGAGAGTTGTTCGTGTGGTGATGGGGAAAAGAAGCATTTTTCCCTGATTTCAGTGAAGCCGGAGGCTGAAAGTGCTGTGCTTTGAATCGGTTTGGGAGACAAACATCCCTAAACCGTGATGGAGCTGTTCGGATCCAGCTCAAAGGCTGGAGTTCAGATTTGTGTTTGATTTCCCCTGCTACTTCCCCTCGACAGAGGCAGCCTCATGCCCTGCTTTGGCACAACTGCTGTTTGACCATCATGAAAGATTAAAACCTCTTAAATTAAGGAACACGGACAAGCATTTTGGGACTGTCTTTTTGTTTTAGCTTTATACCCTGCCTGTCTTGGAAGGGCAATGCCTGTGGTGCTACACCTGCACAGTACCAGTGCTAACAGAAAATGAGGGCAAAAGGAAACCACAGAGATGCATGTTAGGCTTGTGGTGGTGTTTTTTTCAATATATTTTGGAAGTTTATGGAGGTGGGAAGGAAGTAGAGCAGGAGCCTGAGGATGAGCAGCAAAACCTTTCTCTCTTTGGTTGTTTCATCTGAGTTCGGCTCATCTTGTCTTTGCTGCCTTCCACCTTGTGCTTGGCATTTGTAAAGTCAATCAAGCTTTAAAGCTTGGCTAAGGACAGCTTGGATGGGGTTTTGGGAGAGCTGCTCTGGTGGAAGATGTCTCTGTCCATGGCAGGGGATTGGCATTGGATGATCTCTGAGGTCCCTTCCAGCTCAAACTGATGGTTCTGTGATTTGTGCAACCCTTAGGGCTGGAGTAAAATTCTACAAATACATCTCTGTTGTCTCTCCCCCTCCTGCCTGCAGAAAGCTGATCAGAGAGAGACATCTCTCATTTCTAGGCTCGATGAAGATTCGGAGCTGGTAGCAAGAACTTGTAGGGCTGCTGAGTTTGTTATGTCTGGACTGAATTTTTGGGACATTTCACCTCCGTGTCGGTGTTTCCTGACAGGCAAAACCAGCAGCTGTAGAGTTTTGTGGGGTTTATTTGATAGCAGGGCTGGCCTGGGTGAGTGCTGGCCAGGCAGCTGAGAGTCCACAGTGAGCAGACCAGTGAGATGAGAGGAAACGGCCTCAAGTTGTGCCAGGGGGGGTTTAGATTGGATATTAGGAAAAAAATTCTTCATGGAAAGGGGTTGTCAAGCATTGGAACAGGCTTCCCAAGGAAGCAGTGGAGTCGTCCCTGGGAGTGTTCAAGAAATATGTGGATGTGGCACTTGGGTGCTGGGCTGATGGTTGGACTTGATGATCTCAGAGATATTTTCCAGCCTTAATGATTCCAGGATTTATATCCCAGGATGTTGCAAGAGGCTTTGTTCAGTGCTATCTCCAGTTTGCAAGAATGGGAAGCGCCTTGGGGATACCTATGGCGATAAAGCTCCTCTCTCAACTCGCAACTTTCTTCTTTTGTCCTCAAAACCTCCCATTTTGGGATGGAAAGGACCTTCAAAGATCTTGTTGTGACCCAAGGATCTTCCCCCTGAAAAGATTGTCCTGTGCTACAGGAGCTCTCTGTACTTCATGGACAGTGCACACACACAAGGTGCGCTATTTTAAGCTCCTAAAATTCTGTAGGGCCTCTCTTGCACAGAGAGGAGGTCCAGGTTCCCCAGCAGAAAAAAAAAAGTTGATATTATGAATCAAATATTTTGGAAGGGTGCAGCAATTCTGACAACATTTTGATGGAAAATTATAGCAGTTTCATTTAGATAAGACTAGAGGACTTCATTTGGAGGTGAACATTTTAACATTTACATTCTTCCATCACTTATCACGTGAAATTTGGAGTCTGGATAAGAACAAAGCGTTTTGCATACCTTGAGAACTGACAGTTCTCGTGTTCAAAACAGTTTCCAATGCTTAGTTAATATTGGTGCTGCTTCTTCTGCAATGTTAACTCTTTAATTCAAAAGTTGGACTTTTCTGAGGAAGGGAAGTTTTTGGTTTTGCCAGGCTCGAAGTCTTTGAGACATGAAACTCTGGTCAGGTTGTACAGTGATTTAGGGAAGAGTTTGGTGTGTTTGGGTGTGCTGTTGAGGCTACAGCCAGAGCTTTTCTGTGCCTGTCAGTGAAATTGTGACCTTGAGCTAAACACTTCCTTGCTTTCTGCTTTCCTTTCTCCAGCTGCAGCACCCTTGCAGGTGACATCCTGGGCTCTGTGCATCCACATTTGCAGTGCCCCGAGCCTGAAGGGTGCTCCAGGAAGCACCAAGTGCTGTCATTTCCCTGACAGAGCATTAGGAGCCTCCTCTTGCCCGCTTGGCAGGAGCTGTGCCAGGGTGAACATTGCTGAGCCGCGAACATTTTGGGCTTTTGAGGTCCAAATCCTCTGCGAGCTCCCGCGCTTGTGCTGCTGGAACCTCTCCCTGCAATCACCCCGTCCTCTCCAGGATGCTGCTGTGTGTAGAGTGTCTCTTAGGAGCTGATTATGCCTCTTGAGCTGGAAATGTTGCCTAAGATTTCCTGGGGATTTGTGCTGTTGCCACTGAACTCTCCCTGGGTGCGGAGATGCCAAGGTGGGAGTGGCGAAGGGCCGCTCCAGCTGGACTCCTCATCCCAGGAGAGCTCCGTGCTGGGATTGGGGAAGGATGTGGTCTAAAGTGCTGCTGGGGATTTCTCGGCTTTGCCCATCCCCTGCTCCACAGCAGGGGCAGCTGCTGTGTTTTGCCTGGGGTGCTTTTCCCCGAGGTCCGTGGCAGCCTGTGGGAACAAGCTGGTGATTCTGTAAATCTCAGGCTGCTCTTTGCTGTCCTCAGCAGGGAGGCTTTTTTCACTAAATCCAGTTTAACCCTCCTGAGTTTCAGCAGGACAGAATGGAGAAGACAGGGTAGGAACCACCTGGGCAGACAGTTTTCCCCTCCTACTCTCTCTCGTAATGTGATTAAGGAGAAGGGATGTGTGATGTTCTTAGGGGGCCAAACGGGCCAACCCACGATCTAACTCCCTCTTGAAAGAAGTCCATTCTTTTTCCAAAGTGCCCTCTTAACAGAAAGTACAGCATTGTGTCCCTGCTTTGTGACTTTGCTGGAAATCACCTGGTTTTAAAGGGTTGCTCTGTCACTGACATGGAGCCTGTCAGTTTGTGTTGCAGAGTAAATTCGGGCTAAATCTCATTTGAGTTTGAAGAGGAGCTGCAGTTGATGTACAGGTGATTTATGTTGTGTTTTAAGAGGAGGGGGATCACTGACAGAGCTTGTGGTGTGCTCCAGTTGCCAGAGGCAGCCTGGGTTTGTTATTCTGCTGGGAGAATTGACTGGAGATTGCTACTGCTGTACACAGATATCTAATAAAAGATCCCATTAGCAAATAAGTGATTGATATTGGAACATACACAGGCAAGGCATGAGAGACGAGTGGGGTAGGAATTCCCTCTCAGCGCTGTGCTGTGCTTCTAGCGGAGACAACACTTGAATATATTAAAAGAAGACAGGTAGCACAGGAGGTAATAATAGGAGGATTTGGCTCAGCATAATAAGCAGTCATCCAGCATCCCACCTCCTTGGCGGCTGTCTGCGGATTTCGCTGTCTGTCGATCCGCTGGGTACTTGGGGAGATATTCCCAGCTGACAGCTGCCCTCCCCGAGTTCCTGCTCGGCGCTGGTGGATTCGCCCAGGTCTTTAACTCCTGACAAAACTCCAGCTGGTGGGATTGCAGCAGCGTGGGGCTGCGGCTCGGCCCCCGCCAGCCAGAGCCGCGAGCTCGGCGCAGCCCTGGCAGGGACTCTTCTGCAGGCAAATGCTGCATCACCCTCCCGTATCTCTCCATCTGAAGGGGACGTGGGAGAGGAGCAGGATCAAGTGGCTGGGAGCTTAAAGCCGTGGTGGGATTCAGTGCTGGAGCGTGAGTAATGCCGAGCCAAAATTCACCCTTCAGTGGAGAGGCGAGAGCGGCGCTGGCATTGACCAAGTGACCCCAGGAGCAGAGTAAGGCTGGGGTTGGTCCCCTGTCTTCAGCTCAGATTAAAGCCCCACGGAGAATTCCTGGGATCCTGCATGTCCAGGCATTCCTGAGGGGTTTGGTGCTTATTCTGAGCTGCAGTGCTTAATGGCTTGTTGCCATGAAGGCAGCTTAGCAAGTGTGACAGCTGCCCTATTACCCTGCCACAGCTTACTGCTCTGCTAAAGGAGGTGTGGATTTAAGCCAGGACACCAGGGCCTTCCAAATTCCCACTTTTCCCTTTCCTAAGAGCCCGGAAAGCAGTGCTCAGCCTCACTCGTGAGCAGATTTGAGGGCCAGAAACGTGAACCAAGTATGTGAGTGCTACCTGAGATTATTCAGCTCTGGGTCCAGGCAGGATGACTGGCACGGCTCAGAGTGTGGGAGGGCGTGTGGGGGAGGATGATGTGTCAGAGATGTTTGGTGTGGTGCCTCCACACTGATGGCTGAGCTCTCTGAGACATTTTGGCTCTTTCCTTAAAGAAAAAAGGCTGAGGGGAAAGAGGATGATAATCTTGAAACAGGTTGAAGGTGGCTGTGGAAAGGGAATAATCTGCTTTCTATGTCTGCCGGGGATTGGGCTCAAATCGCAGAGTGAGAGATTTAATTCAGGCACGAGGGAAAAACCTTCTGACTGCTCAGATAGTCAAGGGCCCAGACTCCATCAGCAAAGGTTTCCTTGAAGAGGCTGGGGGTGGTTTTGATGGTTTTGCATCAGGCTGAAGCGTGAGCTGAGCTTGTCAGGTCTTTTCCACTCTCTTACCTGGAATTCTGTGATGTAGATCCCCTTGGTGCCTGTATAAAGAGAGGAGCATGGCAGAGGGGCAGCACATTGGTGCGAGGTGGAGGAGTGGGCTGGAGGCAGGTGGGGAAGCCAAAAATCACCGAGTCTGTCCACAACTTCCCACTTCCACCTGTAGCTGTCGATCCACTGCCATCTCACATTTACAGCTCGTGGTTGTAAATATGAGATGCGCCAGCCAGGAGGCTTCAGCTGTGAGAGCACCACTTCAACCCGCTCAGCGCCGAGCCACAAAGCCACCCTGACCCAACAGCGTGGGAAATCCAGCTGAATTTTCCACCTGGAACTCCAGGGTGCTGGGATGGGGGTGGGAGTGGGGGCCCGTGTGAGCAGCACAGGGTTATTGGTCACAAAAAGTCGTGGCACATCTGCCAGGCTTGGGCTGTGGGCACTGCACCAAGCAGGGCTTTTTACAGGGCAGGTTCCAAGCTCTGGGTGGCTTTCGAGGGGGTTCTCAGAGAGCTTCTCCCAAGGCAGGAGGATGGCGTGGGAGCATCACAAAGGGGCTTGTTTGAAAATGGTAACGAGTGGGTGCTGGAGGCTGGGTTTCATGGGCTCCTGGGGTGGGAGTCAGAATTAGTGCTAAATGAGATTATCTTCCTTTTCAAAGCATTTCAGGGACTGAGCACGGTGCGTTGGAAGAGTCAGGCGAACTGTTGAGTGTTGCTTGTCTTTCTTCTATTATTCTGCACCCATCTCCGTTGTGCTTTGGCCTGGAAAGGCAATTCTTTAGGTAAATTTGACAATCTGCTTCACCTCTGAGCCCTTTATGCCCTGCACAAAGGCTGAGGTTGCCCTTAAATTGCCATGCAGTAGGAAATGGGTGTCCTTATTATTATGTTCGTTTAAGTTGAAATTGAAGCAGTTTATGAAAGGTTTGTGCCCTTCAAACTTCTGCTATCAAGTAATAGCTGGGTGGATAAACCTGCTGGCAAGATTTTGGTAATCTTGTAGCAAAAATGGGCAATATGTGTGGAAAAGTAATGTCAGAGTTGTAACTGGGAGTTTTGAGCTCGAAATGTCCCTCTAAATATGAAGAGTGTCCAATCAAGAAACTGATACTGTGCTGGGTGTGATAACAGCCAGCCAAAACTCAGCCTGCAGCTCCATTGCTCGCTGCCTACCTGCCCTGCTCACCACAAGAATATACAGAATATATTCGATAAATCCGTGAAAGCAAAATGACTCCGCTCTTTTCCCACAAGTGAGACAACGCTTTCATTTTCCATGACGAATGGTTCTTTTTCCTCTTTTTAAACATGGCAATCATGCCAGCGTCTCCCCAGGTGGGGAATATCCGACTGCTGGGGCCACTTTTGATTTTGTTTATATCAGCTCAGTACAGCTGTAAATCCAGGGGCTGTTACAGCTTTGCTTTCCAATCACTCAGCTGTGAATGAGTTGGGGATTGGGGCTGGAAGCTGATTCCTCGAGGGTTGCTTGGAGATCTCTGCTCCATGGAGAAGGGAATTTGCACCAGTGATTCCCCAGTGAGCAGCTGGGGATGGAAACACGCTGGATCCCAGGGGCTCCTCAGATTGCAATGGGAATAAAGCTGTCATTATCCTCAGAACAGCAGAATAACCCAAATGGCTGAAATCCCTTCATCTCCTTCTCTTAGCCAAGAAGCTCCTGAAAGCCTCTGAGGACTGGCAGTGAACTGAGGACATTTTACTCCAACATTTTTGGTTCAGCCTTAGTTTGGGTCAGGAGTCATTGTCAGGGCAGGGATCTTCAGTGATTGAATAGTGAGAGATGGGAGCACCTGCAAGTAATAATTAAGGTTTCTTCAGCCTGGAGGAGACTGAGGGGAGACCTCATCGGGGTCTGCAGTTTCCTCATGAGGGGAAGGGGAGGGACAGCACCAATTTCTTCTCTCTGTGACAGTGGTAGGACATGAAGGTTAGGCTGGATATCAGGGAAAGATTCTTCATCCTGGAGGTCGCTGGCACTGGGACAGCTCCCCAGGGAATGGTCACGGCCCCAAGACTGACAGAGCTCAAGGAGTGTTTGGACAATGCTCTCAGGCCTCAGGTGGGATTGTTGGGGTGTCTTGTGCAGGGCCAGGAGTTGGACTCGATGATCCTTGTGGGCCCCTTGCAACTGAGGTTATTCCATGATTCTCTGAATTAAAGCGTGTTGGATAAAGGCAGGATTTAAGAGATGCTTCAGGCATGGCTTGTGCAGTCTTTGCACGAATGTTCATTCCTTGTGCTTTGGAGGAAGGTTTTTCTTAAGGACTGCTCTTCGACAGACAAGGGGAAAGGGAGAGTGGGTATTTGCTCTCTGTGGGGGTTGGCAGATGGGTGATCTGAGCATCTTGGGCAGGAGCCATCCTGCAGGCATCGAGACCTCAGGTGTTGCCCCACTCCTCAGGTGGGTCTCTCCAAAGGGCAGGAGGCACAGGAATGGGGAAGGAACGTTTTGCCCGTGCTGTGGGGAGAGCTGCTGGTCTGGCACCACTCTCCAGCACGCCACTGATAGTGTAAAACAAACAGCGGGCTGGTTTGGAGTAATTTGGTGAAATGCTGTCGCCTGGCATGGAACCAAAATACTGCTTAAATCAGGATAAACACAGTCTGGATTCTACTCTCATTTTCCATTCCCAGTCTGCTATGGACTTATTTTATTTTAGCTATGTGTAAATCTTACCACATTTCCCTGCAAGGTGCTCAGCTGGGAAGCTGCAAGGAATGAGGGCAGCGAGCTTCCAAGTCAGTTACGGAATTTGAACGGGTTGTTCTCTGTGTAGCACAAGGAAAGGACAATTCCAAGCAGGAAGGTGCAGGAAAGAAGACTCATTTTTAAAGTAGTTAAACAGACCATATGTCCCTATGGTATAATAATGCCAGTAATGGTAATAGCGGTAGTAGTAACAATGATTATTATGATAATGATAATAATTGTAAGTTCCATGGCAGAGGCAGCTCTAGAACAGGAGCAGCTCCAACAGCACCTGTAATTGTCCCTAATATTTAATTTTTATTATGCTCCCTGGATGTGTCTTAGCTTGTGGCAATCAGCAATGTTCAGGACATGGCACGGTCCGTGAATCATAAAATCCTTCAGGTTAGAAAAGACCTCCAAGATCATCAAATCCAACCTTCAACTGAATCCCACCACACCTCCTAAACATATCTCAGAGTGCCACATCTACTTCTTTTTTTCGAACATTTCCAGGGATGGTGACTCCATCACTTCCCTGGGGAGCCTCTACCAATACTTAAAAACCCTTTCAGTGGAGGAATTTTTCCTAATATCCAAATTGAACCTCTCCTGGTGCATTTTGGGACCATTTTCCCTTGTCTTATTATTTGCCTGGGAGAAGCAGCCGACCCTCACCTCAGCACAACCTCATTTCAAGGAGTTTTAGAGAATTAATGTTGCACTGAGCAGTATGGACAAGTCCCTTCTGCTTTGAATGTTTGTGTGAATACCTGCATTGTACTACTTCATCTCAGGGCACTGGAGTGGATCCTAGAGCATTTGATTTTGCAGGACTGACACGGGGAGATTGAGGTTTGCTGTTTCCCGCAGTGCCTGTGTCGGTGCTGCTGCACAATGTGATTAAAGTTCACTTCTGCCCCTGTTTTCTCAGAAGCAAAGAGCTCCTGCCCGTGGAGGAATTGGCCATTTTGATTATTGCCAGCTTCATTATGGAAAATGGTTTTATTTTCTCTTCTCTATGTTTTAAAGGAGAAGGCTGGAACAGAACAATTTTTCCATCTGCATGGAAAGCAAAGGCTCAAAAAGCAGACATGCCATCTGACCAGCTCATAAACAGTTAAGCCAAAAGCTCTCTTCTGTCTCTCCTCCATCCTTCCCAAAGGTCTTGAACAGCAGAGAATAAGGTGCAGGTGCCTGATTGTTGTAACACAGCCCTCGGACCGGGGGGGGGGGGGGGGGCGCGGCGGGGGGGGGGGGGG
>JAWWMU010000106.1:149222171-149246233 GCA_035048155.1 Cinnycerthia olivascens
TTTGTTGTAAAAAATCCCTAGGAACCCCCCCCCCCCCCCCCCCCGAGGCATTTGCACACAGCAGGAATCTAAGCTGAATTAAACTTTGGAAGAGAGATGGAGGGGCAGTATCATTCCCTTTCCATATCCAGGGGATCAAAATAGGCCCCTGAGAAGATAAACCCAGTGTTTGCCACCTAAATCAGATCAGCTGAGAGGCTTTTGAAAAGATTGGATTAAGTGGAGCTGTGTGTCCACAGCTGACCTGTAGACCCTGCTCTCCTCCTTGGGGTGCCCTGGCTCCTCACGCTGCTTCCCAACCCACAGCTGGCAGAGGGATGCAGAGTGACTCAAGGCTCTTCATCAGAGCTCCGTAAAACCGGGATTAAAAAACCCAATAAACCAGTATTGGTGTTCTGTCCAATATTCCCAGGAGGTTGTGCCTGTGCTGGCTGGCCCTCGCTGTTTGCCTGTCTGGCAGCTCTGGTGTTTTCATCCCAGTGGCACCACAGGCTACCAGGATGTTACAGCTGAGGGACTGGGGACAAGCCAGGCATGCAGGAGCTCAGGGTTACCTTCCACTGAGAGGCTTTAAGGCGAAGGTGAAGGAAAGGAGCCGATTCTGATGGAGGGTTTTGATTCAGAGTTTTTTCCTGGTCCAAGGGCCTGTGAGTCCAGTAACTGCTCCAACAGAATCCCTACCACATGGCAGCCCAGGTCTTTTAACCAGGGAGAGGGGGAGGGAAGGAACACAGGTGACACCAACCAGGTATGGGGGGGAAGGTCCTAAGGGACAGAGGACACTTGGATGGCCCAGTGTCTTTGCAGGGGTGGGAAGCATCTTTTGAATTCTGCCAACCACTCGACGCCCTTCTGGAATGCCAGGGCTGACAGGCAGCACTCATCAGGGGTCAGGATGTGGAAAGGAGGAATGATTGACACACCTGGCAGGGGAATCATCTGACAGGGACCTGGGATATCTGGGACACACCACAACAAACCAGGATTTCAGTAGCTTGGCTGAGCGAGGTGCAGTCGGAAAGGGACGAACGAAGCGAATAAAGCTTCGAGTGTTTTAAAGAATGATGGTGAAAATATGAAAATGTTTGGGAGCAGCTGGCTGGTGAGGAGGAGGGTGGTCCTCAGCATTAACATGGGCCTGATCCGTCCATCCTTGACATCAGGGCTGGACACTGAGGCACTGGGAGAGCAGCCTGGGAGTTCCATGCTGGCAGTGAGCTGCCCATGGAGTGTCTGACTGGCAGGTACATAATGCCCACTGTTAACTCCTGTAATTCCCTGCCAGCCTGGAGGAAATTATCCTGACAGTTCCCATTAAGGAGAGGCTGAGTGACCACTCCTCTGCCCTGAAAACTTCATCAAGGCTGTTTACTAAAAGCAGATTGTCACGTTGTATCCTGTGAGCAGACTCAATACCCACTGAAGTGTTAGCTATTGTTAATAAATAGAAGGGTGTTAAGACGTCTCTCTGGGTGATTTTTGTGTGCTGTAATTACACAGAATTGCCTGTTAGACCGGCCAAATAACATAAAAGGAGCCCTGAGCTCCCCAAATGTGTTCCTGATAATGGGTGACTATTAGCTCTGAAAGGGGAAGTTTGGGGTTTTGATAGGAGGGAGGCAAAGCAAGGTGGAAATTCTCTGGACCTGGCTCGAAGTGGCAGAGGCTGAGCTGAGGAGGTGTCACATCTTCCAGAAAGAAGGTGTGAAAAGATGATTTATTTATCATACCTCTAAGTGATCTTCATGCAGGGACCTCAAAGCCCTTCTCAGAGGTTAAATGATGGAGAAGAGAAGGCTCTGGGGAGAACTTATTTTGATTTTTCAATATATGAAGTGTTGTAAGGTGGAGAAAGACTTTACGGGTTTAAATTCAGGATAGGGTTAATTTTAGTAGCCAGCATGGGACTATATTTTGGGTTGTTGGGCACTGCCATTGCTGCCATGGAGTGAGAGGATGAGGGGGAATGGCTTAAACTGAAAGAGGGTGGAATTATATTAAATATTGGGAAGAAACTTCTTCCTGTGAGGGTGGTAAGGCCCTGACACAGGTTGCCCAGAGAAGCTGTGGCTGCTCCATCCCTGGAAATGTTCAATGCCAGGTTGGGTGGGGCTTGGATCAACCTGGGAAAATGGAAGGCAGGGGGTTGGAATTAGATTATTTCAAAGGTCTCTTCCAACCCAAACTGTTCTGTGATTCTGTGGGAAAACAAAAAAAGGAATGTTTTGGTCCTTTGTCACTGCTCATCTGCTTTGAGTTGAGTGAACCCTATTGACCTCTGACAAGGCTGACCCACCAAAAAATCTCCTTTCACCCCTGGCCCAATCCTGCCTTCACTAAATCCCTGATATCCACCAAGAAGTGCTTGTGTCCTGCTCTCCCTTTTTCCCTGTCTTGCAATCACTGCAAGAAATCACTGGTCCAAGGAGATAAAACTGAACCTTCCCTTGAGAAGGCCCAGGGTACATGGAAATTTCCCATCCTAATGAAGTATAAATGCAATATCCACAGGGCCTGAGCCTGGATGAGAAATCCTGAATCTGACCGATTTGGGGAATAAAAAAAACAGTGTTTTTTTGGCAGCTGACAAGAACACATTCCCATCTTGGTTGTTCAGACCTCCTGAGCTGTTTTCTCCAGCACTGACACACACCCTTTTGTTCTGGAAGCCGTTTGCTTCTGTAAGCCCTGCTAAAAGCATTATTTCCCAGCAATTTTAACAACTCTCTCCCTACTCTGACAAGAGTTGTCCAACCAGCAGTGAAATCAATACAGTGTGGCTTAAAAAATACTTCACAGGAGTCATAGAAAGCCTTTGGGCCAGTGGCACAGCAAAACCATTCCCGTACAATTCTTGGAGTAAATCCCACCCAGCTGGTCCAGCTGTGTGTCAGGAGAGTGGAATGAACCTGGTTGCTTTGAGCTTGTGACCTGTGAGGGGAGGGAGAGGGACTTGCTTGGTCTTGCAAAGATGTAAAGGGTGCTCTGGTCACAGCCTGTGGGACGGTTACAAAAATTATAAAACCAAATTCCTCTCTCTTGTGCCTGGTGGTTTAACAAGGGGGAAAGATACAAACTGTAACTCGGGAGGTGCATGGAATAATTTAGGTTGGGAAGAAATCTCCAAGACAGCCGAGTCTAACCGTTAACCTGGAAACGCCACGTTCACAGCTAAACCACATCTCTAAGTGCAGTATCCTGACATTTTCCTTAACAATTCTTGGGATGCAGATTCCACCTCTTCTCTGAGCAGCCTGTTCCAGTGCTTTTCAGTGAAAATCTCTTTCCTGATAGTCAATCTAAACCTCCCCTTGTGTGACCTCAGGAAAAGCCCTGTCACCAGTAGAGAGTTGTGGCTCTGGAATGGGCGCCTGTGGGATGGGAGCTCTCCATCTTGGAGAATTCCCAAATCCAGACAAAGCCATCACCAGCCTCACCTGATGCTGGCGCTGGTCTTGCTCCAAGCAGCAAATTGGGTTGTAAAGCTGGAGATGTCCCTTGCAACTGGAGCTCCTGCAATTCTCTGACTTCATGAATCTTTAATTTCAAATGTGCAGGAAGTCAGGCTCAAGGCAACTATTACGAATAGCAAACACGTTTCTAAAACCAAACAAATCCCAGCCCCCCCAGATTCCAAACTTGTGTGCCTGTGTTTAATTTCTGAGCAGGATAAGTGGTTTAATTTTTCTGTGATTTTATTGGTGTGATGTTATGCCTATAAAGGCTTTGTTCAAGCCCTTCTTGGTATCAAGGAGGGAAAAAGCAGAAAGAACAGCTTGGTTGCAAGGTCTGGGGCAAACTGCACAGTATTAAGAAGTACTTTGTTCTAACTGGAGCCTGTTTGACCCTGAAGCCAGAGCAGGGTAATGGAAAAAGCACAACTCAAATCGAGTCGCTTTTCACAGCGTTCTGCAGAAAGCCAGAGAAGGAAAGGCAGAAATGCAGAGAATTTGAAAGGGGGAGAACCGGAAAAATGCATTAAGAGCAAGAAGAAAAGGCAGAGTATGCCATGGGAAATAGCCAAAGGAAGGGAGACAGAGAAGACAAAAGGAGAGAGAGAACTGGGGAGAAAGGAAGAGAAGGAAAAAGAAGGAAGCAAGGTGAAATTGTAAAGGAAAGGAGGAGCGTCCTTCTGCCCTGCCAGGCAGAGCGATGAGGTGACAGGACAGCGAGTGGCCCCAGGCAGCAGCGCTCGTTATTTCCATCCTGGCTGATGTCATTGATTGCCTCCCTCCTCCCCTGCCGTGCCTGGTGACAGAACCAAAGCCCTTGCGACTCAGAACGACCTGCTCTGTTCCCGACTGGCCCAGGGAAAAGTTTTCTTCCCAGCTCCAAGCAAGCACAGCCTTGTCTGTGTTTCAGGGGAGTTTTGGATGGCCCCTCTCAGCAGTTCCTCTTTGGGATTACCTCCAGTCCGGGCAGGTGGGGATCCTATTCCTGGCTTGTCTTCTGCAAATAACCTGTTTTTTTTCCTCAGCTGTGGTGCTGGGAAAATCCCATAGGACTGTTCCTTCTCTTACCTTGACATTTTCCTGTTGTCAGCATCTTTATTTTTAAAACCAACCTTGATTTTCCCAGTTTTCCTTCTTCAAGGAAATTTCCCTTGCAAGGCTCAGATCCTGCAGCATTTGACCACCTTCTGTCAGGGGGTTTAATTAGTTAGAAAAGAAAAAACAAATGATGATCTGTTTGCTGAAGGGAAGATGTGGTGGATAGAGAAAGAAGGTGGGGAGGACAAAGAAACCTTAATAATAGAGGAAGAAAGCAGAATCCTAAGATATTGGGGCCTAAGTCTTCAGCACTTGCTTACAATAACAGTAAATGGCCTCAAGTTGCACCAGGGGAGGTTTAGATTGGATATTGGGAAAAATTTCTTCATGGAAGAGGTAGTGAAGAATTGAAACAAGGAAATAGCAGGGTCACTGTTCCTGGAAGTGATCAAAAAATCCGGATGTGACACTTGGGAACATGGTTTAGTGGTGAACATGGTGGTGATGGTGTTGGGTTGATGGTTGGACTTGCTGATCTTAAATGTCTTGTCCAACCGTAATTATTTGATTATTCCCGAAGGAGCGAGCTCCTCTTCTTCCTGTAGCCAGTGATTTTTGTGGTTTTCCTCCTTCCCAATGCCAATAAAAATCTCATCAGGGCTGGACCTATCCTTCCTTTTCTGCAGGGTGGAGGGATGAGCTTCACGGCATCTCTTCAGCAGTAGTTTTTCTTGTAGACATGGGGTTTGTGAACATTTGTAGGATGAAGAAGGAGGTGCAGATCAGAGTCTTTCCTGTGGGATGGGCTGCAGATGGACATCAGTTCTTATCCTAAAGCCTGGCTTAAGCTTGGCCAGTCGTCATTTTTGTGATGCCCTATCTAGGAGCAAACATCTGAGCTAGGAATAGTCCAGTACATGTGGAATATCCCTAAATAGCTTCAGGATCTAGGAGAGGGTTATGGATGATGTGGGACAGTGGATGGAGAAGGCAGTGAGGAAACCTGGGGTCTTTTGAGGTGGAGGAATCTCAGGGAGGGTGTGGGAGGGAGGGCAACTGGGGTTGCAGTGTTGGGATTTGGGGATGCAGGCTGCTCATCTCTTAAAAACCAAACTCCATTCCCTCGGTGAGCCTCGGGTGGTTCAGGAATGAGTTACATGTTGGGCTTTCTTTGCTTTAATGGAGCTCCTCCCCCACTTTTATCCAGTTACCCATGAAAAGTCAGTGAAATGAGACCTACTTAAATCAAATGTCACAATGGATGCTCGTCCCAGGCCACCATTTGTGCGATGTGAACTCAAATTGCCATAAGGGGGGAGCAGGGAGAGGGGAAGGCTTGAGAGAAGGAGGGAGTGAGCAAGGAGCCATCCGTGGCTGAGTGTCTTGTGTTCCACAGTGCTTTTATCACAACCATGCACCTCTGCACTGGGACAGGGCTGTTGTCCACCAGGATCCTGCAGGGAGGAGAAACGAAGCCGTGGCTTCCTCCAGGACCTTGCATCCATCTCTGCCACACCCTACCTGACTAAATCAGAGCCCTTTCCACATTTCAATTTATAAGGAGCAAAATATGCGATATCAGCACTCATCCTGCCTGGATGATATCCAAATTCAATTTTGTTTGATGGAAGACAAAATCAAAGCGTTGATATTTTCATATTTTCATTGAAATTTATGTTTACTGCGTTCCCAAAAAAAAAATACTTCTAACCTTGCATGAACATTTGGCAAGAGTAAATTCTCAGCGTGGCAGCACAGTCATAGGAGTTGATATTAAAAATCACATTGACCCACGTCTCTGTAAAAGTTTAGGGAAAGAATCCAGGGGTGAGCTGAAACATCTCTTTCATGAGCATTTTGGGAATCTCATGCAGGAGGGATTGGTGAGGTTCAGGTTTCCTGTCTGTAGCTGGTCTGCACCCAGTGAAAATCCCTCAGGCCCGCTGTACTCCTTTTGGTGCCAGCTGGGTGTTCAAGCCCTCAAATGTGTGTAACTTCCTACACTTAAGGGGAAGGAAGCGCCCAAAATTTTTGGTCAAAAGGAATGGCAGAAGTCAGAGGGGTCCCATGTTTAATAAGTGAATTATACATGGCAGTGGATGTTGGATAAAGGGATAGAATGTAAAAGAAAATGGAGATAGATTAAAGAGGAGGAGAGAGAAACAAAGGAGAGACAAGGAAAGGGAGAAAGAGAAATTCCAGCATTGATCCAGCTGATGGGGTATCCAGGGTCCTGGGGTGCCCATGAGCCCAGGAAGCACTTTTACAGATACATTTTCTCTGCTTTGGAGATAAGTCTCTCTCTTTCCATACAAACCAGCTGTCATGCACAACCTGTTCTTCTAGACCTTTCTGGAAATGGGTTGGAGCCTTCAGGGATCTTGGGTGGTCTTGGTCCACCCTATAGTCCATGCCCAGTCCTTGACCTCATTCCTGTGCCTGCACTGTGCTGATCTCCAGGTGCCAAAACAAGGATTATTTTTTTCCCCAGAGAAATGCTGTCCTACCTGTGCATGGCCCCTTCTCCAGCCACACCTTGTTCTTGCTCACAGTGTGTTATTACCAGCAGTCCTTGGTCGGCCCCAGGACCATCCATGTTTGAGACATTCAATTAATCCCCTTATTTTCTAGGCTGCTACAGTGTGTCACTAAATTTTGGAAGTTTCTGTTCCATCCTTCCCGACAGCTGCTGCAGGGTTCCTTGCAGTGGAGTGGTGAAAGTTTTGTTCCTCTTTAATTCCCCCCAGTTGTGAGAGGTGGCCTTGTTCAAAAAAAGCAAATAGGGAGGATCATCCCAAGCCCTCAAAATTTCAGGGACAATTCAACTCTGACCTCTGCGTGTCAAGGCTGTCCATCTCTTTTTGTGGAGTAACCCTGCAGTGACCGTGGGCCTTGAGTGCGTGGACACAGCCGTGCTCTGGCCATGTGCTGAGCTGACCAGGCTCCGTTTAAACCCAGCTCTGAGCCCTGCCTGATGTATTTCACTTTGCAGAAGGCTCAGTAGCCTGGAGCAGAGCTGCTGTAGCCTCAGCTCCATGGCATCCCTCTGACTGGAGGTTCAGGCTGAGCAGCCTCATGCCTGCCAACAAAACGGTGTAGCCAAGTCCTTACAGGACTGCCTGTTTCATTCCCAAATTCATGCATAATTTACTTTTTTTTTTTTTTTTTTTTTTTTAATCTCCTGTGCTAAGCCCTTGCTGTGTCAGAAACCATCTCATCTCCACGAGTGAAGTGCGAGGTTCTGGTGCTGTGCCAATCTAATGACAACCTTGACTGGGCTCCCTCTCCTCTGGAAATGGTGCAGTCACCCTAAATAGAGGGGTTTTGGGTGTCTGTTCTTGGTGGGGCTCTGCCTATCTCTGCCTTCCTGCAAGCAGAGGTCACTGATGTGGAAATAAGAAACGTGCCAGGGGGAAAAAAAAAGCCCTGCAGGAGAGAAAGCCGAGTGGGATCGAGCTCCTCGCTCAGAGCCGAGGACAGGGCGAGTTCAGTGATATCAGTGTGGCAGATGTTGGGTAGTTACAGTCACAGGATGCAGAGAACAACATTAGGGAGGTTACAGCTTGTGTTTGTTCTGGATGTTGCAAGTGCTGATGTTCTTTTGAATTCAGTCAGGAAAAAAGAACCATTCCACACCAGGTTTTCCAGCCTGTGTGATCCCCTTCTCTGAAAAAATGCCTTGTGTAAGAGCAGTGAATTGATGGATGGTGGGTCTCTGGGGAGGGTGCACAGCTTGTTTTTTCTTCCCTTGCTTCATTTCATCCTTTTCCAGATGAATGTTTGTGGTTGGTGGAAAATTTTCACCTTCTCTTCATCCTCCACCCTTCATCACCGCCATCCCAGAAGAGCTCGTTTGTAATTGTTCTGCTATTGCTTCATTAATTATCTTCCCAGTTTCACACTGGGTATTGGAGAGCCTGATCCTCCTCTCGTAACCCACACCTTTCACATGCCTGCCTTCCATGGGTATCAGAATTGTTCCCCAGGCTGGTTTGTGGGAGCAGAATCAGGTCCGAAAAAAAAGAAAAAAAAGCTGGGTCAAGCAGAAACAGATCCTGGTCTCCTTCCCTGTTTATTTTTAAATTATTTGTATGCACAGTGTGATGTGAAGGTCAGCTGAGGGGACACACCAACAAATAGGAAAGTTCTTACCATGACATTTTTATGGTAGAACTGGCCAAACTTATTTTTTAATGTCTCACTTTCTCTCTTTCAGAACATGGAAAAGGTGCTGGTCCCTTCTGTCACGTTAATTGTAGGCTGTGGAGTATCCTCGCTGACACTTTTGCTGTTGATTATCATTTATGTCTCTGTTTGGAGGTATGGCTTTCATTCTCTTTTCTTCTTTTTGGGGGAAAGTAGCTGTCTTTTGACCTACATGGATCCTGGAATGTTTGTTCTGTGGTTTTGGGTGCCTGGTGCTTGAGGAGGAACTGTTTGGGAATGAGTGGGCCCTGCAGAAAGTCATCCTGGTGGCTTAGCTGGCATTATCCTCTCCTTTCGGTGCCAGAGAAATTAGCAGAGTGAAATTAGTGCCATGCCCTCATGTAGGGACATTGTTCCATTTCCAAAAGCCTCGTGCTGGTTTCGATGCCTTTGTGTACCCCAGGAAACCTTGTCAGAGGCGAGGTGGACACGCACGGCCTCTTGGCAGGCAGATGCTGCTGCAAGGTAATTCTTTGGGAACATCCAAACCTCCGTGACCTGCCATGAAAACATCTGGCCTGGAGAACTGTCAGATCTTTTCAGGAGCTTAAGGATGTTAAACCTTAAGTCATCTAAATAACTCCCCACACTTCTAGCTGCGTTTTGCCTTCAGCTTCAGATGCATATGGGATCCCCCAGTACATCCCATTGCTGACAGCTCCTGTACACAGGTCAGGTGGAACCTAAAATTGAGCCATTTATGGAGGCTGAAGGGATTTTGAAGCAAAGCTTTGATGAACAATTGGCCCGTGCCCCTGTTTGGTACATTCTGGTGACTCTAAGCTGGAGGACCCGAGGTGTGCAAGGGATTTTCTCCCTGTACTGCCTTGAACAAGGTCTGAGTTTATCCTACGAGATCCGTGTCTCTCCTAAATCCGTGGCAAACACGCTGAGACCTTCATGGCTCCACGCCAAGCAAAGACAAATCTGAACCAGGTGAATGTCTGTGAAATCCAAATGCAGTGGCTGCAGGGAATAGAGTTGGGTATTATTGGTGATCTTTTTGGGAGAAGGGATCAGTGTGAGGCTCTTATTTTGCACAGTGCTTCTTCTCAGTAGGAAGGAAAGGGTAAATTCCATTTAGAGGTTGAATTGAGATAACTTTTTCTGCGCTTTGATAGAGGAAAGAAACAAGAGAGTAAAAACTGAGCAAAAATGCATCTTTTTTTTGTTGATACTGTGACAGTGCATAGTGGCTGGTTAATTTTGGCAGCTGAAGACTGATCATGATAACGTTTATCTAGAACTCAGGTTTTTCCGTGCCTGGGGTATCATTGGATGTGCTCAAGTCCTTGTCCTCTCCTGCTTTTCCTCAGGCTGGGCGGCACTGAGCAGCGCCGGTAGGTGACTTACTGGGGTCACTGGTGTCAGGATCAAGTGGAAAGTTAGGATAGAAGATTAAAGAGCAAGCGTTCGAGCCTCACCCTCTCTTTCCTATCAGAAACAGGGTCAGGATCTGAAAGCCAAGCTCAGACATGAGGCTGAATCAGTTTGGAGCATGCCAGAGCCATTTGGAATAACATGGTGTATTTTTTTCCAGGACTGTGCTCCCCCTTACCCCTCCAATATTTACTGTTATTGAGGACAGTAAATTGCCTGACCTGTTTCAAATATGTTCTGTTTAATTTCTCATTCCACTCTTTGCCTTATGCCTATGCCCAAAAAGATCAGCAGGAATGGGAGGACACGTTTATGGGAGGCTTGAATGGGTATTTCTGAGCTAGCCAAGGCTGGACATGCATTTCCAAGTGATCCTGAGACCAGCTGTATCTTGATTAAAGGGCTCTCTATCCTGAGTCTCTCTGTGTAAATATTTGTAAAGCATGATCGAGTGATCTCTAGAATTTCTCTTTGGTGCGCTGAGTTTGTTCCATTTCTTCTCTGTAGATCATGTTTTCATGTTTTCCAAACTTCACAGCATTCCTGTGGCTGAGCCCTGAGCGCTCTGTGTGTCCTTTTTATTTTAGGCATAGCTGCTGGACGTGAATGTGCTTTCCTATTAATGGTCTCAGGAACTTTGTATTCAACATCGTCTCCCGGCTCCCACTTTGTTTTGCCCTAAATGTTGTATATTCTGATAGACAGCAGCTGGAGGAGTGCTTAGAAATGGAATCAGCAGTATTATTGTCTCCAAAACACAGGAGCAGCATCAAAGCAGTTCTTTTCCACCGTGCTGGAGAGAAACTCCTCATGTCCTGGCTGCCTGATCTTATGTGGAGAGCACTCACCAGAGCTCAGCTGTTTCGGGGAGCTTTGGCCAGAAAATTTCCCATTCAGAGCTCCGGACAAAGGCATCTGGAGCATGCATCCATAGACCCAGCTTGAGTATGAAACACTTCTGATGAATAAGCTCGCTGAGGCTGACAATCTGGAAGCTTTCCCAGAATTTTTCCCAGCTAGGGTTTGTTTGTGTATATGGGAAGCAGAAAGGAAGGGAGGACGAGAAAGAGCGAGAGGAACACGGTGAAGAAAAGAGGGCAGAGTAGCAGGGAGGTGATCCCAGCTTCGGGCTGCATATCAGGGAGGAAATGAATTTACCCTCCACTCCCCATTCAAAACCCCCAAACAAAGGCTGCTCCTTGGTGGCACCTACTCAGCCACTGGCATGAATGGCACGAGCTTTTTGAGGCAAGTGATCACTTCAGACGCGGCCAACTTGGCACGGCCCCGTTGGAAACTGGAAGTTGTTTCTGTTCGACGGCTGTTGGTGGCCTGTTGGTGGCCTCACTCCAGTTCCCAGCAGACAGATGGCTGCAAAAATCCCTGCTGCAGATGGTGCATCTCTGGTCTTATTAGCAGGCTCGACAGAGGGGTCAGTGACACAGTGGGCCACAGAAGTGGAGTGACCTTGTTCCATCTCGGCACTGACTGTCCTGGGTCACAGCTGGAGGCACAATCTGTGTGTGGGGCCACGTGCTCCACCACTCGTGTGGAAAAAGAGAGGGAATTGTGAGGAAAAAACTGAAAACTGGTGTGGAAACTGAGGGGGAAAGAACCCAACCACTCAGAACAGGTGAAATGACTTCTCTTTCGAAGCAGCTCCTTGACACACTGGCTTTTCAGGAGTGCCCTGATGTGTCTTCCACCCCTGAGCTCATTGTGGCTCAACAGCCTCTGGAGTCAGTGACCTTTCCATAGCACAGGGATTGATCCCTGCTATTGAGCAGCTCATCCACCAGCCCATCAGCGTGTGGGGCAGGGCAGAGCTCTGTCCCTGGCAGCAGCTGGGTGAGTGCTGCATCTCAGCAAGAGGACAGCCCCAGCTTTTCTCACTCCCGAGGATTGATGGAGTGGCTGTCAATGAGCTCTCGAGGGGCTGTTAACACCGGCTTTAAGCCCAGGAGCTCTGCGTGTGCTGGGGATGCTGAGGCACTCCTGGCCCTGGTGGGAGGTGGCAGGGATGAGTAAGTGGCTGTGTGGAGAGGGATGTGTGTACACACGGTGAGAAAGCAGCAGTGACTCAGTGTTTGTGGAGAGGAGTCTAATGGGGGCAGAGAAACAGACTGCAGGCTTTTCCCACCTTTTCCATCTGTCTCAGCTGGTGCAGGGCTTCCTGCAGTGCGTGGGGATCCTCGCTGGTGACCAGAGACGGGACCTGAAGGAATGGCTGGAGCTGTATCGGGGGGGGGTTAGGTTGGGTATCAGGAACTATTTCTTAATTCAGAGAGTGATTTGGCACTCAGACAGGCTCCCCTGGGAATGGTCACAGCAGGCCAGAGCTCAAGGAGTGTTTGGACAGCACTATCAGGCACAGAGTTGGAATTGTTAGGGGTGTGCTGTGCAGGGCCAGGAGTTGGACTTGCTGATCCTTGTGGGTCCCTTCCAGCTCAGGATATTCTATGACTGTAAGACACAGGCTGGAGCAGAAGTTCCCTGAATTAACAGTGAGTTTTCCCCAGTTTTGTGGCTGAGTACAGCATGTTTTGATAAGTAGACAGAATCCACGTATCAGGAGAGGGGTAGCAAGCACCCTGGAGTAGCTCTGTCCTTGCTGCAGATGTGTGTTTGGGCAAAACACATCAAGTTCTGTTTTTGTCCCCCTCTGATACAAATTTCTGACTTCTCTGGCCAGAGGGTCTGGAGATTTCTTTCTCTGGAGCATCCTGTGCTGGAGAAGAGGAAATGGAAGGAAAAAAAGCAAGCGTGGCAGGAGGTCTTCTTAGCATTCTGACTGAGCAGAAACTTAACAAGGAAATGTTTGGAATCCAGGTCAGGCTACCAGGGAGGACTCTGGAAGAATTGCCCAGGAATGCAGGATTGAATTAGAATGGTCAGAGCTCAGCTGCATTTGAAACTGGTCAGGGATGTGAGAGGCATCAAGAGTGGGTTCTGGAGGTACGTCAGCACCAAAGGGTTTCCCAGGAAAATGTTGGCCTGGTGTTGATTGGGACAAGCAGCCTCATGGATAAGGAAGTTGAAAAGGTGAAGGTACCCAGTGCCTTTTTGCCATGTTTGACTGGCAAGGCTCCCGGGCACCCAAATTCCTCCACAGAGACAGAACTCAGGGAAGAAAATGCTCCCCACTGCCAAGGAAAAAAGAGACAAAGGCTGTTTAAGTTATCTGGATGGTTTGCAGATCCGTGGGATGCATTGAGGGAGATGTTTGGTGTGACTGTGGAGCCACTCTCTGTCACCTGGGGAGCTTCCTGAAGGCTGGAAAAAGGCAAATGTTACACCCACCTTTAGAAAGGGCAAGGAGGAGGATCCAGAGAACAACTGACCGGTCAACCTACACTGCCCCTGGGATGATTAAAGAGCAAATAGCTCTAAAGGTTATTTCCAGGCAAAATGATGGACAAGGAAAGGATTGGGAATAGACAGTGAGGATTTGTGGAGGACAGGTTGTGCCTGACTGCCCTGTTTTCCTTTTGGGATGGAGTGACTGCTCACATGGACAGTGGGGAGAAGCAGCTGGTGTGGATTTTGACATTACCAAGGCCATTAACACTGTCTCCAAATGCATTTTTGTACCCAGATCATGGAATTATGCCCTGGATTGGTGGCTTTATATCTGGATAGAATTCCTGCAGGATCTGGGGGTAGAGGTCAAAGGTTTGAGGCCTGATCAAGAGTTGGTCACCTCTGGCCAGGGTTGGTGGAGTGGCCAACATGGTTTAGTGTCTTCTTTAACAACCTGGACAATGTTTGGCACTCCTGAGGCCACACTTGGAAAAGGTGCCCAGTATTGGATCCCCCCAATCCCAGAGATACCAGCACATTGCAGCAGGTTCAGTGGATGCTGAGAGAGCTGGAGAATGTCAAAGGAGGCGAAGGGAACACACCTGGAGAAGAGGAGGCTGTTAAAGAGCAGTCATGGAGAAGCCAAACAACTTGCAGAGGTAGGCAGGGAAAGGTCTAGAGGCACCAGCTGCAGCAGGAAAAGACCCAGCTGGATATAAAGCAGAATAATCCTTCACCACAAGAGCAGTTAAGTTAAGCAGTTTAGTGCTGTAAGTCAGCCAAGAGAGGTGGTAGCATTTCTGTTCCTGGTGATTTTCAAATCTCAATCAGATGAGACCCTGAGAAACCTGATCTGACTTTGAAATACGTCCTTTTTTTTGGGCATAGCATTGGATTGGGAACTTGAGAGGTTTTTTTTGGTTTTTTTCCCCAACCTAAATTATTCTGATTCTGTTCATTGCCAACCTACATCTCATTTGGAGATTCAGAGATCTGGAGAACAAGAAAAATTCTCAGGGTGTGAAGGAAAGCAGGTAAAAACAAGAGTTGGTTTAAGGGGGCTTAAGGGGGAAAAAAGTCTGAAGACAGCTGGATTATCTTCCCTCACATTAAAATACACATTTATGGTCAACTCATTTCTTACTTTTTTCCGAGCAATGGAGACTTTAAAAGTTCATGCTGATAGCAGTGGGATCACAGTGTTGCTACACAGATTTATTACACCTCCTTCCCACCAGGACAGAGCCCAAATCTCCTTTCCTACCCCATAGAAGCTGCTGGCTGGAGATTTGAGGTTTTACTTCATGCAATCAAAGCAGAAATGATTGAGGTCTCAGTGGCCTCCAGTCACAAATGGATCAGAGTCCAGGTGATGCCCAGCATTGTGTGGAGCCCAGTGAAATCAGGAAATTTGGGCTCAGCTTGGCTGTGGAAGGAACCAGAAGCTCATTTTGCAGCCTGTCAGCCCAATTTCATGCTGAGCTGGGATCCTACTTTTTGCAACCTGTTCTGGAGCTAGGAGAGTTTCAGGGAGAACTTCCTATAAACCAGTTTTTCAACAGATTTAGTAGGAGTTCATGCTACCTTTGTTGTCTTTTCTTTGCATCCAGTAAACCGTATCTTCACCATTCATGTTTGTCTGAAGGTACAGCTCAAGGGGAAGTTGAAAAATCAAAGGTTTACAGCCTCCCTTACATCTAAAGCACAGGTTTACCCTTGGCAGAGCACACATGTGCAGTAAATGCATCCTGCCCTCCTCATCAGAAACCCAAAACACCGCAGCCAAGGCACGACCAACTCACTCTTGCTAAAATTAATTAATGAAATTAAATTCCCAACATAAATAGTTGATGTGCTGGAATATAGGAAATAATCCTGCATTAGCCTCCAGGGATGAGCTGGTTGATTAATACATCTGTTTCTAATTTATATAAGTATCAGCATCTCCACTCATCTGACATTCAGGCAGGACACTTGCAGCATCTCTGAGATAATTCACGTGTGTGTGAATGTTGGTGTGGTCAGATCTTGAGTCAATCCTTGAAGACTTGCACCTTTGCAGTTCCCTTTTTGTTTTATTGGGTACATAAAAGTGCCTTCAAAGAAATTTCCCTCCGTAGCCAGTGGTTTGAATTAATTGTGGTGCACTTAGCTCGGCAGCGAGTGTGGTGCTGTGCTGCAAATCAGAAATGACAAATAGCTGGCTCCTGCAAGGTGCTGAAGGCAACAGCTCCCTAACTGCTGTCCCTGATGTCCCAAACCCACAGCTGCAGTTACGTATTTGGCCTAGTTTGGAGAAGTGGTAACAAAAAAAAAAAAAAAAATTAAAAATAAAGAAAAAAAAAGCCAGAAATGCTTCTCAATGCTTCTCACCCCAGGAGGGGTCGTTAGGCTGACGGAAGGGGAATGCTGAATCACACACTTTGTTGTCAAGGTGCATGTGTTTGTAATCTGCTTCCATCGCCAGCATGCCTGTGGCTCTTGGTCGGGAATCTTCTCCGTGTGTTGCCTGCTTGTTTTCTTTCAAGCTCCTTTTCAAGCCCCCATTTCAAGTAGGCAGAGCTGAAGAAGATTTGCAGCACTCTACTGTTGTAGGAGGGGCTCAGGCTAGGCTGGCCCCTTGTTTGTTGGCTCCTAAATCCAGCACTGATGGGGGATGATGGAGACATCTTCTCCCGCTCCCTTCCCCCCCTTGTTCTTGTCTGTCTAGCACATAAAATCTGCAGGAAATTGGCAATTCTGTAGAGCCTGGCCTGGCCTGCTGCTTTTCAGAGATCACCCAGGGCAGGCTGTGACAGGGTGGGTCTCCCTCCCCTCTTCTCTCACTGCAGGTACATCCGCTCGGAGCGCTCCGTCATCCTCATCAACTTCTGCCTCTCCATCATCTCCTCCAACGCTCTCATCCTGATCGGACAGACCCAGACCCGGAATAAGGTAAGGGGTCCGCTGGGGCTTTGTTTATTTGTTTTCTTTCCCCCTGATTTAGCACTGAAATGATCCATTCAGGCAGCGCTTCCTCATTTTTCCTCCATCTGTTAATTAGCGACATGTCAAAGACACGGCTAAATGGCAGATTTCAATTTTCTCTCTCGCTCTCTCTTTGATAATTTGTCAGCATCCTGAGGGCTTTGATTAAAACCAATGTGATATTTTTGAATATCTGCCTAGAGTAGCTGGCACATGGTATGGTGAAGAAGCGTGGTGATTTGCAAGGCTTTAACCATTTTATTTTCGAAAAAATTACAAAGACAGATTGAGAAAAGGCTTTAAAAAAAGCCCCAAACAAACAACCTCTCAGCTTTACATTTATTTCTCCAGCAGTTTTTATACTCTGAGTTGAAAGTACTTGGCAGATGTTAATGAACACAGGCACAAAACTGTCCAGCTTTTCTTGGGGATGGGAAGCATTGCCAGATGCACCGTGGGCACTGCAGGGCCACAGGAGACTCAGAGCAGATCCCAGAGTGACTCCAGGACTCCAGGCAAGACCCAGTGTGGTTTTCCAAGCCATGAGCACTGGTTGCTCTCTTCCCACAGACCCAGATGGAAAGGCATGTGTTGCCTCCATGACTTTTTTCCAGCTCAAGCACTTTCAGATTCCCTATTGATGTCTGTGACAAATCACTGCTCACCATTAGTATTTCCCTCTTCTAAATTTTCCCCTCTTCCCAAATGCTCCAACCATCATAACTCTGTTGAGCCAAAAAACGTGAGGCAAGACGCCTCCTCCACTCTTTCTGCTGCATAAATCACAATCAAAAGTCAAAAATTAGTTATTGCTTAACAGGAACCAGTGACCAGCTGGGTTTTTTGAGCCCCTGCTTTGGCAGCATGGACATGGTGTCATTTGGAAGCATATCAAGAATAAAATTGTCCCTGTGAAGGTGGTGAGCATTGGAACAGGTTGCCCGGAGAAACTGTGGGTGCCTCAACACTGAAGTGTTCAAGGCAAGGTTGGATGGGGCTTTGAGCAAGGAGAAAATCTTCCTGCCCATGACAGGGTTTTGGAATGAGATAATTTTTAAGGTATCTCCCAAAACTCAACACATTCTATGATTTTATGATTCCTGCAGAGAAACTGAAGGATCCAGTGAATGAGGGACTCATTTCTATGGAAAGCCCTTTGGGTTGGGGTTAGGTTTTTAGGAAAAGCTTTCCAGCTGCTGGAGCCCTGTGTGTGTAGAGAGGCATGGAAACAAGCAGCCAACTCTGTTCCTGCTGCGAAATGCCCTTCAGAAACTCCCTCCCCAAAGCAGAGTTGTCTTCCATTGCCAACATGGGTGGCAAGAGGTGGAGAGAGGGTGACCCAAGCTCCTGCTTTCCTTGGTTGTGTTTTCTGCCGCACCAAACGTGTGCTGGGAGCTTCTTTCCATGGAATGAAACACTGAGGGGATGCTCAACAGGACAAACCACAGCTGGATCTCCTCTCTGGTCGTTCTTCTTCACCTCAGGACAGGAGCTGGATGTGTTCGTCCTCTCCCACCCCCTCCAGAGCCCAGTTATGAACCCAGGTCCTCCCTGGTGGGTTTTTTTGTCCCGTGTCTCTGGGAGTTCACAGTCGGAGCTGTTGGTGGGGATTTGAAGCTCCCGGCAGCGATGGCAGGAGGCAGATTAGCTCTTTGCACATCCATATGCATGAAACCCCAGAAATAGAAAGGTTATTCTTGGATTTCCTCTCAGCCATCTAGTAAACAGTCTCTGGCAAGCGAAAGAGAAAGAAAACTATACAGAGGAGAGACGAAGGAGTGTAAATTAAGATTTTATTCACATTCAATTATTGATAATAGAGCACCTTAAAATGTTGGTGATTGATTTTTAATTGCGGCTTCTCCGGGAGATTTCTGCGGTATAGGCTTCCCTGGAAATGTCAAATTCTCCCTGGATTTCTATCCATGTAACCTCAAAGGCAAGATTCCACGCCTGGATTTGCTAAGCTTTTTGAAGATGAAAGGCCTGGGAAAAGGCTAAAAAAATTACAGTCAGCAATCCAGGGATACAAAGGAATGGGAGGGATGGGGCAGGAAGTGGCCGTGTCTCCGAGGCTTGTGCTGGAAGGGAACAGATTTCTTCTCTTAAAGGAAAACAAGGGCTAAAGGCCTTGACAGACTGACAAGATCTGCTGGATCTTGGGACATCATATCCCTGTGCTTAGCCCTTCATGGGGATGTTTGGTTTTCCCCACAAGGAAGGGAAAACCTGCAGCGGAGGTTGAAGGAGCAAATATTTGCCTGCCTATCAGTTGGCCAAGTTCATTTGAGGCGATGAGTTCATCCTGGTCCAGCTGAGATGTGCGTATTTCTCTTGTCTTCCCCTCCTCTCTTCTCCCCTTTCTATCAAAGCTGTCATTTGAGAAGAGAAAAAACAACAAACCTAAGTGTATCTCTGTGGTGTAAAATTTTAAAGCAAAGCTTTTGTCTCCCCTTTACGAGGAAGGGCTGCGTTGGTTTGAAACAAAATCAAAAAGGCAATGTGAACAGTGCTGTACCTGATACCAGTCAAAAAAGAAAAGGACTCTAAAATAACAATCTCTTAAAATCCATTCCAGAAAGCATCCTCTGTTTCATATAGGGTTTGTAAGCTGATGAATGGGAACCACATTTTTTTAGGATTCTTGTAAAATGTGAAAATTACTGGACGTTATCATATTGAGCTGTGTTATTTGTACTGCACTGACATCCTGAATCCACTTTTAAGCAGAATACAGAGGGATTTGGTATCAAATGCAAATTTGGAACAAAAAAGACAGTTCCTATCTCAGAGAACACACAGCCTTGCTTTTATTCACAGCCTCTGATAACGTTGGGTGGTGCCGGTGGATGAATCGAGAGCAATCCGATAAAATCATGATAAAAGCCACTCTGTGCATGAGAGCTCTGGCTTGAAAGATGCTGGTGGTTGGAAAAAGAGAGAAAAGAGAAAGGTTCATTGACCGTAAAGTCAAGTCCATGTTTCCTCATATAACTCAAAGCAAAGAAATTCTTGATTATTAACCTCTCCCACCCCCAAATGCCTGAAGCCTTTTTTTTTTTTTTTTCATCCAGAGTCACTTTTAAAATCTATTTACTCTCCCTTCTCCTCGGGAGCCACTGGAGTTTCTTCCCATCACTTCCTTCTCGAGTACATTGATTCACAGTTTTCAGCTCACAGATGGGGGGAAAACTGCCTGAGTGAAACAGAGCGGCACCAATTTGCACCAGTGAAAGATTTGGCCTTGCTGAGTTAAAACAAAGACGAGCTTGTCAGCTTTCCAGTCCATCTCCCTGGCACTCCGGGATTGTTCTTCATAATGCATTTGCCAGTTCTTTCCCCAGTTTAATTTTAAATGGCTTAAGCTGCCTGCATTTCCCTCGTGAGATTTCCCCACCAAGTCGTAGAGCTCACCATTATGAAATTCTTTCTAATCTGCGGGGGGGTCTTTCTTTTATTTTTTTTTTTTTTTTCTGCTGTCTGCTGGTAGTTATGTGCTCTTGGACAACTGTGCCTTCATGTTTGCAGTCCTTTCCCAGCCCCTGGCAGCTGTGTTTCCACCCAGCTCTCATGGCTTAACTCTTTCACTCAGCCCTGTTATTCTGGCAGGGGCACCATCCAAATTGCCTTCCTCAGATTTCATTTCCATGGCTGGGCTGCCAGCAGGGACAGGGTGCTTTGCAAACCTTTTGAGCTGAGATTAGTGCAATGTTTACTAACTACTCCACACACACCCCCCACCCCGCCTTAAAAGGATCATGGCAGTAGTTTGGATGTTTTGGAAATTAAATATATCCTGCTGAAGCCAAGAAAGCACCAGGATGGGATGTGTGCTCAGACTTCCAGTGGAAGGTATCCCTGCGTGTTTTGGGGGGGGTTGTAATTAAATGATCTTTAAACAAAAAACTCAAACAATTCTATAATTCCACAATTCTTCTAAAGTGTTAAACCATGGCCTTATCCTAAAGCTCATGCTTAAGAGCAGCTGATTTCCACGTAGTACTTAAATTAAAAGCTTTGGTCTTTGCTAGGTCAAAGCTTGTGGAGGAGCCTGCCCCTTTTTAAGCAGTATTTCCATGTCCTGATCTCCATGACTTTTCCTTCCAGGGCCCGGTTTGGAATTGTCTCCCCGCGCCTTCCGCTCTGCTCCCTGCTGCTCTCTCCGCCTGCCGCTCCTCTCACGTGTCCTCCTTTCCTCCTCTCTCCAGGTGATCTGCACGCTGGTGGCGGCTTTCTTGCACTTCTTCTTCCTCTCCTCTTTCTGCTGGGTGCTGACCGAGGCCTGGCAGTCCTACATGGCCGTGACGGGCCGGTTACGGAACCGCATCATCCGCAAGCGCTTCTTGTGTCTCGGATGGGGTGAGGATCCGGGGGCTGCGCAGCACAGAAGGGCCAGGCTGCAGGTGCTCCTCAGGAAGCTTGGCAGAGGGTCCTTGGAACCCTCCCAGGTGTTTCAAAAAGGGCTGAAATGGTTAAAAATAGAGAGCCATAAGCTGAACCTCCTGCCCAGCGCATCCAAAAGTAGAGGAGTCGAGTTCAGGTTTCAGAGGGTGCTCTGGGGCTGGTTTCTCCTGGGGTTGGGTCTGTTTCTTGCTTTCTACTTTCCTCTCTCTGTCTGTCTCCCTCTCTCCGTGTTGGATGTGTTCTGTTGGTACATGATTCCAGCCCAGGGAATCCTGGCCTGGATCTGCAGCACTGTGGCCACAGGACCAGGGCAGAGATTGTCCCTGCTGAGGCCACACCTCGAATTGTGGGGTCAGTTTTGGACTCCTGTCTACAAGAAAGACATTGAGGTGCTGGAAAATGTCTGGAGATGGCAATGGAGCTGGGGAAGGGTCTGGAGCACCAGGAACAGTTGAGGGAGGGCTCAGCCTGGAGAAAAGGAGGCTCAGAAGGGACCTTCTCACTCTCCACAGCTCCCTGACAGGAGGGTGCAACCTGAGGCGGTCTATATCTGCTCCTAGGTAAAAGTCATAGAGCAGGAGGAAACAGCTCCAGTTGCACCAGCAGAGGTTTAGATGGGATATTAGAAAAAAATTCATCACTGAAAGGGTGGGCAAGCATTGGAACAGGCTGCCCAGGGAAGCGTTGGAATCACCATCCCTGCAAGTGCTCAAAAACCCACAAAGAAGTGACTTTTAGGGCCATGGTTTAGTGGTGGACCCAGTTGGACCCGATGATCCTCGGGGTCTTTTTGACCTTAATGATTTTATGGTTCTAAGATTCTGCAGAGCAACCTGGAGTGAAGCAAACTCTGAAATCCTGTCTCCATGGCAGCAGCGCCTTTCGGAGACAAATAAACTGTGAGACTGCTGCAGATGCTTGTAACTAATTTTTCTCCCTCTGCCTCTGCCGTATGTTTAATTTATTAGCCTTAAATGATGCATTCTGTAGTAGAAAACAAATACAAACCCATAAACCTGGGCTTTCAAAGCGATAACAAGGATGTGTTTGAAACGAGCAGCGGCACAAAAAGTTGCTGAGAAATGAGGAGGCAAAGGAAAGAAAGGAGTGTGGCTGAGCTCTATTAATGTCTCATTTTACTACTGAAGTCTCACAATTCACCCCAGGCGAGAGATTTCTGGTGCTTACCAAGCACCCTGATGTGATTTATTCTGGCACATCAAGAGCTGTCCTCGTTGCAGCACCTTCATCCCTTTAAGTTTTCCCTCCTAAGCTTTTGCTTACAATAGAGAATAAATTGTGTTATTAAAATCCAAGGTTTGCGTGTCAGCAGGAGCAGAACCACAATACCTGCAGAGCACGGGCTGCAGGAGCCTGGGTGTGCTCATGCATACGTTTATACCTCCTTGGTGACTCCAGCAACGTCAGGGATATCAAATGTAACAGACTAATAGCTTTCCTAGGTAATAAAAAGAGATTTTTTTTTTTCCCCTTGATTTGTAAAAGCTGGGACAGATGGGCGTGTTAGCCAAGGGAATTTTGGATGAGCAACATTCACATTTGTAGTCTGTACAGATTAAAAAAAAAAACAAAAAAAACCCCCTACATGTGTAGAAACATAATTTGCACTGCTAGTAAAATGTAGTCAGCTCTGAGCTAGGATGCACTGCTGATAAATGATGCATAATAACCATTTGGAGTAGGTTAGGACAAGAAATGAAGAACACTCTCGCCTATTAAGGCGGGAAGGGAATTTTGGATATTTAGCATCCTGCTAGACTTCAGCTGTAGAGCTGGGATTAATGGCACTTGTAAGAGGAAAGAAGCTGAAAATATGTTTTAAAGAGCATAATCTGAAATAATTAGCACAATTCACTTTGTCATGGGCTGATTCTCCCCCCTTTCCCCTCTTTGCACATTTGCATTTCTCTAAGCCATCGTTCGAGACGTCTTTGCCAAGTTCTCAGCTGCTCTCAGCTGTAGCTCATTGAAGCTGCAGAGAATTTCAGCAGCAGGGAGGATTATTTTATATTCTTTTGGTCTTCTCTTGGATGTACAACTTTGCAATTCGATTTCTAAATTATCATTAGCAATAATTATTATTATTAATGATTCTTGTCCGTACTTGGACAATGCTCTCAAGTTCATGGTGTTAATCCTTGGGGTGATCCTGTGCAGGGTCAGGAGCTGGACTTGATGATCCTTGTGGATCCTTCCAGTTCAGGATATTCTCTGATTTAGAATAGACGGATAAATTATTCCCTGGGAACAGCTCAGTCATCATATTTAGCCCCAATAAAGAAGAAATACTTTTTGTCAGGATTTTTATGACCCTGTTATAGTTTCCACAGCTGGATTTTTAATGCTGCCGTAGCTCAACCTCTGAGTGGGTCTTCAGCTGCTTATAACAAGAATGGCTTTTGGGAATTATTAGCAAACATCTTCCCTAGTGGAACATGATTAACACATGGCCTGATTCTCCTGTGGCCTGGAAGTACAAAACTCTTTGAAAGAGGTTTTGGTAGGGTTTACTTGGAATTGTGAGTGTTAAATTCCCTTTGTGCAGAAAGCCCCCAAAGCCTTGCTGGTACTGCCTGTACCACCCCAGGTACATGGAACAGGCCAGCTAGGAATAAATGTCTTGATAATAATAATAAAAAAAAAAAAAAAAAAACAGATTAAAATTTGATATTTTTGGTGGGGATTTTTTCAATCTAACCTCATCTAACTTTGCTTAGACCACTGACAGCTCTCCCAGGGCTGCACCTCTCACTATTTGGCTTAACTACCTCAACACAGCTGCCACCTGTAGCAGCTGCTCCTTGTCCAGAGCCATTCCCAGCCCAAACTGAGGCTTTTACCCAGCCTTGGAACGAGCCAGTCCCTGGAGCTGCCAAGTTCACAGCCCCACTCTGGATTTCTGCATAATTACCACGTCGGAGAGAAGCACTTTGCGAAGAACAAGTTGCTATTTTTGGCAGAGTCTTTGCCAAATTTCCTCCTTCCCAGGGTCTCTTGCACCAAGCTGTATTCCTGAAAATGTCCTTTCCCGTGTGGTTCCTTCCTGTGGGATGGCACCGTCGGGAATGCAGCAGCCAGGATTTGTCCAGATGAGGTGTGAAGGAGGCTCAGAGGGAGGAACAAGAGTCAGTGAGGGGAAAAATGAGAAAAAAGAGGAATGGAAAGGAAAAATGAAAGAAAAAAAGGGAAAGAGAGAAAGGGAAAAATGGGAGAAAGGGAAGAAAAAAGGAAAGGAAAGGAAAGGAAAGGAAAGGAAAGGAAAGGAAAGGAAAGGAAAGGAAAGGAAAGGAAAGG
>JAWWMU010000106.1:149248105-149266887 GCA_035048155.1 Cinnycerthia olivascens
GTGCTTGATTGGACCTACATTTTCAAAATAGCTCAGCTCAGTTTTAGGCAGCAGAATTGAGCCTGACTTGTTCAAAACAAGGTTTTGACAGCAGCCTGTGTTTGCCTGTTTTCCAAATTCCAGAGGTTTTGTCTTTAGGAAGATTTTGTGTGCTCATAATGGGGGAAGGAAAACAGAAAAGAAATAATGGAAGAGTTAAAAAATGCATTAAGGCAAGGCTGGGCTCACTCAGAGCTGAGCATTAGTCTGACTTCAAATTAAAAAGGAAAGAAGAGAAAATATTTTTGTCGCTCTGTTGTGAAAAACCTTAGAAATTTCACGCAGAGTGGCAGTTCAAGGATATTATTTTATGTAGCAGTAAGTCAGGCTCTTGCCTACTGCATCCCATCATTTTCCAGAGCCTTCCTGGGCAGGGGTTTGCAGCCCACACAGGCGATGTTTGAGTCTGGAGCTCTTGATGTGGCCAGCAGCAGATGAGGCTCCGATCGTCCCACTGAGGAAATGTCATGTGGAGCCTCCTGCTCTCCCTCAATTCCCACCACATCCTGCACACCCACGGCCAAATGGTCCAGGGTTTGCATTTTAATTGCAGGGGAGAATTAAAGCGGCACAGCAGCGTTTTCTGTTCGCTTCGCAGCCTAAATTCTTGTATGGCAGAGGGCTCAGGATTGTGGATTTCTCGAGTACAAATCCAGAGAATTCCTGAAGTCTGTGTTGGCGTCAGGATGCATTGGCTGTCCCACCTTCAGTGTGTCCTGGAGGAGAGGGACCCAGTGGTTGTTGTGTGTGACTCAGGAGAGGACAAAACACAACCTGGTTTGCAGAAACATCACCAAGATCCCAAATTAATTCCCTTTGGATTTTCCTTGGGTTAGCTGCTTCTGGCACTTTGCTCCGGGCACATCCACAAGAACAATTCATGATGAACAAACCTCAGGGAGATGGGAGGGAGGTCCTGGATATTTCTGCTTCTTTTTCTTTTTGTTGTTTATAGGATGGTGGGAATTGGTGCAACAAGTTTTGGGGCTCTGTCAAAAATTATTTAAGAGATTTTTGGTCAACGTTGACCACACAAAAGTCCCTGGGTGGGGAAGGGAGGAACATGCAGGAAAGCACTCCCTGTTTTCTGCCCTGGACCACTGTGCCAGCATCTCCCACCCTGCAGGCTGCAGCCAGGAGGGTGTCAATGTGTGACAAAACCTGCTGGGCTCCTGCTTTGCTCTCAAGTTGTCACAGGGTGAGGTGGCCGAGAGGCTGGGCTGGCTTTCCAGCGTTCCCAGGGGTTGCCTGCTCACACCAGCTCTCCTCCTTTTGCTGCCAATCCTCTGATTCCTTTCAGCCCTGAAGTCCCTGTCTCCCCTTGCATCCAAGGGCTGGATGCCAGGGGATGGAAGGGGATCCCCTGCTGCCAGCTCTGCTGTCAGGATGTTTGTCACCAGAATTGTGGTGGTGGGGCCTTTACACCCCAGCAAGTCCAGTTTGATGAGTTTGGTTTCAGTGATCCCTGTGGGTCCTTTTCTGGGATATTCCATTTTGCCTCCTTCCCACGTTTCCCAATGTGGGGTGAAGCTGGTGAATCCCACCAAAGTAATGAGCAGAACAACAGTTCCTCTCAAGCTCAAAGATCCCATCAGACATTCCCAACATTGCCATCCTGCTGTAATTCCCCACTTTGGTACCTTCCAGTACTCAAAGGACATACAAGAAGGCTGGAGAGGGACTTTTTCCAGGGGTATGTAGTGACAGAACAAGGGAAAATGGCTTTGAGCTGAAGGAGGATAGGTTTGGATTGGATTTGGGGAAGAAATTCTTCCCTGTGAGGGTGGTGAGGCTCTGGCACAGAGTGCCCAGAGAAGCTGTGGCTGCACCATCCCTGGAAATGTCCCGGACTTGGAGCAACCTGGGATAGTGGAAGGTGTCCCTGCCCATGACAGGGAGATTGGACAAGATATTTTTCAGGTCTCTTTCAACCCAAACCATTCCATGATTCTCTGAATTCCTGCTGGAAATGGCTTTACCAAGAGCAAGAGTTAAACAGAGCTCACTTACACCCAGTGCTGGGTTCACAGGCCCTGATGCTGAATAAAATGGAGCATCTCTGTAATGAGTTACATTTACACTTTTGTGCATTTTAAATCATGAAACAAATATTGCTGTGGGTCCAGCCAGGCAGGGCGCCCCGCCAGGCTGGAGTGCATTCACACTTAGCCCTGATTTCCTGCTCAAAAAGGCTTAAAAGCTCTGTTGCATTGCTGTGTGGGGAGGCCCTTGGTTTTACCTCTCCTCCAGAGCAAAGTCAGCACTGCACAGCAGCAATTTCAGAGCTGAACTCCAGAACTTGAGCTTTAGCTTGGATGTTGGGAAGGAATTCTTCCCTGTGAGGGTGGTGAGGCTCTGGCAGAGGCTGCCCAGAGGAGCTGTGACTGCCCCTGGATCTCTGGAAGTGTCCAAGGTTGGGTTGGACAGGGCTTGGAGCAGCCTGGGACAGTGGAAGGTGTCCCTGCCCATGGCAGGGGATGGAACCTGGGGGTCTTCAAGGTCCTTTCAGCCCAGCTTTGTCTCCAGTGGCCCTCATGGAGCGTTTCAAGTGGGCACTGCAGACTTTCCAGGCCCAGTATTTCCAGCTTGCAGGAGGAGGGAAAGGCTTTAATCACAGCACCTCCTGGGAAGGAGGGGACAAGAGGTGACGAGATAAACCACAAGGGACTTTTAAAAACCCACATAAACCACACAGAGCCTTTTAAAGCGTCTTCTAACCCTGCAATTTCTGGGTCTCAAGAGCAGTGCATGAGCTCCTGTGGTGGAGTTGGACATTAAATCAAAGCAGGGCTCTGATATTTAGGTGAGCACAGAATTTAACACTCAACAGCATTTTTTTTCTTCATCCCACTCACAGTGGTTAAAAAGCCCCTGACATGCAGCTAACAGGACATGGTCACGAGGGCATTTTGGGGCCAGCTGCATGTGTTGAAAGCATTGCAGAATTAATCTTGGTGTTAAAGACTCTCAGGGCAAAGCTGGTGGAAGGGGTAGGGTGTGAAATGTGTGATGTGCCTTAAGGCTGGAACTGCCAGTCCAGCTGGATCTTCAGGATGTGCCGAAGGTGACCCAACCCCAGTGGAATGAACTCCATCAGGATGTTCAGCCTGGGACCTCAGCAGGATTTCACCCAGTTTGTCCTGTTTTTTTAATTTTTACATGGATGAAGCTTTTCTTTAACAATGAAAACGCAGCTGAGCAGCAGGACAGGGTCTGTCCCACGAAGAATTGTCCCATCAAAGGTTTGGCCATGTCTCCAAGCTCTAATGCAGAGACATCAGAGCCACTAGGAAGTTTAGGGAGCTTGTAGTGTGTTTATTATTTACTATTTAGCTGGCCAGAGTGCACTGAGTCATAAGTTGAGGAGGGAGAGGGAGGTTCTGATTAAAAATTGAATATGTGCTTCAGGATTTGGAGTGTGTCTGTGCTGTTCTGTGAGTGGTGATTCCCAGCAGCCACTCACTCAACCTTTATTACTCAGGACACTCCAACGAGGGGATTTTTCCTTTCTCTTGTCTGAACTGCATTTGAAAGGGCATTTTGCTGTTGTTTGGAGCATGCTGGGGCAGGGTAGAGGCTGCACTTCCAGTCTCAAAGAAAGTCTGAGGGGTACCAGAGGTCTAAAGGACCTGGCACTGATCACCTCCTTAGATTAGGCTGAGTGCCTGAGTAATAACTCTGCTTTTATCTGATGCTCCAGGGACTGCCTCTGGACCTCTAAAGCTTCACAAACAGCCTCCTAAAGCTTGAAGTGGATAATTGAGGTTGTGCCACTGGTGCTGGGTACTCGCATCCTTCCCCACAAGAGAGCCCATCTAAAGTTTTCTGTGAGCACAGCCTGCACACAGCAAATTTCTCGGGGTCCTGGAGTGTCACTGCCTCAGGGCTTTTGTGACCCACAGGTATCTCAGCAGCTTCTGGGTTAATCTCTGGATGAGCACTGGTGGGCCAGCCCTGATTCCAGACTGTAATCTCAGTTACACAAAATGTTCTGTTGGTGCTGCCTGATTTTACACAGGATTAAGGTGAGAGCTGTGGCTGGCAGGGCCAGACAATGAGAAAGGGCTCAGTGGAAGCCAGCCCTTCCCAGGACCAGGACAAAAGCCACCACCTTTCATCTGTGCCGTGGCAGAGCCACAAAGAGATCAGATGGTTTGCAAAAAAGGGTTTTTTTTTTTTGGTGCTAAACACAAGAGCTGCTGTCAGTCGAGGAAACACTGCTGAGGAATTATTAAACCGTTCACTTCCCCGCTTCCAGTGATAATTTTACTTTAAAAAAAAAATCACTGACGAGATTCCTTGGAAAGTACGAGGGAACCTCTTAGCAAAATGCAAATATTTCTGTGCCTCATAGGCACGAGGCTAAAAGCATCTGCACTAGGCTGGGGTTTGCTGTCAGTTCTGTCTCTTGGACATCCCTTCACCCTTTCCTTTGCCTTGCTGGCGGCCAGCACCTCTGACAGCCTCGGGAATGCTTTGGTGAGGTGCTGTGGCAGGGAGGTCAGGCAGTCAGGAGGGATCAGGGCTGGTGCTTGGTGATGTGTGATCCCACCTTCACAATTCCTGATGCTCCCGGGGGAGCAGGGGCTGCCAGGGACCCTGCAGGAGTGAGAACCCTCTTGGCACCAAGTCCTCACCACTAATTGCAGCTCAGCACTGTCAGATTTCCTTAATCTGAGCCACCAGCTGGAAGAGACATTGAGAAAAAACATCTCAAAAATCAGGATAGAGCGTTGGATAAAAAGGTTTGGACAAGGACTGGGATTTGGGAGCCCTCTTCCTGCATTTAGCAAGACCTCCAGTCATTACAGAGCTCCAAAGCTTCGTTTTTGCTCCCTCCCTCCTCAGCTGATTATTCATTTTATTATTAAAGCTGCTCAGACAGCTTGTGACAGAGCAACTTGCTATCAGGAAGAAATCAGAATTGATTAAATTAGCACATTACAGGTTTAATTTAGACATAAACAAGATTCAGACCTTGGAGAAAAGCAGAATATCTTACTTTTAATTCTCAGTTTGAAATACTTCCCTTTTTAGGGGTGCCTTTTCAGAAGTGGTCTTTGTTTTGGGATGAAAAAAAATTAACATTTTTTTGTAACTGAGTTTTAATTAAAAAAATATAAGGCTGATCAACAAAGCTGAAATATTTCCAGGAAGACTTTTTTTTTTTACTGAGAGCATCAGTTTGCTCCTGATGCAGGATGAAAGCATCTTGCTGAGGGCAGAGCAAGTGAATTACTGCAGGGTGAGCTGAGTTAAGAGCTTGGAGAAAATTCCCTCTCCATTGTGGTTTCCTGCTCTTCTCCTGTGGGGAGTGCACAGGTCGTTTCCTGCTGAAACAGGATTACTCCATCCCACATTTTCTCCAGGGTTCTGCCTGGAGAAAGCATGGACACTTTCCCAGGGGCTGCTGACACAGGGGAAATTCCCATCTTCTCCTGCCCTGGAGCACTTAATTTGTGTCTCCATGCCCTGAATTGCTGGATTCCCCAAAAAAAAAAACCAAAAAAAAAAAAAAAGGGAATTTCTGCTCCAGTGCTGCTGTGAATGTTCACAGACCCTCAGGGTTTTTTGGTCCAACCACCTGCTCAGGCAGGGTCACCTGGAGGTGGCTGCCCCAGGGCTGTGCCCAGGTGGTTTTTGAATGTCTCCAAGGATTAAGGTGATTTCACAAGTGCTCTGCTCATCCTTCCACAGGGAAAAAAGTGTTTCCTTCCTGACTTCACAATCAAACCTGAGAAACAAAGACTCAGAGAATGGTTTGGGTTGGAAGGAACCTTCAATATCATCCCATTCCAGCCATGGCAGGGGCACCTTCCACTATCCCAGGCTGCTCCAACCTGGCCTTGGACACTTCCAGAGCCTCAACCAAGAGGTCTCCAATGAGATCTCCCTCGGTTTGAGAAGGCACCAGGCAGTTCAGGAGCCCAAATTCCACATCTGCTCAGTGCAGAAGGGAGATGTCCTTCTCAGGTTATGTGGAGAAGGGACAAGCTGGTTTCCAGGAGAGGCACCACACACCTCACATTCAGCTTATTCCATCAGAAATTCCACTCAGGGAATGCTGTGAATTCCCACCTTGCTGTTGTGGTGTTAAATTTCCCATGAGGCAATCTGAAAGGGAAGGAAAAAATATCCTAAACCCCCTGGAAGACACAGGGGTCAGGATATGAGCAGAGCACAGTTTCCACTCTCTCTCCCACGAAAGTAGGACAAGAGCATCATCTTGCCAGCAAAATGCTGCAGCTGCTTCCAGGACCTGGTCTGAAACAGAGCACTCTCCTTAATTTTGCACGAATTCCCCTGTCAAATGTCATCCTGCGGGCAGGTCCCCAGGCAGAGGAGCCTTTATGCAAGTTCAGGAGAAATGGGAAGCAAAACTTGCTTGATTTAAAGTCTGAAAAATTTTACTTTATTTTTGCTGTGGGATGTCACCTCCCAGGCTGAGCTCTGCAGGCAGAGGGAAGAAGCCAGCATGTGCCTGTTGGGGACATTTGCCACTGGGTGACTTTCTCTTCTCTCTTCATTTTCCAGCTGCTGGCTGTCGTTGGAGGGGGGTCTCCTCTATGCCTTCGTGGGACCGGCGGCTGCTGTCGTTTTGGTATTTAAGCTTGTCTGAAAGATTTTTTTTTTTTTTATCCTCTTTGTCTTATAGCAATTTCCTTGTTCTTTCAACCCAAGAATTCCCCTCTTTATTTCCACTTGGGTTTTGAAGAGCTTGCTTCTTCAGGAATAACGAGCAAAGCCAACAATTTGGGCTCTGAAATATCATGTGCCTCAGCTCTCAGCCTTTCACCTCTGTCCTCACTGGAGCCCCCTGGTTAATGCTAACACCTGATTAATGCTTTACCTTGGTTTTGCTCTGTCTGGATGGAAGTGCAGGGTGATGGTGGAAAACTCTGACATTGACTCCTCCAGAAAATGCTGTTCCTGGTGGTTTTCAGACCAGGCTGTGCCCTCGCAGCCTGATTTTATTCCTGGTCCATCCCAGGCCAGTGCATGTGAGCAGATTTCCTTGTTTGCAGGTGAAATTGAAATCTTCAAATCAGTGCTGAGGGGATCCCTAATGACCCTAAAAATGTCATGTTTGCTTTGAATTCAGAGAGATGGCAGGGTTAAAGTGGGCACTCCTAAACTCCAGCTCCTGCATGGGGTGTCTGTTCTTCTGTCCCATCACCCCTGGCTCCAACACAGCCTCAACACCAACCTTGGCCAGTTGTTATATGAGTTTAAGGTGTCACTTGAGGTGACATTCCTTCCCTGCTGCTGAGGCCTCACTGGCCATGAGGACCTTCAGGGCTGAAAGCATCTGAGAGCTGCTGCTCCTCCAGGAAATCCCTGCAGCAGCGTTGCTGATGGGTTTAAAGCCACATTTGACCCCCCACATCTTTCTGCAGTTTTCTCCAGCCCACTGTTTTATCCAGTGGAGGAGCTTTGTGCCCTCTGAGGCTCCAGAGCCCTGGAGAGTCCCGCAGGAGTGGGGTTGTTGACACTCACAATTCCTTTATCAGTTCAGGCTTTTGTTTCGTGCGGTGCCTGGGGGATGAAATGCCCCGCAGCAGGAGCTTACAGGAGAATAACTCCACAAAAGCTCGGGCTGCCTCTGTTCCCAGCGCTGTCACTGCACATCAAACCACCTTGGTGCCATCCTTTCATCACGGTGACAAAGGGAAAAGCCAGCAGTGGCCCCTCCTCGGCAGGAAATCAAAACTGGTATGAGTTGAGGTCTTTCATGTGGGGTTGTGACACAGTGATTTGGAGGGAGGAAGGTTTGGTAGTGCCCAGAGTGACTCTGCTGCCTCAAACCACCTCACTTGTGTTGTGCCAACAGCAAGGCAAGTGATCTTTGCTCTTTTTCCTTTTTCTTTTTCCTTTCCTCATTTCTAAACTGTGAGGAAAACACAGGAGCCTGCTTCCGTTTGGCAGCTCAGTTTTCCCTCATGTCAGGCCGAGGAAATGAGATTTTCTCACAGAGGGGTCAGCACATGCAAACGCTGGTTCCTGCAGCTGGTGAATCATCTCTGGGGGTGTCTGGCCCTGATCAGCACCAAGAGAGGGGCCACACGCCTCATTTAGACTCCCTGACTCATCCCTGGCCAAAGTGACAAATGAATATTGCCCTGGTAGAGACACCAAAGAGCTTGGGGAAGGAGAAGAAGCATGGAAAGCCCTTTTATAAATGGGAACCTGCAAAGTGATGAGCTCAAAAAGTTGATAATACTCCGAAGGTGGTTGGCCTGCAGCTTCAGCAGTGTTCATAGCTCACAGTCAGGCCACTGACACAGAACAGCTGCAGGTTTTCAGGATAAAGGTTTGACCTTTATTCTTAAAAATCCCGATCTACCTTAAACACAGAGCTGTTGGAAGCAGTTGTGCTCACGTGGAGCAGCCTGGTGATGGCTGTGTGCAGGCTGAAGGCGGGGGGAGGCTCCTGGAATGATGTGAGGATGGGATCAGGCCATGGTTATCTCCAGGAATCTCAGACCTGAGGCTTTGCTTCTGGCTGTGATCTCAGAGATAAAGAAGTGAAGCTCCTCTGCATGTTTTTGGAAGAATATCCATGTTGCATCCCTGACTTAGGAAGGAAGTGGAGCCAGGATCAGAGCAAGATGTTGGTCTTGGTGATCAATGTGCTGGATTGATTGATTGATTGATTGATTGATTGATTAAAACCAGTGCAGAGCTGCTCTTTGTTGTTTCCCCTGCTCCTTAGGAATGAGGATACACACTTTGGCCAGCCCTAGGAGAGATCCAGCCACACTTCTACCCCCCTTTCCTCCTGCCTGGCTGCACCATAAGGAAAAACCTTTCTTGCACTCATCACCTCTTCCTCAGTGGAGGATCAGTGATTTCAAAGTGCTCCCTCTCTTTCCAGGCTCATAACCAGGCTTTGATTTCCTGCTGATCCTTGCCTGTGTCACTGTGCCTTTCCTGTGCCGTGTCTCTAAATCAATGCCATGGTGAACTCTAGAAAGGGTCTCAGCTGTCCACTGACCCAGCAGCTGATGCAAACAAAAAAAACTGCAATTTCTGAGATTTTCCATTGATCCCCAGCTGTGGGCTCCACAGCAGTGAGCTGGTGAAACCAGCAGAAAGATTGATCATTGTTTTGAGGTTGATTTAGGCAATTAGGCAGAGGCTTGATCCCTTCCTTTGGGTCAGGGGACTCTTAGGATCTCCTAAACTCACAAACATGTAAAGTCATGAATTTATCTCTGAATTTGGCCTTAAGATATTTCCCTGCAAGCCCCACATGCGAAACATCATCGACCACAAGTTTCTACCACCACCAGCTGTTCCACTGGCAGCAGAACCAGAAGAATGTCACCTTTTTCCACCATCAGTTCCTGTGCTTTCACGCAGGGGGTGGGGCTGGTGTGTCACTGATGTGTGGCCAAGGTTTGGGTGGGCTTTGTAAAGCAGATGCAGCTGGCAGCAGTGGATGCAGTTGGAAAGGCACAGGGAGGGGTTTGGGGTCACTCTGCAGGATCTCAGCTCTGGCCAGCCCGTATTCCACTGGGGATTTTTGTGTCTGATGGACACAGACGCCCCTGTTCTCACCCTGAGGAAAACGGACTGCATGGAATTGTATTGCCCACCCATTTTTGGGGGAATTCTCCATGCTGTGCCATCTGGAGTATCTTCCAAGACATCCCACTGGAGCAGATGATGTTTCTATTTGCTCCAGTGCCCCTCCACCCCTTATTTTGAGAGCAGCAGTGGTGTGTCACCAGGAAAGAACTGTGACACATTGTCTGGGTTCTCTTAATGCTGCTGCTGGGGCAGCACGGACTCCAGAAGGTGCTTTGGGAAGCAGCCAATACCAACCCACTGCTCTTCTCTGTACTGGACACTCTCTATTTGGATTAGCCCAAAAAATTGTTGTTGTGCCTGGAGTTTGCCTTGCTGGACCTCAAGCAGTGTTGAGGTTCAAACAGCCCTGCAGCAATCTGAGAAATTCCCATTCTCTCCTGCCTCATGGAGACCTGGTTGGGGGTTGGACTTGATGATCCTGGAGGTCTTTTCCAATCTTAATAACTCTCCTGGATCTGCTGCCAGCTGCACTCTGCTGTCCTGAACTCACTGATGCACGGCCAGGGGAGGTGGGGGACAGGGGGCACGAGGGGTGGTGGCCTGCAGAGATGTGACCTGGCTTTGGGAGAAGCCCTTCTGAGTTTGACCTGACACGCTTGAGAACAAAACTTGTGTGTTGTTTCTCTTTTGACAGGTGAACATGGTTATTGGCATTCTGGTTTTTAACAAACTTGTATCCAAAGATGGAATAACAGATAAGAAACTGAAGGAACGGGCAGGGTATGCCTTATCAATACATCTAAGTAAAGAGTGAAAATAAAAACCAAAAATACCCAGGGTTGTGATCAATAACCAGGCAAGGGATGCAAAAAGAGATTGGAGTTGCAAATGAAAAGCAGGAACAACTCTTGATTTTGAACAAAATGAATGAAAAAAACACTTGATTTAATGTCTTTGCCCTGTCATTCAGTGCAGGACACAAAAATCCGAGAAGCAGAAAGTTCATCTCTTTGTTAAAATGGCTCCAGCCCAGGCTGGTACATCCTCCCAGAAATGAGGGAGAGCAAAGTGGCTCCTGTCACAAACTCCTGGAGACAGCAGAGAGAGACTCAGCTCTGCTGAGCGTGGCACATGGCGAGAGCTGGGTGACAGAGGGGTCGTGTCTGAAGGCTGGCAGGTGTCTCAGGGGCACCAGAGGTGTGTGATGGAAGGGAATGGGTTCTGGAGGTCTGGCAGGGAACAGAGCAGCAGATGGTTGCAGTAGGAGAGGTGAGTTAAGAACTTCTGCTGCGAGAAAAAATTCTGCTGCCACCTGAGTTTCTTTATCTTCTCCACAGCCTCCGTTCCTGAAGCCACAGGATTTGTGTTGCCTGGTTTTCTTTGGAGTATAAATTCAAGAGTTGACTCTGCATTTCCCCCCACCCTGGTGTCTCCCAGGGATTGGGCTGGGGCAGCAGCTCCCGGGCAGGGCTCTCTCCTGGGTTACTCCCAAACTTTTGGCAGTGGCTGTTTTGCCATTGCCAACATCCCCAGCAGGATGAGAGCCCCTCTCCTCTCCATTTCTAGGAATGAGCCTGCTGCCTGCTCAGATTTTATCCCTGAGCTGTGCTCTGCTCTGAGCAGGGGACAGAAATGGCAGGCTGACACTCTGAGTCTCATCAGATGCCCAGGTCAGCCTGGCTGTTATTTTCCTCTGCCTTTCTTGGCTCGTGTTTGCAGTCAGAGAAGCTCTGTCCTTACCTGCTGCTGGGAAAGGCAGAAATCTCTGCTCCCAATTGTCCACTGCAGGAATTTGATTTATCACTGCAGTTAACAGCTGTGTTCTGGAAGGAAGAAGTTGTTTACGAAGAAATGAGGAGAGCAAGAGCTGTTCTGGTTCCTCTGCATGGAGGCAGAGTTTGAAACCTTTGGAGGCTGGTGAGGAAAGCACAGGATACATGGATATATCCTGTCTGTGGAAGTGAAGGAGAAGGGGTCCCCCCTGAATCTCAGAGGGCAGGGGTGGATAATAGAGATGAGGTTCAATATTCCTGACACTGCTCTATTGAGTAGTTGGAGTGAAAGTGGTTTTTAATTGAGTGGTGGAGGCAAAACCCAGGGTAGAGTCAAATTTTTACTCAGCACCTCAAACCGTGTGTTCAGTTTTGGTTCCCTCACTCCAGGAAGGACCTTGAGGGGCTGGAGTGTGTCCAGAGAAGGGAACAGAGCTGGAGAAGGGTCTGGAGCACCAGGAGCAGCTGAGGCAGCTGGGGAGGCTCAGCCTGGAGAAAAGGAGGCTCAGGTGAAACTTCATCACTCTCTCCAGCTCCCTGAAATAGGGAGTGGTGTGGTGAGGTGAGGGTCAGAATCTTCTGCCAGGTAACAAGTGACAGAACGAAGGGAAATGGCCTCAAGCTGCACCAGGGGAGGCCCAGGTTGGATATTTGGAAAAATTTAATCCCTGAAAGGATGACCAGACTTTGGAACAGGTTGCCTGGGGAAGTGGTGGTGTCACCATCCCTGGAAGTGCTCCAAAAATGAGTGGACCTGGCACTTTGTGGTAGAGTTTAGTGGCCATGGAGGAGTTTGGTCAAAGGTTGCACTCGATCTTGGGAGATCTTTTCCAACCTGAATGATTTTGTGACACAGGGACTTCTTTAGGCTCATGGTTTACCAGCAGTGCTGACATGGCCAAGCCTTGGGGTCCCTGGATGCAGCAAGGTGGAATTCCAGTGCCTGAGCAGTGCCATGGCTGTAAAACAGGAGGAAATTTGGATGATCAGAAGTATCAGCTGCTGCTGGGTTGAAAAATATGGGAAGAAGTGACCTTGGTGCCTTGCTTCGAGCAGCTGCTAACAAGCAAGTGCTTCATTCTGGATGATGCCTTCTTGACAAAGAGAGAACTCAAGAGAACACCCAGGCTGCAAGGCAGGGTCTGGGGCGGGGTAATTGCACTTGAAAGTCAGTGCTGCAATAAATGGTTTATTGGATTAGCAAAGCAGCGAGCTGCTGCCTCTCGGTCCCTCCCTCTCTAATCCAGGCTGCGCACGGGGTGACCTTATTTAATGCACAGCAGCTGGTTATTGATCACACTCAGAGCTGGGCTTTAAAAACAAAAACCTGCGAGGCAAAACAAAAACCACAACAAAAACAAAAAGTCGTTTTTCTGATGTTCTTTGTTTTTTTCTTTCTTTTCTCTTTCCCCCCCCCCCTTCTTTCGTGTCCGTGTGTGTGTGTGTGCAGCACTTTTAAGCCTTATCTGTGCTCAATGGTTTTGTTCTCCCTTCCCAAGTGCCCCTGCTGAGAGTGTGGGAGCACTTTTGAGAGCCCTGGTGCCCCTTTCCTTTTAGTTCTCTGCTTCTGGCTTGGGCTTGGGAACCGTGTTGGAAGGTAGATCTGAAGAAAATCAGAACAAGTAACGGCCTTGGAGGTGTTTGGACCTGAGGAGATGGTCTAAAGAAGTGTTGTGTTTCCTTTAGCAGAGGCAAGAAGTATGGTTCAGTGTTGCAAAAACAATTTTTAAAAAGGGTGAAAAAAATAACCCCAAAAATAGGGAAAAAAGGAGCTCTTGGATATTAAGAAGAGCCCAGCACACACTCCACAGATTGGCTGTCACAAATTCATCAGTGCCAACTTTTCTCATGAAATAATACCTGAGACAGAGGAATTCTACCCTGTACTTAGCAGTGGAAATAACTGTGGTTATTGTTGTCACATCTGTCAGATTTTCTAAGGGCAGTGATTTTATAGGTGGATCACAAAGCCAGGCTGTAGAGAAGGGGGTGTGAATACTTGGAGAGCTGGAGAAAGGCCACAGCTGCCCCAAAATGTGTCTGGGAATGGAGCAAAAGAGTCTCTGTTGGTGGCCAACTCCACCACCAGGGTTTACGCTCTCTTGAAAGGATTGCTAGCAAAAAAAATGAATGTTTTAATGTCAGGAACCTTTAAAATTAATTTTAGATGTATGCAGCCAGCGTTTACTCCAGAAGCGTTTGTGTGCTCACACAGGCAGGGAGGAAGAATGAGACCGTAAGGGATATTCACCAGGGCTAGTTTTAGCTGAGTTTAATCTCTCTGGGCTTCCTCTGCCACTCCTGGGGAGACACAGGAGCCTTGTCCCCCCCTTAGAGGATTTCTTCTTTTATCTCTGTTGATCACAGAGACCGCCCAAGAAGAGTTTGCCCCAAAACCTTGTGTGAAATAATCTCTGTGCAGGTGTCCTGATGGGGTGGAATGGAGCTGGGTTGTCAGAGCACGGGGGGGAGAGAGTGATTAGGAAAGTAATAACTCCAGAAAGACAGGAAGGGATTGGGATTGCCCTTCCTCTGGGAATGGTTCCTGCTGGAAGCAGCGCTCCTGCTCTTTGGGCTGTGGATGGTGGAAAGCAACAAAAGGTAGCAAAGCCCAGGCTCCAGTGGACACAGCAGATGAGCCCCTGAGCTGTTTGTGGATGTTTAGGAAGCAGAGAAAGCTGAATTAAATGAAGGCATTATTCACTGTGGTTATTTAATTAGCTACCCTTTCATATGCCCAGGCGCCAATCTAAACCTGCTACGGAAATTCAATATATTAACAACCTCATGCCCCCAACCAGAACGAATTAGGAGATAAATGTGCCCACATCTGTGCCCACTGCTTGCAGCTTTCTGCATAAACACACCCAACAGCAGCTAGAGTTGTGTGTTCACAGTGGTCTTTCAGCCAGTGCTCTGTGATTCAGTGTCATTCATGTTTTTTCTGGTACAGTTTCCCATCAAATTCCTCAAGTCAATCTACTTAATCTACTTTTTTTCTTTTTGCTGCCTATCTCTGCCTCTCTCTGTCTCTCTGCTTATCTGTTCTTTGTGGCTTATAGATTTGGGGATAAGCTGGTTTTTTTGGGTTTGTTTTTTTTTTTTTTTTTTTTAAGGGTCGTGCACCTAATGCCTCCCCAGACCCACTTTCTCTTTGGTTCAGCCATTGTCCTCACAGGATTTACACCATCCTCCCTGGAAGATATTTACCTGTGGACACTGGAGTTAATTTCCTCTGTGTCTGAAAGCTTCTGTGGGATGCCCTAGTCATTATTCTGGATGGGAATGATGACTTATGTCATTGTAATTAACGAAAAGACCAATTAATAGCCTCATGAAAGGGGCCACTGTGCTGCTGTGTTGGTGCTCATCAGGATGTCTTTTTGCAGTGAGACTGAACAGAGAGCCACCAAAGCTAAGAAATGCTCTGTGGAGGGCCCTGACCTCTCTCCCAGGGCCATAAAACCCCTCCTGGTTGGGGCAAACCTCCCTCAGCAGCATCCCCAGAGTGCCCCAGGGATGCTGTGCTCTGGCAGTGGTGTCGTGTCTTCCCTGATGCCAGGCACAGCAGGAAGGTCTGGGGGATGTTTTGCAGACTCCTTCCCCTTCTCCAGGCCAGATCTGCTGTGAGTGTGGATCTGTGCAGATCAGGGAGAGCACACAACCAATAAATTCTGGGAAGAAACGGGGCCAGTGCCAAAGCTAATGTGGCTCCTGGGCTCCTGAAGGAGAGCTGAATGGGGGGATTCCCACACATTAGCTGCTGGAAGTCCCAAGGATGTGCTTTAGCAGATCCCCTCATACCAGCAGCCCTCAGTGGTTGGTCCCATCGAAAAAAAGTGGGAGCAGCAGGTGGGGATAATTCTCAGGGTTCACCCTGAAGATGTTTTCAGCTCCAGAACAGGATCTGAGAGAAGAAATGTCAGGAGCAGTCAGCCAGGCAGGCTCCTTTCAGGGCAGGTTGGGGGTCTGGGAACACCCAAGCTCAGGATTAACTTCAAGACTTGAAAAATTTGAGTCCTGTCCTTCATCAGGGATGAAGCAGCCAAAGAGTGGCCTCTGCCCTGGTCTCACCAGCTGCCAGTCAGAGAAAATAAGTGACATCCCTTGCATTGCTTTAAGACAGAAGATAAGCAGGCACAGCCCCCACAGCCCTACTTCTTGCCTTCTACTGCACAACCCTGCCACCTTTTTTGTTTTGGAGCAAAAAGGCCAGGAGGGAAAAGAGCAATTTCTCAAAAAACAAAACAAAACAAAAAAAAAAAGAAAACAAAACAAAAAACCCAAACAAAAAGGAGGAGGTGGAGACTGGGAGAGCAGTACTGGCTTCTCTTCCATGGGTGACAGAGAGAGACACCCTGAATCTGGCAAGACTTTCACCAACACAGTTCCACCCTCTCCAGCAGCACCACCAAGTCTCTGAGTTGTCCATTTGCCCCCGTTCCCCGCATCTGGAGTGGTACAGATGAGAGAGTTTTAATTCCTGCCTGTCTTTCATTTCTCTTCCCAAACTGGGTATGGTTGGTTGGTTCCCTTTACTCCTTCCTTTCTTTTTTGGCTTCTCTTTCCCTTTCCTTTCGACGTTTGTGCTCATGAGCGAAGTGTTTTGTTTTGTTTCAGTCTTTTGGTTTTAATTGCAGTCAGATGGCAGTGCCCCTTTACGGCATGACGCTCAAATGTTCCAAGTGTGGAGTAGTTTCTTCTGCTGAAGTTTCGGCCACAGCCACCAGTAACGCCATGTTAGTTCCTCTAATTTCAACTTCTTTTCTTTCTTTCTTTCTTTCCACTTTCTTTTTTTTTTTTTTGTTAAATTTTTTTTTCCTTTTTGTTTTGATTTTCGCTTTTCAGTTCCTTTTTTTATTTCCCTCTTCCATTTCCCTGCACTCACCAGCCCCGTGTTTGTTTTCTCTCCCTGTGTTCCTGCCCCACCTCCCTGACATCCCCCAGCTCTCCCCGACCTCATTCTGTGGGCCATGAGTAGAGCAGGGCTCCTGCAGCACCCCTGGAGCTGATGGATCCTGAAAAGCGCTTTTTGACATGCCTAGATTTAAGATTTAAGCATGTGAGCAGCCCATGGAAGACAAAGGGACTCTGCATTTGTTGCAAGCCGCGTTTAATTTATTTAACACCCCATTCTTGGAGTTCCAGACTTAAAGCTGTGATTCCCAGTAATTCTGCTGGTAGACAGGGGCTCCAAAATCCGGCTTTGTCAACCACTTGAGCACCTGCTTGAGTGTTTTCCTCCAGAGGCTGCAGAGCACTGAGCGTGCTTTAAGTGAGTTGGTGAATCACTTCTGAGTGGGATTTTTCTCCTCTTATGAAATGCTGAAGTTAAGTTTAATACCTCATAGGCCTGCAGGTCTGATTTGATAAGTGTTGACTGCCTCTTTTGGACCCCTGAAAGCACTTGGAATTAATTCTCAAAATCTTAAAGCGTTTCATAGCTCTGAGTTACAAAAGTCAAATGCTGTTAAATCTCTTCTTAGATGCTGCTGGAGTTAGCTTTACAAAGACAAAACAAAAAAAAAAAAATCCCACAAAAAAAACCAGAGCTTTGTTCTGCTGGAGAAATTGTTGCTATTTATGTGGTTGGCTTTTTTTCCCAAAGGTTAAGGTTGGAGGGAGAGTGTTGAGGGAAGCTGAGGGAAGCTTTGTCTTTCTTCCTTCCCTTTTGTAAATGTTATTATCTGTATCACATCCAAGTGATGCTTCACTTTGGTTTTGATGTCTAAATTAGTACATGCAAAATGTGTGAGGAAAACAGTCTCAGATCATTTGCAGTTTGAAAATTCCTACCTTTAATTAATCTAAACTAAAAGAGGCAGCCGAGTGCCAGACCTCAAAATGTAGAAAGATAAAAGAAAATTAGCTCAAGAGCACCTGGAAGGTGTCCATGAGATATTCTTTAAGGGCCCCTCTAACCCAAACCGTTTTATGATTCTGTGGTTTTCTCATGAAATGAAGAAATGAACAAAATTTGATTTATTTTTCATTGCTAAGGTCATTTACTCACCTTTTGCAGCAGTGCCCAGCTGAGATGGTGAGATGGAATCAGTCCAGACATGTGTACCACAAGTCTGGAATGAGCAGCTCGCTGCCTTTTGGATTCCTGTAACTGCAGAGCAATGTTAAACCAGCAGAAGATTTACTATTAATAAATTAGATTCTTAAATAGGAGAGGCTTTCTGTTCATAGTAAATTAATTTTAAAAGTTAAACAGTCTCGAGTCCCTCTCCAATGGTGTCTGACATTGGTCTGTGATAAATCACAAATTCTGATTCATCTCTAAATCTGGAGAAAAAAGGGATATGAAAGCCAGATCTCCTATTCATCCTGCTTCTCTAATTTAAGTAGATTGATAGAAATTGGAGGGTTCTTGTAAGAGGATTTTTTATTGTTTTGTTTCCCAGCAGATTGGGTACCTCAGATGACAGCGTCCAGTATCAATTTTGTTGTTTGTCCTCAGGTGTCCCATGCTCTTATCCTTGCAAAGGGAACACTGAGGAATACACAAATAAGTTCACTCATTTCCCCTTGTGATCCACTTCATCCTGCAGCTGAACTGTTCTGGTTTTCCTCCTCCAAATTTCTTGTAAATGAGGTTGCCAGAAAGGCAAAACTCTGATTATGCTTTGTGCCACTGCCACCCTTCAGTGGGGCTCCCTCCTCCCAGACCTTGCAGCAGCTTTGCTGTTCAGTTTTGGAGTCTTGAAATGTGGATTAAATGCCATGAAGATTCCTGGCTCCTCCAGGGCCTGCAATGAGCCATAATTTTTTAGTGCAGAGCACATCAGGGTGTTCCTGCCTTGTTCCCGCTGGGGTTGCTCATTCCCTCCCCAGTTTCACTCCCATACGTTCCAGAGGTTTTTGTTTCTGGGGTAGCATGGAGTGAGAAATAGATCCTTTAGACCCTTTTTCTTGGCTTTTGGAAATCTTTGTGCTGTGTGGTCGGAGAAGAGGATTTGTAAAGGAGGGAATACAGAGTGATGGGAGAGAATAGTGACAGGAAGGAAAAATAAGTACTGGAAATTGTGCGATTTCTTGACCGGGGGAATGATAAATGGAAATCTTTGGATTCTGTGACCTGATAGGGGTTAGCTGGACTTGACAGATATGGGTTAAATAAATCCTTCCCTTTAGGCTGAAGAAGATTCTGGGCAGGTTTTGCCATTGGAAAACCTCATTGTTCCTACATTTCCTCCCTTTTATTGCTGCCTGTAGGGCACCCTCAGCCTGCAAAATGTTGGCCTTGTAATTACTTTGTCTTTGCTACCTGTGAAAATTATTTTATCTGGGATGGAAAACGTGTCTCAGGGGCTTGACTTTTCTTGGTACTTGCTGTGAACGAGGGAATCCCCTTGCAGATACCAGGGAGTGCTGAGGGATGGATGGATGGATGGATGGATGGATGGATGGATGGATGGATGGATGGATGGA
>JAWWMU010000106.1:149266987-149280816 GCA_035048155.1 Cinnycerthia olivascens
TGGATGATGGATGGATGGATGGATGATGGATGGATGGATGAAGGATGGATGGATGGATGGATGATGGATGGATAGATGAAGGATGGATGGATGGAAGTTTATGTCCCATCCCTGAAAGTGTCCAAGTTCAGGTTGGGCAGAGCTCTGAGCACCCTGGTCTAGTGGAAGGTGTCCCTGCCCATGCAGGGGGTTGAAGCTAAATGATCTTTAAGGTTCCTTCCAGCTCAAACCATTCCATGATTTTATGAGTTCTTGCCAAGCAGCTCACTGGAAATCTGGACTCTCAATGGGAAGGAATTGGCCCAAGACTAAAACCCTGGTACATTGTATTTTTCCAGGCACCTCACCCAAGAGCCAATATCAGGGGTTTCTCATGACTCTTATCATCATCATTCCTCTTAAATCCTTGGGAATTCACATGTCAAATTCCCCATCTAGGGGTTTTGCCCTTTTTTTGGCTCAGTATCCTTTTAGGGAGTCTTGGATGTCAAATTTCCTGCCTGTATTGTAATTCCAGAATTAATGTGAGTCAGTGCTTCCATGCATGGCTGCTCTAGACAGGAGACTGATCCTCAGGAGAGCATTGTCCTCATGGTTCAAGAAATTTGAAATCCTGTCGCTACCTGAGGATATTATCTGGATCCTGCAAGTCCTTACTGGACTCTGAGAGAACACCTTTCTTAATTAAAGGTGAATAATGAAGCAGTCAGGTGACAGCTGCCTCATCACCTGCCTGTCTCATGTGTCATAAAATCATCATGGAATGGTTTGGATTGGGAGGAACCCTAAAGTTCATTTCTTTCCAAACCCCCTCTATGAACACTCCCCACCAGACCAGGCTGCTCAGGGCAGTTTAGAGGCATTTGATTTCCTGTTCCCCTAATTTTATTATTTATATTACATTATTTTTATTGGGAGTAGAATCATCTTTTAAGGGAAAATAGAAATCACAGCAGATGTTTCTTTTTTGCCTGTGCATGGGAAAAGCAAGCAGAGTTTTCCCTCTTTTCTAATTACATGTTTCCTATCTTGGTTTTATGGTCATTGAGTTACAGGGATTTGCTCTGAAAGTGTCCCTGAAATTGGGACAACACTCTTGTTTTTGGGAGGAACAGTTTTTAAGTGTTTAGAAAGTGTTTAAAGCCAGGAGCTGCAAGCAGCCTGGTCTAGTGAAAAGTGTAAAGTGTCTCTGCTCATGCAGTGGGGTGGAATTAGATGATTTTTAAGTTCCCTTACAGCCCAAACCATTCCGTGATTCTGTAACTCTGTGAATACAAGTCAGAGGAGCAGAGAAGCACAAGAGAATAAATAAAACACATCCCTGTACTGTGATTTTCCTGCAGCAGAACCGCTGGTGTGTAAGGAGCCATCCATTATGTGCTGAGCCCAGCGACCAATTCCCTTTTCAGCGCTCCTCTCCAGGAGCTGGTTTTGAATTATAAAGTGATTTTTTCCTTCTGCTGCTTCTTTAACTTAAGTTTCTGCTGCTCTGTCAGGGTTGAGTAATGAAAAGAATTGATCACTTTGCCCTTTTTAATGGCCCTTTACATCTTTATTGGCATGTTTTGTGTGTCCCCCTGCACTTGCATTTTCTCAGGGTGCAGGACTCTTCATCTTTCTTCATGCAGATCTTTATCTCCAAACCCATTCTTTTTGCTCTTTCCATTGCTTTCCTCTGAGTACAATCCATTTATTCTGCTTCTTTTGCAAAGACAAAGACTCTCCATGCTTCCAGCTACGTAAAGGACAAAACCACAGATAGATTTTGTCATTTTTGGCCAAATCCTTGCTGCCAGAGCAGGGTCTGGTGTGTGCTTTCATGAGTTTGAGCATTTCCCTTGGTAGATCTCATGTTTTAGAGCGCATGAGGAGTGGCTGAGGGAGCTGGGATGGTTTATCCTGGAGAACAGGAGGGTTGGAAGGACCTTATCACTGCCTGAAGGGAGGTTAGAGCCAGTTTGGGGTTGGTCTCTTCTCCTACCAAGTGACAGAATGAAGGGAAATGGCCTCAGGTTCTGCCAGGGAAGGTTCAGGTTGTGTATTGGGGAAAATTTATTCGCTGAAAGGATGATCAAGCATTGGCACAGGATGTCCAGGGAAATGGTGGCGTCCTCATCCCTGAGAGGATTGAAAAGCTGTGTAAATGTGGCATTTGGGGACATGGTTTAGTGCTGGGATTTGCAGTGCTGGAAAAAGATTTGGACTCGATCTTAGAGGTCTTTTCCAACCTCAGATGGCATGCTGCTGTCACTTGTCCTGAGGGCTGTCATAAGTGGGATAAATCAGAGGATCTGCCAGCTAATTCCTTTGTCCTAAGCAATAAAAACCATGGATTTATTGATCATGGCTAATCCATGAAAAGCCATTAGGTGGTCACAATGTTGTATAACGATTGATCACTTTATATCAGACCTCGTGATAAGCACTAATGTGATATGTCTTAGGTCCTACAAGTAATTCTGGGATCTGGGATTCACTGTGCCTCCTATAAAAAGGGACAGGTGTGGAGGTGGTAGAAGTATGAGTCTTGCTATGAATTCAGCTCACAGCAAGTAGAATTAAGGGCAGTCACAGAAAACCCACTTGTCTTCCTGTGAGTTTTCACCCAAAATTTCAGTCTTTACCAGATTTCTTTAATGGAATTTTTAATTTGGAGTTTAATATTTTAAAAATCTAAGCAGAGCCCTGCAAGTGAAATTAGAGTGAGTTCCATTTCCTGTGACCTGTTGCCACCTGCTGCCTGAGAATAAAGATGATGCATTTAAGTAACAAGGAGAATTTCCATCAATTTTGTAAGGGATGAATGCTTTTGAGAAGGCATCTGGAAGGTGAATCACAAAGAGAGCAGAACTCTGAGCTGGTGTAATTCAGCACAACTTGGGAAAATCCTGGTTTGATCCAGCCGACTGTGTGGTCATCAGCTGAGCTGGAAGGGCAGATGATGTTTTCATCATCTGGTTGGAAGGGCAGAGCAAATAAACCCAAACAATTCATCCTTTAAGCAGGTTTTGAAGCCAGTGGGTTCAAATCTGGCCATTTACTGAAGAAAAACATAATTTACATATAACTTACCTTCTCAGCAGCATCTCTCACAACCCCAAATCCACATCTAAGTCTTGGGTCCGGATTCAGATCATTTCGAGTCTGCACTTCTTTTCAGGGATGGAAAACCCACCCAGATTTAGATGTTTGGATCAGACCTGGGTCAGATCTGTTACCAGGTTTCCTGTGGCAGCAACATCCACAGAATGGGTGTACTTAGAGTGTTCTGGAAAACCAGATAATTCCAGGAAGCAGAGTTGTCTCTTACAGACCTTTTCCAGCAGCTTTTATTGAATTTTATGGTTTCTCCTTGCTGCTGGAATTATTTCATCTACTCAGCCATTTTGTGTTTCCTGATACTTGCATGGAAGACACATCTGGAGAGGTTCCTTATCAGCCAAATCTTATCTTTACATTCAACTTTTCTGCCTCTCTGATTTTTTTTCTTTCATGCATCTGCTGTTTAGCCAGATTTATGAAGGCACCACCACAAATGACAGGAAAGAGAGGTTTCAGTGTAATGAGACAAATTTCAGAGAAGTGGAATAACTAATTTCTCTTCAGGAGTTGTTTGGTTGAGGGCTGTCTGCTGTTTTTTTGGTTATTTTGTGATGTTTTGAAATCACAGTTCATATTGGGCATTAAAGAACAGGATTTGCCATCCAAGATCAAATTACAAGATATCAGATTATGTCATGGCCATTACCTTACACAGAGGTCTCATAATGCTTGTTCTAATTAAAAAGGAAAACAATTCCAATTCCCTGCTCCCTTAGGTAAATTAAATTCCCTAATAATACCATGAAGGAGCAGATCCGAGCGTGGACGAGCTGTAGGAATATTTGCAAACAGGGTCTCATTCTGACTATAAAAATAAACTGTCACTTCAGTGTGTGGTCATTGCAGAACTGATGTAACAAACCTTGAAAAACCCTTAAGGAAGCCAGGGCGTTCTATCCTGATGTCCAAACCTGTATCCAAGCTCCAGCTTTGTCAGGGAATGCTCTCACTGAGGTCTGTGGGGTAACCAGCAAGTAAACATTAAACCTTTGGTCATAGATCAGGAAATGGTGAGCAAGTCCCATGTAAGTACTGCAAAACGTGTTTCATGGTATCTGTCCTGTAATTTCTTGTCTTGCCTGTATTTGTTTGTATTTGGAGGTTTTCTTGTAGCTCCACTTGTTATTCAAGGCCTTCTCTGGTTTGTTAGGTAAAAGCCCACAGAGAAATTCTCCTCTTATTCTTGATGCCAAATAGATGAGATGAGTGAAAGCTTAAAATCTCCCTAGTCAGCTGTTAAAATTGTTTGGGATCTTTTTTTTTTGTTGTTGTTGGAGAGATGGATGCCTACAGAGTCCTTGGGAATAGAGTTGCTTTCCCATTTGCAGGGCCATCATTCACAGCTAAAGTGGAGATTCCTGGGGCAGCATCACAGAAAACTGGTTTTATCCTGTTTTCTGTCTTGTGAATGGAGATGTGGCTTGAATCTCAAGTTAATATCCACACAGGAATAAACTTAGCAGAATTGCCAAACATGGAACAAAAAGCTTTTTTTTTTTAAACAAAGCACCAGCTGGGGAGATCGCACAAGAAAGCTGAAAATTCTCTGACCACAGGGAAATGAGGTCAGGTTTTAGTCCTCGGTGTCGTGGGGACCATCAGCCGTAGATGAGAGGAGAAATACAAATCTCTCAGTCTGCACATCAGCTCTCTGCCTGTCCGTTTGAGTCACTCGAACGCGTGACACGTCCCAGTGTTGGTGTCTTCCATGTGCTGTGGAAGTCCAAGTGTCTGTGACCCGAGTACCGACAGCCATCGTGACAGAACAGTCTCTGCTGCAACTGTTCCCCTCCCCTTGGCAACCTGCAGTGATTGTATTTTGTCTCCTCCCCTTGGGAAAGGCCATGGTGGATTAGGGGCAGAGCGGGAAGGCCTTGGAGAGGGAGGGAGGGATCCGCATCCTTCCTCCCCACCTCCGGTTTTATGCATGACTGCACCTTTGGGAAGTTGTCCCCTCCTTGTTTGGGTAGTGTGAGTGTGCAAATCCCCCTCCTGCTCCCCTGGGAGAGGGGCTCAGGAAGGGTCTCCCACAGGGAGATGTTGGCTGGAGAAATCCTCTGCGGCCCGCTGGGGTCGGGAGGCTGAGTTAGAGCCCCGGCTGGAAGTGGGTGAGGTGGAGCTGAGCTCTCTTTCCCTCTCCCTTGACAGGGCATCCCTCTGGAGCTCCTGCGTGGTCCTGCCCCTGCTGGCTCTCACCTGGATGTCCGCAGTTCTGGCCATCACCGACCGGCGCTCGGCGCTTTTCCAGATCCTTTTTGCCGTCTTCGACTCCTTGGAGGGATTTGTCATCGTCATGGTCCACTGCATCCTCAGGAGGGAGGTGAGAGGGAGGAGTCGTTATCTGTTACATAATTAACATTATTCCCCATAAAAGCCACCTGGAAAAGTGCTCAGCCAGCCTGGTAGCTTCTCCAACCCTACAAATTTTGCCTTTGGGGAGATGATGACGTTTTCGGTCGGAGGGAAGGAGGGGTGAGTCAGGGTGGAGTTTGGAGGGCAGACTGAGATGGGATAACATGTCAGGCTTTGCTTGTTTACCACTGAAATTCCCATTTCTGGAATGTTCACACCCCACGTCCAAAAATGCCACATTAAAGAAATTATTTGTGTGATTTCAAGGGAGGCGAGATGCGCTGAGATTTGCTGGATGAAATCTGTGCTGGCATCAACACCTTGATATTCCAGCTAGAAGTGCAGCTAGCAATAATCAGGCAAGGAAATTGAGGAAATTCTCTTCAGCCTCCCTGTAGAGATTTAAAATGGTGAATTATATCAGGGAAGAAAAGGACGAATCTTTTATGTTTCTTTTATTCTTTTCATCCTACGGAGTGGAGAGACTATTAATAACAGAGACAGGAAAGGGCTTTTTTTTTTTTTTCAATATTCATTTTATCTTCTTGCAGTTCCTTTAAATTAAGTGAAACAGATTAATTTCTTATGTCAGGCCAATGAAATCAATGGAATTACACCACTGGCTTGGCTGAGACTTCTTCCACTAATTGCAGTATGAATATGAATCTGCATTTAACTCCCATTGCAGTCACTGAGATTTTTGTTTTCCAATTATTTCAGTGAGTTTGGGATCAGATTTATATTACAGGATCATAATCAGACTTTGTAGACACCAATACGATGATTATTAATGCAGGAGCATCCGTTGTAAACATACTGCAAGCTGCAAAATAAAGGACATTTTTATTCCTGACTGTATAAATCAAGCAAATAGAAGCGACCTAGGCAGTGACCCAGGATTGCTGGAAAACCTCTGAGTTGCTCTTCAGTATGTGAAATACGTAACACATAAACCATGTGAAAGAAATGCCTGGATGCTGCTAAAGCAGGGTCCGTGTCCTTTCGATCTAACAAATCTATTTTTTATTTTGGGTTTCAGCAGAATTTAACATGGTTTGGTCAGTCTGACTCCGACCTTTGCCAATCTGTTCCTGCAGGTCCAGGATGCTGTCAAGTGCCGGGTTGTGGATCGTCAGGAGGAAGGGAATGGAGACTCAGGGGGTTCATTTCAGAACGGACACGCTCAGCTGATGGTAGGGAAATGTCCCACTTCCCCTTTAGTGGGGGCTTTATGGGAATTTTTAACTCATAACTGTTAAGCAGAGGGCTCTGTCCATCACAGATCCTGAATTCACCATTCTTATTTCCTCTAAACTTTTGCTTGAGCAAGCACAGCACTTAAAATGGACTTTTTCACACAAATTTAGGGTGTTGCGTTGTAATTTTAAGGTTCTCAAACTTGCACACCGGGTTTTGCAGACATCTTGGTGAGATCCTTTCTTTCCCAGAAAAACAAAGAACCAAAATAGACCTCCCATGTCTTCCAGACCTTTTCATCCCCACTCGGCTCCCTTATCCTGGCTGGAGCTGGGAAGCAGTAGTTTAATATTGTTTCAATCACAGTCTGTTGGGTTGTTATCAGAAAAATGCTGTCTCTGAGGGATTTTTTTCTCTCAAAAGCACACTTAGCTTCTCTGGGAATAGTTTCAGCTCTCTAAATTGTGGTCCCATTGTGTAAGTCCTGTGCAAACAGTAAAGGAATAAGCTGTGGGGCTTTGCCCTGCATTTGCTCCACTGTTATGATTGATGCAAGAAGCATTTAATTTCTGAGGTTAAAGATAAAGATATCAGGAGAATCAGAGGATCTGAGCAACTTCCAAAAGCTCCTGGTTAATGTTAGAACTACAGCAAAGCCCAGTGATGTTTTTTTCCAGTCACTCCTGTGCTGAGCAGTTTCTGCCTGGGCACGAGGCCTCATTTCAAACAGCACAATCTTGGAGTCAAGACATCAGCAGAGGTTTAATTCCACCACACCTTGGTGGTGTTTGCTAAAAACAGGTGCCTTATTTCTCATTTAAATGTGGAGTCTTCTCATTTTCAGGCAGGTTCTCACTCTGCCTAATTGTGGGTAATTAGAGGGCCCCTTGCATGCCTGGTGCTTTGACTTCTTCAGTAATAGACACCATAATCACACCCCGTCTCAATCTTCTTTTCCCTAAGTTAACACCCAGAGCTTTTTTATTCTCCCTCTGTAAATCACGTGCCTTCAAATTATTTATATAACTCCCTTCAGGTTCTCAGCACCCTGAAAAAAAAGTGTTTCCTGTGTTTGCCAGTCTGTTGTCGCCATCACAACTTTCAGGGTTTTGCATCTCAGTACAACTCCACATTTCCATTCATTTTCAGCCACCTTGCAAAATTCTGTGTCAGTTTTTTAGCAGTGCTACATTTCCTCCTGCGCTGTTGATGGGTGTGTGGAGGAGCAGGGAGCTTACAATCACTCTCCTCACATTCCAGCACAAAAAGCTGCGGAATCTGGCTGTGAGTGATGACTCCTCACTGGTATTTTTAGAGGGGTGCTATGTTATTTTGTTGTAAAATCACCAAAGAAATCAAAAGCTTTTGCAGGATGGCATTTTTGCTGTTACCTTTTCTGTTTATTTCCAAATCTGCCCAGCCTAGTGAAAAGGAGATTAGCTGAGTAGAACTGTTTGCCCCACAAAATCTTGTTGACTGGTATTAAATATAAACCTGTCTTTCATTTATTTATCAGCAGAACTAGTGCAGGCTCTTCAGCTGCATTTTTCTGGAACTCCTATAATGAAAATGAGATTATATTTTTCTGTGTCATCCCATTTGCCCATTCGAATGTTAGTTCAGTCATATTTCTCCTCTCTTCTTTTCAGATTTGTTTGATATCCCAAAGAATTTACTGGGAAATGAACATCAGGATGGCTGAGATAGTTCAGAAACTCTTGGCTCTCAACCTGCTAACATTAAAGTGTTTATCCCAGGGGGATGGGGATTTTTCCCACATTCTTCTCAGTATTCAGATGGATTTTGTTTCATCACACTAATACAATTATGTGAAGTGTCTTTCTGAAATGGTACCAGAAATAATCAGTGAACTCTTCTACCTTTTGCCAGTCTGCAGCTTCCCCATTACTCCATGAAAGCCCATGGCCCGCTGTGACTCAGTTTATCCAGTTCTTTGAAATGTTATCTGCTCAAAGCTTCAGAAAAAGGATTAACTTCCTCCTGGGAGAAGAAAGGAGTTCCCTTTGGCTGCGCAGACCACTTGAAAAAGTTATTCAGCCTTTGTGCCTGTGGGATCCATTGATTTTATACGTTAAGAGTTTCAGAAGCAGAGACTTGTTCCCACTTCATGTGGCTTGGTGACAGATCACAAGAAAGCCCAGTGGGGGTGAAGCATTCCCAGCAGGATCCCCAGATCTCTTTAATAAAGAGTGGGGAATCCACTTAAAATAATGTGTGGAGTGATATATCCAAAACAGTTTGTTCTGTGTTTTTTTTAGGAGTGTGCATAAATATGTTTCAGCAACATATTTTAATCTGCAGCCCAGGAATAAATGAATGGATGAAGTCCAGTTGAAAAGCAATGTTCCAGCTTTATCCAGTGATAAAATTCAAAAGCCAACAGGTGGAAAAACGTGGTGTGTTTTCCATGCTTGGAAATCCAAGCAAAACCTCTGTCCTCCACTCTCCTGGCAAACGCTGTGCCCACCTCACTAATTAAAGTGGGGATTTTGCATTTTCCAAGTTTTTCTGTCCTTCAGCACTCCCTTTTGACCCCATCCTCTGTGTTCTCTGTCTTTCAGACCGATTTCGAGAAGGACGTGGACATGGCTTGTAGATCAGGTGAGCACATCACAGGTGAGAATCAGCAGGTGACCTGGTTTGGGGATTGAACTAGGCCATTTTTTTTTCCCTTTCTGTTTCCTTTGTGTGTGTCTTGGTGCCTTGCATGTCCTCACCTGGGTTGCCTTTCCTTTGAACCCCGGCCAAAAGAAAGCAACATCCCGAATTCTCCCTTTGCTTTTCCTGTTTTCCTGTGGCTCTTTTGGCCTTTCGAGTGAGATCAAGCCTTGCCTCTGAGGAATTGTTTTTTGCCACGTAACATGGTGGCAGAGAAGAGCATCAAGGAAGAAGAGATGGGATCCATCTCTTCCTGCTGCCATCCTTCTTTGTTCCAGCAACCCCTGCCCGAGGTGGTCACGCCAACCTCAGGCAGCTCTGTGCTCAGGAAGGGTGTCTTGGTAGAAAGTCTGGAATTTGGAGAGCCTTCCCATCACTCCACCTGGCTCCAGGCTCTTCTGTGCACCTGGAAGTGGTTGGATCTCTGCTCTGCCTGCTCCTTTCTGCTGTGTGTTCGTCACACAGGTTCCTTTGGATCCTGAGGATGTGCATGGGTTGATTTTTCCCAGTAATCCCAGGGGTGTCTGTGCTGCCTGGATATTCTCCCTGGCTGCCTGTTCTTCCCTGCAGGTCTCGTCCTTTCCTGGTCCTGGCATGCCTGACCTTTTGGCTGAGGTTATTTTTCTTACCCTTTGGAGATACCGAGGCTTTCATTTGCCCTCCCAGACTTCTCCCCTCTGCCAAGCAAGAGAAATACCAGCTTGCTTGGAAATTGCATAATTCATATCTTCCAAACCAGGATCTTCTCAAGCCAAGGACAGCACACTCTGTGTTCAGTTACCACTATGGCAAAGCTCCTCTCTCTGTCTTTTTAATAATCTTCCTTTCTTGCCTGCCTTCTTTCCTCTTTTCTTGTCTTCTTTCCTTCTCTCTTTCTGTCCTTCTTTCCTTGCCCTGCCTTTTTTCTTTCTCCCCTCCTCTCTCTTTCTATAAACATCTACCTGTCCTTTTCATTTATCTTTTTCTTTATCTCATCTATCATTTATTTATCTGCTTCTAATGTATTTATCTATAATTCATCTCTTTCGTTCTGTCTCGCAATCACTTATTTATCTCTGTCCTCAGCTGTCTGTCTTGCTGTACCTGTTATTTATGTGTTTCTATCTGTCAACATTTGTCCCTGTCACTGTGTTTCTGTGTATTGTCTGTCACTGTCACTATCGTTTATCTGTCTAATATCTATCTATATCTTATTTATCTTTTCCTGTCCTTCTCTCTGCCTCACTCCCTCTCCCTGTGCTTACCACAGTCACAGTATATTTATCTCACTTACCCCTGTGATATCTTATTTCATGGTCTCTTTCTGTCCATTTATCTCTTTCCAGGGTCTGTCCATTTTTTTTTTTCTTTCTGTTTTTCTGTCTCACACTCTCTAATCTAATTTCTAGCTGTCAGCCTCTTCTCATTTATCTCCCTCCTTCTCTTTTGACACCAAATATCTCAGTCCCAAAAATCACACGTGAAAAGCGTGTGTGGTGCCATGTCTGAGTTGAGGAGATGCTCAGGGAACACTCACCAGACACAGAGTCAGCTGTAAACCACTGCAGACCCCAGATTCTGCAGGATCTGGATCTCTGGAGGAGCCTTTCTGGATCTGCCACCAGGCCCTCTTAATCCCAAATCGAGTTTCCCAGAGGAAGGGAAGGAGCTGATTTGTTTCACGTGATTCCAGGGCAGGAGCCCCTGGATCAGCAGCTTGCCAACAGCCTAAGGTTCCCTTCCTCTGCCAGCATCCCACTCTACAATTTGTATTTGTCTGCCTGGAACTTCTCCTCCTCTCATAAAGTGCCATTAGATTGTGCCAAGATAAGGAGTTAATAATAAACCTCATTTCAGAGACCTTTTGGAGTGGTGCATCATCCCATGCACTCTGCTTATTGAATAATAAAACCCAGGAACCTGTCCAAGGGTTTCTGGCCATCATTTCTCCTGCAGGCACCATCTCCCCTCTTGAGATGGATTGGAGATGTGGCTGAGATCACTCATAACCCCCTCAGATTGATCCCCTGGCAGGATTTGCTCCAGGGCTCTGTGCTGAGGGCTCGCTCCACTCCACGCCTGGAGACTGCCAAGTGGAAATCTCTCCAAACCTATTTTCTGCAGCTGATGTGAGCATGGAGAAGTGCCTGGATCAATAAACCTTGCTGGGACTCCCAAGGAGGGGGGGGTTTGACTTGCTCTGATTTATCCCAGCAATGCCAAGATGATTGTGGCTGCCAGAGTTTTCAGCTTTGAAAGCTTTTTACAAACTCTTTCTATTCTCCTTGGTGCCCTGCTCATCCTGCCTTGCCTGCTCTGTAGTCTTGAGGGGGGAGCTTTGATCTTCCCTCACTCCCACTCAGAGCTAGTGAGAAAATCATTGTGTCCTCAGTGCCATGGGATGTCCACATCCCACCTCTGTCCCATGTGGAGCAGCTGTATAATGTCAGCTCACTCCAAAAATCCTTCTCCCTGGTCCTAAAAAGACCCACTTAGCTATTTTCATTTCCTCCTGAGATGGGTGAAAGGAGAACATACATTTCTTTCTCTTTTCCTGTGCTGAAATCCAAGGTAAGTAGCCCACAACATTTTGTCCGTGTCCCACAGTCTGATTTCCATGATTTTCTGATTTTCCACCCAACGGAGACATCAAGATTGACATAATTATTTTCCCAAGATCTTCCTTGCAGCCTGAAATCAACTGAGCAATAGATTATTATGCCTGGAAGAGGGACAAATGTTTTGGTTTTTTGTGTACAGTGTTGTGTGGGAATGAGTGTCCCAATGTCTTTTATGACATGTTCACTTCCTACTCTGTTTAGGGTTTTCCTCTCTTTTTAAGAATTATTCCCCATCACCATTTGCTTTCCTGAAGGGAAATAGAAAATTGCTAAATGATGAGCTCTCACAAAGGCTTACCGTGATTACTGGAATGCAAGATTTTTTGGAGAGCAGTGTGAAATTCATAACAAAATATGGTGTGTTTCAAAATACCAGTTTATTAACACTGGAGCTATTAACAGAAAAGAGCAACCTGAAGTATTTTAGTGAATTAATACAAAAAATTAAATATGAAGTGGGCTAGAACTCGATGATCTTTTAAGTTCTCTTCCAGCCCAGGCCATTTGATGATTTTCTAGTTCTATGAATCATTGATAATGTTGTATTTCAGCTATTTCCTGAATCAAAATATTTTTTTTACACAGAAGCAACCTTTTATTTTAAAGAATTCTACTCCACAGGTTAATAATGTATAGATTTCATATATACATGCATATACTAGATGTACTAAATATCTAAAAATCTCTGGTTTTCAATGTGTTGTTACCAATATGTTGGCCTAGATGGGAGTTTTGGCCATGGTTGTGTTGGAAAAATCACATCACAAAGAGCTCTCCCAAAATAACAGAACTTTTTGCCTCCCTAGCTTTAATTTTACCTACAGTATCCTGGATTTTAAAAATATAAATAGCATTAAACACTGTTGTGCCTCTCTGGGAGAGGTGCTGGCGGGGAGTGACTGTGGGAGGTGTCTTGATGCATCAAGGAACCCCCAAGTGAGGTGCTGAGGGCAGTTCTCTGTCTCCCCAGTGCTGAACAAAGACATCACCACGTGCAGAACCTCGACCATCACGGGGACCCTGAAGCGCCCATCGCTGCCCGACGAAGAGAAACTGAAACTCAACCACCAGAAAGGCTCATCCAACTTCAACAGTCTTCCAGCCAACGTCTCCAAGATGCACCTTCAGGGCTCCCCTCACTACCTGGGGGCCATCAACCTCAACGAGTTCAGCAACCACTCCCTCACCCTGAAGAAGGACAAGAACCAGCCGCCGAAATCCATCTACATCTGCGACGGGGACATCTTCAAGAAGTTGGACTCGGAGCTCTCGCGGGCGCAGGAGCAGACCATGGACACCAGCTACGTGATCCTGCCCACCAACACGTCCACCTTGAGGGCCAAACCCAAAGATGAGAGCAAATACAGCATCAACATCGACCAGATGCCTCAGACACGGCTCATCCACCTCAGCATGGCCACCGACCCCGGCTTCGTGGTCAAGAGTCCCCCGCGGGAGCCGGTGACCATGGCGTGCAGTGAGGTGCAGGGCTCCTCCATGATCCAGCAGCAGCAGCAGCTGGCTCCACAGAACATCTCCAACGAGTCACAGATTGCCAACAGCCTGTGTGACACGGGTGACTCAGGGAACTCGGGTGTGGTGTCCAAGAGCGAGACCGTCTCCACGCTCTCCATGAGCTCCTTGGAGGTGAGCGTGGAAATTCTGGTGCTGTTCTCAGCCCAGGGGGGTGTTCCGCCCTCAATCCGGCCACTCCAGGGGGTTGAAAAGTAGAACTTTAGGGAAAATGCAGCCCAGGATGCAATGCCAGTGTTGTATTACCCTGAAGGACCACGGGCATTGGATTATATTTTGGGATATGCTGGATTAACTATTTTTAGCCCTACAGGTGCTGCAAAGTAAAAAAAACTTGTTAATTTGTCAAAGACTGTGCATTTCAAT
>JAWWMU010000106.1:149295543-149323575 GCA_035048155.1 Cinnycerthia olivascens
ACGCTCTTCCGATCTTCTATTTAAACTCTTGTGACCTGTAATTCTTCTTTTAAGGTTGGCAATCATTCCCATGGACTAAAATCCAAATCACAGGTGTTTTGGGCTCTGTTCCAAGGTTTCCAAGCCCCCTGCCCGGGTCCCTGAGCCTCCAGGGCAGTCAGAGACAAGCCCTGGTTCCCACACAGGGCTTGGTGTGGAGTTGCTGGAAATGTTTTCAGCCTCCGAGCTGAGCTCCAGCTCTTCAAGCAGCACAGATTTGGTTCCCTGGCAGAATAGGGAGCAGGTTTTGCTGCAATTAAAGAGTCTATAAATAGCTGTGCTGCGTAAGGAATGTGTATCAAATGCAATGGGAGCTCAGAAAGACCTCATTGTAATCTGGATTTCATACGTGGGTCGGGTTGGGAGGGTCCTTAAAGATCCTTTAGTTCCATCCCTGCCATGGACAGGGACGACTTTCACCATCCCAGGCTTCTCCAAGCCCTGTCCAACCTTGCTTTGGATGCTTCCAGGGATGGGGCAGCCACAGCTTCTCTGGGAATTCCATTCCAGGGCCTTACTGCCCTCACAGGGAAGAATTTTTTCCCAGTATTCCATCTAAATCTACCCCTCTTCATCCTAAAGCCATCACCCCTTGTCCTGTCACTCCATTTGTGGAAGTGGGAAAAGATCTGATATTCTCAAAACCACACTCAGTTTTTCAGTAGCAAAAACCTCAGATGAAAGCTGAAATATCCAGTCATTAAGTGATGGAGATGGCAGTGGAAAGAAAAACAACATTTTCTGCTGGAAAATAGACAGTTTGTACAGCAAGGGTCATTTTCATTGATATCCCACTTTATTTTGGATGTGAAGCTGCACAGAAAAAACAATTTGTTGATACAAGAGGAAGTAAAATCATGGTATTACTTGCATTTTGAACTAACTTTTCTTTCTTTCTCTCTCTCCTTTCTTACACTTTCCTCCTCCTGCAGCAAGAAAAACAGCAGACACCAAACAAGAGACCCTGGGAAGGCATCAGGAAAGTCCAGTCCCCACCATCATGGGTTAAAAAGGACATCGAACCTGTGGCACAGTCTCCCCTAGAACTGAAAACTGTAGAGTGGGAGAAAACAGGGGCCACCATCCCCTTGGTGGGACAAGACATTATTGACCTTCAAACAGAGGTCTGAGCAGAAAGGGAAGAAAAAAGGACTTTTCTTTTTTCCGGAAAAACAAACGAAACAAACAAAACAAAACCAAGTTTTAAAGAAATGATTAAATTAAATCGGAACCGAGCAAGAGAAGTGTTTGGTTTCTTTTGAAACCTTTGGTAAGATGGAGTAACTTTTGTATTGTTCTCAGCAGAGAGGGGGGAATATTACTTTATAGAGTATAGTAGCTGTAGGTTCAGGACAACACGAGCTTTCCCAGGCAGGACTGGAGGAGTGAGCCTGGAAGAGAGCGAGGAGGAGGAGGGTGGGGAGGGGCTGCGGGGGCCAAGCCCTGCCAAGATGCTCTCGGGTCGCTGCAGCACACCAGGAGCCCTCCTGCTCTGCCACAGGGAGGTGTGGAAGGACGCCCAGCAGCCACCAGAGAGGGCCCAGAAGATCGGGGCCGTTTGGGGACACCAAGAGGGGACACGTGCGGGAGCCTCGCTGGGATGCGTCCTGGCTGGGGCAGATCCAGCCTCCAAGGGCATCCCTCACCTCTCCCTCGCCAGCTCTTCCAAGAAGGAAGGAGATGGGACATGCCAAGTGGTGGCCACAAGGACATTGCCACTCCTGGGTGCCGCGCCACGACCTGGCATTGGCGCGGGGTCACGGCAGGTCCCCGCGGAGGGGACGTGGTGGCGTCACCCCTGGCTCGGGTGGAGAGGAGAGCTGGGGCCTCCTCCTCTCATCCCTCCCTGGCGGAGGAAAGGACCAGCTCCAAATCTCCAAATCCTGCTCGCCCCGTCTCCAGGGAGGGGGTGGAAGGTGGTAGACAACAAGACCAACAAGAAGAATGTAGGTCATGTCATTGACTGTTAAATAGATAAACTCAGCACGGGCCTTGCAAGGGTCCTCTTGGCCTCATCCTTTTATTTTTTTTTTTTTTTTTTTTTTTGTTCTGTTATTTGTCCTTGCTTTCGGACTGGAATTTATTCCAAGCTGCCCCTCCCTGGAAGGCAGAGAGAGAAAAAGGGAAAGACAGATCTGCCGCTGTACCTGGAGATATTGGTAAACAGAGACGTTGCCTTAGGACATTGAGACAAACTGACAACATGAATAACGTCCACTTGGAAACAAACAGACAAAAAAAAAAAAAAACAAACAAAATAATCTATTTTTTTCCTTCTTCTTTTCTTTTCTTCAATAAAAAGAGAACTTGAAACCCGAGACCTTTCTTTTCTTTGGCTCTTGTCATTTCGAATTCCTTTCTGTGCCGTAGGACTGCGCAGGCATGGGGTGAGGATGCCACCTGCTGAAGGTGGAAGGCAAATTGCTCCGTGGAAAGTTTGGGATGGTGGGAATACACAGCCCCTTCACCGCTGGCTTGCAATGTTTTGTTTTGCTTTATTCGGTTTGGGATTTTGTTGTTTGGTTCTTTTCCCCTCGCTGGCTCTTCCCTGCCCAGAGCCCGCAGCAGGTTCGTGGTCCTGCAGGAAGGGAGAGGTGGAGCTGATCAGGAGAGCAGGGCATTCCTCCTCATAAAATGCGGTCTTTTTATTTCACTTTGAAAAAAAAAAAAAATTTCATTTTTTTCATTAAGCATTTCTCAAAGTTGTTTACAAAAAAAAAAAAAAAGAGGTGTTTACATTCCACTCCAAAAAGTGGTGTGCAATATTTTTGTCATTTAAAAATATACCAATGACATTACACACAGACTTTATTATTTTTATCATTATTTTTGTCATTCCCAGCACTGTCTGTCTGACGTTTGGACCAGCTCTCCCAGTTTTGGAGGTGGATGGAGACAAACCTCTGTTTGTGAGTGGTCAGATTGTGCCAGACAGCAGCAAAGCTTGAACAGAGTCTGAGTTATTACTTTGCTTGGGTCTCCTTTTAATTAAAAAATAACAAACCTCACATTTATAGGGAAGAACAACCAATGGGTATAAGATGCAAAGCAATCACAGCCCCCAGCTGTGCTTCCCCCATGGGGAGATGTTGATTGATGTGGCAAATCTCTGCTTTGACTTCCCTTTGGGCCACCAGGGTGATCTACAAGGACAGTGGCATTTACCATGCCATTAACCATAGGATATGAGGGATGGGAAGGAAAACTTAAATAAATCCAAATGGTTAAAAAATAGGGAAAGTGATTACTCAAAAAACTGTGATAATACCGTTCAATTATAGCTTATTCATGAAACAGGAAAGCACAAAGGCCTCCCTCAGATGTTGGGTTGTATGATACTGTAATTATTATAATTACACATTATGAATTTTAGCATAAGGTATCTTTCTACTGTGTTTTAATTCTTTTCTCTCTTTTTTTTTTTTTTCCTTCCCTTCCCCTGCCCACTAGAGCCTGCCCTCTCCACTCCAACCTTCTCTGCTCACCCATTCACTGCAGCCGCCTTTGCAGGGCATTAACGATGTTATGTAATTACAGAGATAAATGTTTGTTTAAGAACTGTTGATATTCGACTTTCTCTGCTCAGCTCCTCTGGTTAATCCTGTTTTCCCATGTCCTGCCCTCCTCCCATGCCTTCCCCTCCTTCCTCTCCGTGTTCGTCAACACTTTTTATTTTTTCTTTCTCCTCTGTACAGTTTTCAGAGCACAAAATGAATGTGTCTTATTTCTAATAAAAGAGGTGGAAACTCCAGCCCTGTCTGCTTTTTAAAAGCGCCCCTGCCTTGCACCCCACGTGTGCTTTGCATCTCTCCTGAGGGCTGGGAAACCTCTCCTGGCCCCACAGCTGCCACCTGGGCTCCCTGCCCTGAAAGAGTCACGACATGGGGCTTGAATTTACCCAAATTTCAGCTTTGTGTCCTCTCCGCACCTCTAAAAATACATGTCCCTATAAAGTACATTTGCAGGACGCAAGGAATCCCTTTTCTGTGTAGTGCAGTTTGTTTTTGTTTAGGTTTATCAAACTCAGAGCCTGATGTGCCCTTCCCAGTTGTTGTAGGATGTGAAGGGCTGAGATTTAACACAGATCTGGCAGCGTTCCTGGTACAGCACAGGGGTGTGGGGTTATTCTGATGCCACCCTGCCCACATCTCTGCAAAGCCAATCACAGAATTCCAGAATGATTTTGGTTGGAAGGGACCTTAAAGATCTCCTTCCAACCTTCCACTGTCCCAGGCTGCTCCAAGCCCCATCCAACCTGGCTTTGGACACTCCCAGGGATGGGGCAGCCACAGCTTCTCTGGGAGACCTGTGCCAGGGCCTTGCCACCATCACAGGGAAGAAATTCTTCCCAATATTTAATCTAAATCTAAATCTAACCTTAATCTAGATCTAGCCTGCTTCAGTTTAAAGCCATTCCCCTTGTCCAATCCCTCAGTGCCCATGTAAGAAGTACCTCTCCATTTTTTCAGTTGTCCTTCATTCAGGTACTGGGAGACTCAACTTCACCTGGATTTCCCTGGCACCTCCTGCATGACCAGACAGACTCTGAGCAGGAGCTCAGCTCAGTGCACAGAGGTTTGAGGATATCCCTCATAAAATGTGACAAGAAATAAATTGAGAAACAAATTACTCATTTCTTTGGCGCTTTTCCTCTAATGGTTGAAATCTTCCAGAAAAAAAAAAAAAAAAAAGAAAAGAAAAAAAAAATTGCATCCTTATCTCCTTGACTCAGCTCTATCACCTGTTAGATTTTAGGGTTATAGGCAGGAGTACAGGAAGCCTACATCTTGGGAAAATGGGCTCCAGGACTGCTGCTCTCCAGAGCCTTCATCCACAGCCATCATAGCCCAGTAGGTCCTCAGATGTAATGGTTTGTCTTGGCCTGGCTGAAATAATGTGAATATCCTGAAAAATCTGGAATGACTGCAGACTTGTGGGGCTGCCTGGAGGCTCTTAGCCCAGTTCCCCCTTCTCTGAGCCATGATCCCACATTTCTTCAACCAACAGCACTGGATGGTGCGTCCCAGGCCTTCATCCTTCCTATGGAGATGTTTCTCATGCTACATCTGCCATTCCGTGATCCTTCATGGACTTGGCGGAGCTGGGTTGGACTTGGTGGTTTTAAAAATCTTCTCCAACCTGAAGAATTCAATGATTGTGTAGCATTAGGGAAGGGAAATACCTCCTGGCACTTCCTGAGGTGATGGGCTGGGAGAGCAGGAGAACCCAAACCTTGGATCACTGGCCTAGAGCTGGCTCAGGAGGTCCTGCTGCTCGCCACCAAAGGAGGCTGGAAGGAGGGAGCACTTCTCCTCACTGTGCTCCTGGGACTGTAAATGGAAGCACAGCCAGAGGTGGTGGGTGCAGGAGGTCAGGGTGGTTCTGATTTGCACCGTGGTTATTGCGTGGTGGGGCTGCAAGGGACGGTCACGGGAGAGTTTAGCTTGGAAAGGGATTCCTGAGGTCCCCTTGAGCTGTCCTGTGTCCCTGCCATCCTGCAGCCATCCCAGGCTCTAGTCCTGAGGCAAAGAGAGAACTCCTGGGGACACCTCGTTGCAGCCTTCCAGGACTCAAGGGATGCTTATAAAAATGAGGGGGAATTTTTTACATGGGTAGATGGTGCAAGGACAAAGAGAATGGTTTTAAACTAAAAGATGTGAGATTAACATGAGATATTGGGAAGTAACTCTTCCCTGTGAGGGGTTGAGGCCCTGGCACACCCAGAGAACCTGTGGCTGCCCCATCCCTGGATGTGTTCAAAGGTTGGATGGGGCTTGGAACAACCTGGTCTAGTGGACAGTGTCCCATGGCAGAGGGGTGGAATGAGATGGTTCTTAAGGTCCCTTCCAAACCAACACATTTTCTAGCTCTAAATTCATCATCATCTCACATGGATGAAGCACAGAAATGCTGTGGAAGTGGTTAAATTGCACATTGTACATGCAAGAATTTGTACATCTTGGTTGCTAAACTGGGAAAACATGGCTGAGCTGGAAAATGGTGAGGAGCCTGAAAATGGAAAGAAAAGCAAAGTCTGTTGCCAGGGCTGCTCTGATGTATTCACTCGACCCCTTAACAAAACCAGCAGTAATTTGGTCCAAAACCCAGAGGAGGCAGAACCTGAGCCATGTCCAGGCCAAGAACTCCTCCAGGAAAAGCCCAGAGGAGCAGAGTGACACAGTGAGCACTGATGCACAGGAGCTGGGAACACTGATCAAAGCACGAGGTACAGACGGCTTTTCCAAGGCTCATTTGTCAGGGAACAGAGAAACTTGTGGGTACGAAGAGTTTCATCCATACATTTCCAATTGATGCAGTTTGACTCTGAGCTGACCACTTTGGTCCATAAATAGGACAAGCCTAAGTGAATTACCATGGAAGTGATTTCCTCCCCTGGAGCTGGGACACCTCTCAAGGTTGCTCCTCAAGGCAGAGAGACCTTTTCCCAATATTGGATCTCCGGATGAGTCCCATTTGAGTTGTCCCTGAATTCCAACTGGACTCTGTGCCTGGAGAGTCTCCCCTGGAGCACGGACACCCTCCAGCATTTGAGATTCCTTAACTGAGAGATCCTTCCTTGGCCAAGGTGGAGAGATCTTTACTCGTGGCAGGTCCTCAGTGAGTTGCTGATATCAAGCTGAATCAATAATAATGTAATATTGCCAACCTATGTACTCACTTTTAATTACTATAAACTTTATGTGGGCAATTATGTTAGACATAAACCATTGCCCAAATCTGAGACTAAGATTGGGCCTAACTGCACCTTGGCTCTATCAAGAGTTTAGACAGCAAGGGGGGCAACTCTGAAATTTGTGACTCAATGGGAGGGTTTCCTTTACCCTTTTGTGTCTCACATCTCTCTGTAAATCCTTCTGATTTGATTCCAACTCAATTTCCGTTGTACGTTTCTTCCATATATTAAATAACAGTGAACCTTGCTTTTACAACATCACATTAACCCCACTTTTGCTGATATATTTTGCAGTGGTCCTCTCAGTGATCTAAATCACCCCTTCACTACAGCTGCCCATGTAGGAAAAGGCCTGTGTGGAGCAAGACAACATTCCAGGGAGATTTAGGACCAACATCGGAGTTTTTCCTCTCCAGTCTCTCTCTTTTGTGACTCAAGGAGTGCTTGGGCTCACTGCGCTCCTGTCTGTGTCCAAGATGAATCAGGGCCTGAGGTGAATTTCTCTTCCTGAGCTCCTGTTGGGACAAGACCTAAACAGAGGAATAATGAAAAAAGACTGTTGTTTTCTTCCCTTCATAGTTTCCCCAAACTCATAGCAGGAAGAAGTCAGAATCCTCAAGGGATCCCTGTGGAAGACATCTCCAGGTGCTTGTTCCATGACATCTATTTTCAATCATTTTCCAAAAAAGTCCCAGGGCAGTGATGTGGACCTTGCTCATCTTCTGTGTCCCAGGAAGCACAAACAAAAAAAGAGATTTGGCACATGAGGAAGGAATAATTCGGCTTCTGAAGGGGCCATCAGCCACCACAATGACCAGAGGAGCTGTGGCAACTAAGAGAAAGTCCCAAGAGCACACCCCTGAATGAAGTCCTCACCATCCAGCTGCTTCAGAGATGTTTGTTTCTTTGAAAAGCCGCATTTCTTGGCTCCTGAGGAGGTTGCAAGAGTCCTTTGAACTGATAAACTGGAAAAGAAAGGACAGATGTTGGATTTTGGAGGAAAAGAGAGGACAGATGGTCCTGATGGTCAGCTTTAAGGGAGATCTTGCAGTGCCTAAAGGGGCTCCAAGAGAGCTGGAGAGGGACTTTGAACAAGGGCCTGGAGTGACAGGACATAGAGTGATTTTAAACTGAAGAAGGGCAGATGGGATATTGGGAAGAAATTCCTCCCTGTGAGGATAGTGAGGCCCTGGCACAGGTTATGCAGAGAATCTGTGGATGTCCCATCCTTGGAAGTGCCCAAGGCCAGGTTGGATGGGGTTTGGATCAACCTGGGATAATGGAAGGTGTCCCCGCCCATGGGTTTGGAAGGAGACAATTTTTAAGGTCCCTTCCAGTTCAAATAATTCCATGGTTCTGTGATGATTTATGATTTATGCAGTACACAGCAGGATGGAGGCTGCTATTTTTTCTCCTCTCTAATGGAAAATGTGAGCTTCAAAGGCACAGAAATTCAAAATTAAAATACAACACTTCACAGCAGCGCTTTGACAAGTGACCTCTGCAAAGGTGTGGCAACAACCAAAGAAAATTATGCAAATATTGGGAATGATTTGAAAGCAGGAGAGAAAGAAGGAGGCAAATTCTGCAGGAAATAAGAGAAGTGCAGGGGAGTTTCTGTTCAGGAGAAATAAGTAAATGAAAAGGGAAGTTATCTTCTCCTGCTCTGTGTGGGTTGAGGGTTTTCAGGGGATGGACACTCAAAGAGTTGCTTAATGGATACCAGGAGTTCCTTGGCTTTGATCAATTGTCTGAAATAATTGGCAGCTTTTTCACATTATCTCATGTTTGTACCCATTATTAAAATTGCAACTCAAGCTTTGAGGCTTCGGCCAACACAGGCTTCCATCACTCGTGGGTGTTTTGCATTTCCATGGGGAATAAGAGGCAGTGTCCTCTTCAAAGGGTTGGCAATCTGCTGGAGATATGGGAGCACATAGGAAAGGCAGAGAAGCTTGTCTTGAACACAGAAAATTCAGCCTCAGTGGGAAGGACTAAATGCTGACCATCTGCTTCCTCCACAGAAACCCCTTCAGGCCAAGCCCTGGTGCCACTTGAGGTTTAAAATCCTGTCAGCCACTTTTGCTGATTTTTTTTCTGGATGAGGATGAAGGCAAGGAGGGAATTTCTGGGTCTCAGTTTCTGCCCATGGATTAAATTCCATTCTGACCTAAGATCAGAGAATTGTGGAATCAAAAATGGCCTGGGCCGGAAGAGACCTCAAAGATCATTTTACTCCAACCCCCCTGCCATGGACAGGGTTTCCTGAGATGGGGAAAGATTGGATTTCAGGGCTGGCACCTATTGTTAGTTATCAAAATAAAGTGATTTAAAAGTTTGGCCTCACTGCAAATCAGCTTGGTGTACAAAGGCTCATCCCTGTTGGCTGTCAGACAAGGCTTTGGACCCATTGTAAGGATTAGTAAAAACAAAAGGAAATGGAAAATGGATCACACAGCATAGATAGTCAAAGAGTTCTTGTCCTTAGTATTTAATTATCTTCATTAAATAAAGCAGCTGATTTCCCTGAGATTAGAACTGCCATCAGAATATTTTGTCTGTTTTCAGAAAAACATCTCGTAGTGTTAGTGGAGAAAATGGGAATTCATACAATGGATAAAGAAAAAGTCCTTGGGGGGGGTAAAAAGCTATGATAGGAGTAGGACACAAGTCAGTAAAAATGTTTCTCTGTTAAACTGAAGATTTATTTGATTTTTTTTTTTATTTGAAGTCTTGGAATTAAAACAAAAAAATAAAAAAAAACTTCACTTGCCAATAAAAGATTTGGAAGCAAAACTTTGAAGGACATTGTCAGTACAGAGAAGGATTGAGACATCATCCAAGGAGAAGCAGATTCCTGGTGAGAGCAGGGAGAGGAACGGATCAGCGTTCCATAAAAACAAGTGCACGGCCATGGAGCTGCTGCTGCTGCAGCCTGGGAGGCTCAACAGATGGGAGTGACAAGGGAGAGAGGCTTGGATGCATCCAGGGCAACCCCCAACCACGGAAAAATAAAATGTCAAGTTTGGGTGTACCAGGAAAGGCCTTTCCAGTAGCGGCGAAGGAGATGATATTTTGCAAGAACGTGGTGAAATTCGTTTGGAACACTGAGTTTGTCCAGGAACTCGGGGGTCCTGGGGTTGCCTAAAGACCTGATGTCTCCTCAATGGTGAGACCAGCACAACTACGGACAGAGGAGAGGGATTCCAACTGGGAAAGAATATTTGGAACCAAGACCCCATAGTCAGGCTTAGAGAGTCTGTCCTTTAGTAATTTTAAAGGACGTCAAGAAGTCCATGGCTGAATCCTTTAACCTGAAGGATGCTGGTGGTGAAAGGGCCCTTATTAAAAAGACAGAAATTAAAAAATCAAGATTGGGAGATAGGATGTGATCCCTGTCAGGAAAATTAATCCACAAACACCAGAGGTTTATGTCCAGAAAGGAGAGAGAAGAGTTCTTTTACTTTATTCTAATAAAGGGAGAGGCCATTGGGCATTCCCCTGGGGCATCTCAAATTTTTGGAGGACTCAACCTCCCTTTTATCCCAATTTCCTGGCCACATTTCCCTCTCTCTTTCCCCATTGGCTGAGGTACGTGAGAGGCACAGAGTTCCTGGAATGCCTGATACCTAATATTCCCCTCTAATGTATAACCCTCCCTTTTAATTTTTAATTCTTATAGAATTTATAGTTTTTCTCCATTGTTTCTTTCATCTTTCGATTTCATTTATCAACAAACCTACAGTTTGTCTGTGAGGCAAATATCTTTTTTTTTTTTCATTCATCAATCAGTGGAATCCTTCCCATTGCTTCTTTTATCTCTCAGAGCTGGTTTTATCTACCAGCAGACCCACAGCCTCTTTGTAAAGACAAATCTGTCATTCCTCCCATTCCTAACTGGAAGTGTGGCAATCCTGACCTGAGGGAGAGCTGGGAACGCAAAGACATGCTTGGCTCAAGAGAAAATTTGGAGAATTTGTTGATTCAACAAATGGGTGATAGAGACAACCACACTCAGTGGGCTGATGTTCCTCCTGTCCCACATCTGTGTTCCCAAATCTGGAAATCAATGCGAGGGGAGCATGTATTCCCAGCAGGAATTTACAGACATGGACAGCCTGGAGAGCAGAGCCTTTACCAACATCCCATCAGCACACACGGCACTCACACAGCCATGGACACCATGGATGGCTCCCCCCTCTTCTTCACAGCCAACCAGAACTGAAACAATAGGAATATTCACACCCAAAATGTGTCTCTCCAGCCGCTGAGCTTGGTCTATCCAGCAGCTGCCCCCAGTTTGGCATCAGGATCCTTGAGCTCCTGAGGGTGGTGGGCCCAGTCTAGCAGGTGGCCCCAGATCTCCCACCCTGCTCCCAGCCAGCCTGATTTGCAGCAAACTGCACTAACACAGGCTCAAGATAGAAATAATAATGCAAATCAGCATTGAAAATCATTAGGAATGACTTCCCATCAAGGCACAGGACACTGTGAGATCAGGGCAGGGCTGGCCCGTGGCAGCCCTGACTGCAGCCTGGGACATGTGAATGTCTTCTGTCACTGATACCCATTGCTATAAATGCAGGATTTCTTAAAGCTTCTGTGTTCAAAAGAGGAAAATTCACCCAAAAGGCATCTTCAGGACCAGTGGGTCCAGCCTGGACTCAGCAGTGGTTTTCTCCTGTTTGTAGCTCATATTGGGGAATATTTTGAGTACCATAAACCACAAAAGCTGGCAGCCAGAAAGAATCCTGGACAAAAATATGTGGAAAGAAAATCTTCCCCAAAGATGGTGCTGCCTTCAAAGGTAGAAGTGCGTGATTGCTCTGTATCTTCCCTTTTTTGGTATTGATTGCTGGAAGCTTGTCTAGATGAGTTAAAGGGTTAAAAAATTTAGGAATTATAAATATAGCCAGCAAGATGTAAGCAATACATCATAGAGGAAGGCCTAGTGTAATAATGAGAGGATCAAAGAAGAAACTAAGAGTTTAATCATTAATATGTAGATATAGAGCAAGACAATCTATCATGTATCTGACACTTAGCATTGTAAGAAATCAGAAAACCAAGATTTTGATGCTCAAAGCCAAGGAAAGAGCCTGGACCATAACCAAGGAGTCACAAAGACCTGGCAACAGCACAAAGTGTTGAGGAAGACGTCTTTACTTCCTCCCACATGAGCACTGACTGAAATCAAAAGGACCAAAGCCTCAATTTAAAAGAGAACTGTGCAACTGCAACAAACATCCAAATAATTTAAATACAACACGGGGACAGGCGATGAATAAGCATAGGCATGTTAGATAACTTTATGAATATATATAATTTTTGGAAATAAATAGAGAATCAAAGCTTTGTGAATTCAGCACATGTCTTTAGGACGATAGTCCTCTGTGCTCCAGTGCTGAATAAACATTGGTCGCTTTTTCAACCTCAAATTAGTTGAAAGATTTTTTTGTCCATTGCACACCTTTAGTGTATCATAGGAATCCTGGAGTGTTAAGGACTGGTGTTAATAACTCCAAATAACAACCTCTACATACCAAACTAAGCTGTTTTCACTGGCCTGTGGAAAGTCAGTGGTTGTCAGAGGTTGATTGGCAAGGGAGGGACTTTCTGTTCAAATAACTGAGCCTGTGAGTCCTCTGCAGAGAATCCAGAGGAGAAGACCCAAATTCATGTTTCTTTCTGCCTATCTGAATTCATAATCCTGGAACAGCATCATCTACTGAGAGGTTCCAATTTCAGTCTCCAGGTTGGAATTACCACTCTGCCACTTAGAAACCACATCTGAACTTCCACCCTGAATTTCTGTCTTTATAATCAAGGACTTTTACGCCATCAGCATCCTTCAGGTTAAGAATTCTTTTTTTCTTTTGCTGTTCCCTCCCTCCCTCCCTCCCTCCCTCCCTCCCTTCAAAATCTGTCACTGGGAACAGAAGGGATCAAATTATCTTATTTTAACCTGGCAATGAATTAAGCACAATTCTAATTCTGCTGAGAAAACAGACTTCTGGTCTTTCAAAGCTGTCAGAGATATCTTTCCTTTGGAAGATCAGGATTCTTTTTCTTTGGTTCTTTGGAGTCTTCCAGCAGGAGACAGGAAATAACCCAGGACCTTCATAATTCCATAATTCCATCCTGGATATGAGCAGGTTCTTAGCAGACTTGCCCTGTTCAGGTACTCACAGACTCTCTCAAAAGTGAAAATAGGATGAAAGTGGCGCCATTTCCTTCTCTTTCCAAGAAGAGCTCTGAAGAGGGAAATCAGGGAACACCAGAGAGGAAAAGAAGAAGGGAACTTTCTTTTCCTCTCCCAGGCTTGACTAATTATAAAACTTCTTAGAAAGGCTCCTACTGAGCAGGTGAGGGGCTGAGATGAAACAGCAACTTAATCCATGGGGATGAACTCCATCAATGATCCAATTATTTAGGATTTGATGTCTTTTGTGTCTCTGGGCCGGGCAATTCCCAGCCCTGTGTGTGGAGATGGACAGCATTTCTCACCAGTGGGTTTGGGGTGGGGGGAGGCACTGCCGAATCCTGCCTTGATTTACAAACGAAACCCATTAGCATATAAATTGGTACTGGAGGTTTGCAGCCTCCCCGGCTTGGATGAAGCAGCGGGGCTGAGGCTGTGGGGAGGAGGCAAATTAAAGTCTCTGCTCCTACAGCTCACTTTGGAGTGTCAGCAAGAGAAAATGAAAGTCGTTTTTTGTGTCAGCTTTATTTATCTTTGATTATTTTTCACTTGCTGCTGCTTTAATTTCTCCCTCCTTCTCTCTTTTCCCGTCACCCTTTCTCTCTCTTGCTCTCGGACAGGTTCTTCCACATCCAGCCAGCACTGCAGATCCTGGTTATTTCACATTTAGCAAAACCAGTCCACATCTTCCTTCTTCTTTTTCCTGTTTTGTCTTTGTGTCCCATCTCCTTTTATCCTTATTTTCTTGACCTCTGTTCTTTTCCACTGTGTCTTTTATTTGTTTTCCCCTGCACTTCTCACTCATCCTTCCTCTTTCTTTTCTCTTTCTCATGAGAAAACAAGAAAATCTCTGGTAACTGCAGGAGTTGTTGGTTTTCCTGTGCTGTCCCAGTCATATTCCTCTGTCTGTGCTTGGAAATTACTCTAAAAATGCACATTCCATGCTCACTCTCCCCTGAATCAAACTATTCTAATGGTGCTTTCCTTGATCCTGCAAAGTAGAGTGAGAAAAATCTTCTTCAGCAGCAATTTTTGAGTAGAAAAACAGATTCCTGAACAAGTGAGAGACTGGTCTAATCTATCTGCCTTTTCACTCTTTGCACGTCTGTCCTGCTTTATCTCCATCATTTCCAGGGATTCTGTGCAGCAGATCTCTCTCTCTGTGTTTTCCAGACATTTGAGTGCAAACTTGGGAAGAGAATCATTTTCTTACCTATTTTCATCCTTTCTGGGGGCTTTATCTCAGCCTTCCCCTAGGTCCTTCCCACCCTGATGTCCAGTTCCCTGAATTAACCTTCAGCTGATGCCACCATCCTCTGCAATGCCTGATTTAAAACCATCTCTTCCACATCGGCAAGGCTCTTGGCAAAAATGCTTTTCCCTTGCTTTATCAAATGGATCCAACTCCCTGGATCTAGCCCTGGATCCACACAAGTGGCGCGTGCTTGTATTTTATAAACAAAAGGATCAGCCCCTTTCTTTAGGAGCCAGATTAACAGAGAAAGAACTAAGAAGCTGTGGATTGCAGTGACCACAAAATCTACTAAAAAATCTGGTTTTCTAATTCATTAAAGGGTACAGACAATAAAAATACCCCAGAGCTTGCTCAAATCTCTGTTTTGGTTCAAACAAAAGGATGTAATTTTAAAAATTCCAGATACAGAGGTTAATGCACTTAAGCCTCCAGGCAGGCTTGGGTTTTCCAAGAGGAGTTTGGCTGCTGGCCTCCATCGACTGCTCTGGAAGATGTGCCTGGCTCCAGGAGTTTTATTTCTCTGCATTCTGATCAAAGATGAACTTTCACACGTTCATGTTTAGTCACTGTGGGCAGCAGAGCAGGGAAGGTGTCTCCAGGCTGGCTTATGGGCCACAAGAGCATCTTCCTTCTCTCCCAGTTCCCTTTGGAGTGAGGTGATTTAAAAAGAAAAATGGTTTTAATAAAGAGCTGGGTGATATCTCAGCCCTGGGGGAGTGGTACATTTATCTGCACACATTATGGGTTTAATTTGGTACATGCAAAACCCAGAGGAAACCAATTTTAAAAGTCGTGGAAAGGTTTGGGTTAGAAGGGACCTTAAAGAGCTTCTTATTCCAACATCTTCCACTATCCCAGGTTGCTCCCAGGCCGTGTCCAGCCTGGCCTTGGACTCTTCCAAGGGTAAGAATGGGTGAATTAAAGGGGTGGAATGGGAAGGTGCTGCAGGGAATCAAGGAATGAAACTGCCCCTACAACACACAAATACAGCTGCCCTCAATGAAGGCATCACATTCCCAACAGCTTAACAGGACTTTTTGCCTAAGCAGGCAGGGTTTCCTTCTGTGCTTTCACATGTAGGTCAGACAAATGAATCAGTTTCTCCTTTCATTAATTTTTCACATATGAAGTCCCTGGTATAATTGCTCATGCTGCAATAAACCACCTCAGCCCCATCAGCCAAGCTGGAAATGTTGATGTGAAAGGAAAACCAACAGAAACGTTTCCTCTGAGCATTCCGAGGCAAGTGAGTTGTAAATACAAACACAAACAGCATTTTCCAGAGAAATAGAAATACTCTTGATTGATTTAAATCAGAGCCCAGGTGGTGGGACAGGATTCTGGGCTGGCACAGAGGTTGTTTGGGCAGGACTTTTGGAAAAGTTTCACTTTTGCACTGGTTTTGTAATCACAGACTCGAGATTTTGAGCAGAACATTTTATTGAACTGGACACAGACACCTCAGCTGGTGACTGCAAACTCCTGTGGTAGTCCATGAAGAGCTGGAAAACCTCAGCAATGGAGTTGGGAACATCTTAACACAGACACCCAAAATAAATCATTTAAATCATTTATCACACGCTCCCTTTTCTCTTTATGCACTCAGCAAGGGGTGACCAGGTTGTAGGGAGACAAACTGCAATTCCATAAATTTGGATTAAATAAGTCCATTCTAATTTCCCAGCTCTCTTCGTGCTTTTCATTAACTGGGTATTGATCAGGTTGGTTCAAACCACTGTAAATCATTGAAGAATCACAGAATGGTTTGGGTTGGGAGGGACCTTAAATATCATCACGTTCCAAACTCCTTCCACTACACCAGGTTGCTCAGGGCCCCTAAACAATCTTGAAGGTTCCTTTCACCCCAAAACATTCCATAACTCTATGAAAGGCATTTTCCAGGGATGCTTTCCAACAAAACAAGGGCATTTCAGCTGGCTCTTACACTCCCAGAGGGATCAGCCAGAACTGTATTTTCCCACTTAAAGCTGATGCCAGGGAGAAATCCACTGATGAGGTTCTGGTGTTTCTGTAGTGAAAAGTGTGACCTGTTCTTGGTTTGGTTTCCTCTTTGGTAGAGCCAAGCTCTGGATTTTTGGATGTGTCGTTCCAGGATGCCCTGGGTGGAGTTCCAGGGAAGTGGTGGAGTCACCACCTCTGGAATTGTTGGAGAAACAGGTAAATGTGGCACGTTGAGATACGCCTTAGTGGGTATGGGGATATTCAACCAAAGGTTGGACTTGATGATCCTTGAGCTCTTTTCCAACCCAAATGATCCCAAGATTCAATGTTCCTGGAGCAGAGGTGTTGCTTCATATCTATCCCATGATACTTGTGGAAATCTAACTGGAATCTCATCTTTCAGGTCACGAACACCGTGCTCTGTCTACACAAAAAAGCTGCATTTTTTTACCTTGCCTGGGATAAATGGTGCCTTGAATCAGCAGAAATTTATTCTGCCGGCTCTTGATCCCAATTTCAAGGCATGAATGTGTGTCCTTTCAGCACTGCAGGTTAATGCTAGGTCAGACAAAAGGAATAAGTTGTTTATTCATCCTGCAGGTCCCACTCCAGTGCACCAGGATAGGATTTCTTCCTAAGCTGCACTTTGAAATCTTGTCGAGCCCCATGTGGCACTGGAGTGAATCTTCTGGATGAAGAGACACCAAGGAACGCTTCAGTTGCCAATACAGATGGTGCTTAAACATCAGCTCCTCCTGTTCCCTGTCAATTGTCACCTTAGCAAAATGCTCCTGTGGCTTCCCTGTAACTTAGCACTCCCCTTCTGATCCCCTTTTCCCATCTGCCCATCATCCCCCAAAGAATTTGCAGTAGCACATCAAGATCCAGGAAAAAATATCCTCATTTTCTGAATTCCAGTGTAGGGATTCTTAATAAAAAATCAATCTGACAAAATCTTTTTAGTCTTTTTCTCCCTCTCATTCTTTTTTTCTTTGTTTTGTTTTTGGGTTTTATAAATCCCTTTGTCCTACCAGGGACCTGTTTTTTTCTGGATATATTAAGATTTACCAGCTCATTCTCCAGCCTTTTATTGCTGGGTTACACAAGGGAGAAGATTGTTTTAACATGTGCTTACCAGCAAAGAGCTCTGCAAGAAAGAGCATTAATAGAAACTCCCCTAAATACTGAAAAAAGTTTAATATGTGTGTAGAGTAAAGAAAAAAAGTTGTTTAAAATATGTTGTATAGAGTGAGAGGGGACGAGCATAAAATACAAGAAGCTTGGGTGGCTTTCATGTTGCAAAAACTGATTTTATTATCTGTTTGTTTGTGGTTTTTTATCAAAAATATTTTTCTTGCAAGAGATTGTGATTTCTGGCAAGTGCAGGAAGGAAGTCCATACACCTTAGGAGGAGCTCAAAGGAATTTCTTTTTTACTTTTTTATCAAATCTTCTGCATCATTAAGCTAAAACTTGATTTGGTTCTGTGTAGGGGACCTGTAAGATTTGCAATGACCAATGTTAGTGGGTTTGAAAATGTTTTGAGGGTGGTTTGGAGAGCCTGGGTTATTTTTACTGAGGCGTTTTTTGGCCAATAAAAGATGACCAGGCAAAGTTGTAACTTTCAACAAGCCAACAAACTCTTCCAGGGTATATCTGAATGGACTTATGGGGTTGTTTGGTTTGGGGTTGTTTGGTGGGGCTTTTTTCCTACTTATTTCATTTTTTAAAAAGGGAGAAGAAGAAGAAGAAGAAGAAGAAGAAGAAGAAGAAGAAGAAGCAGAAGAAGAAGCAGAAGAAGAAAAAGAAGAAAAAGAAGAAAAAGAAGAAAAGAAAAAGAAGAAAAAGAAAAAGGAGATGTACATCCAAAGGGATCAAAATTATCCTTTAAATGTTTTCAGCTGAGTTCAATTGGTCATTCCCTTCAATCAGTAAATATGTTAAGTTATGCCCTCTGTGATATTAATTTGCCACTGAAACGTTTTGAAAATATCTAGTGAGTCCTGTGAAAGAAAAACATTTTTACTTCTCCTTTCCAAAAGAAACACAGTTTTTTGTTTCCAGCCTCCAACTGGAAAAGGCTTTTCTGAAATACTTTAACAACCTGAAAGTGAAGCAAAACATTCAATTACAAGTGAAGAAAACATGAAAGTAAATCCCCAAACTGAACCAACTTCACTTTCAGTTTTGTACCTATCAAGCTGAAGCCCACCCACTTCTTTTACTTTTTTTGAATTCAGACACTCACTGTGCATAGTTCCAAGTTTCTTCTTCCTAGAAAACCAACCACTGGGAGACTGTGGATGTTTAGTGAACATCAGGATCACAGCACATCCATTTAGGATCTTTATTTAGGAATCTTGTATTGCAGCAATCTTGAAAGGAGTGCCCTGGCTGCAGCAGAAAGGAGTCTGACATAAACACCTGAGGCACACATCTGTGGAAAGCTTGGCCTCTGGGCTTCCAAGGGTAACTCCCAGAAAAATAAAGCCTTGTTTTGACTCGGTGTCTGGACAGTGCTTTGTCATAGGAGCAGTTCGTGGATCATGGCAAGAAGGAGCATTTCAGATTTTAATGGCCACCACTTGTTTTCATCTCTATTTCATTGAACCAGAGAATCACAGAATGGTTTGGGATGAAAGGAACCTTAAAGATCACCCAGTTCCACTCCTTGTCGTGAGCAGGGACACCTTCCACCATCCCATGTCACTCCAAGCCCCATCCAGCCGGGCCTTGGACACTTCCAGGGATGGGGCAGCCACAGCTTCTCTGGGAAACCCATGCCAGGGCCCCTCCATCCTCACAGAGAAAAAATTCTTCCCAATATCCAGCCTATTCTGCTGGCATTTTAAAATAATTTCCCCTTGTCCTGTCGTTACATATCCTGGTGATCAAGTCAGAGTTCCCTCTCCAGCACCTTTGGAGCCCCTTCAGATGCTGGAAGTGGCTCTGAGGTCTCCCTGGGACTTTCTCTTCTCCAGGCTCCAGATCAGAGGTTCTCCAGCTCTTGGAGAATCTTCACAGACACCTCTGAACTAATTCCAACAGTTTTTCTTTGTTCTGCTCAGTGAAATTGGCTTTTCAATTGTGGAATCAGGGGATGCCAGATTCAAAGGAGTCTCAAGGACCTGGTCCAACCTTTTTTGGCCAAAGTACAGTCTAGACAGAATGATCCAGCACCTTGTCCAGCTGAATCCTAAAACTGTCCAATGCTGAGGAATCCACCACTTCCCTGGGGAGACCATTCCATGCCTCATTTTTTCTCATGGTGAACAACTTTCCTCTTGTGTCCCATCAGAATCTCCCTTGGAGTAACTCATGCCCAATATCCCTTCTCTTTTCCATGTGACTGCTCAAGGAAAAAAAAAAAGGGAATTTCCATCTTCCTTCAGCCACTCTTTAAATACTTGAATGAGGTGATAAGATCTCCCCTGAGCCTTCTTTTATCAATGGTGAATGAGCACATTTTGTTTACCTCAGTCTTTCCTCATTTCCAGTTTCCCAGACCTTTGATAATTTTTTGTGGACCCCCCTCCAGTCTCTCCACAACATTTTGTATGGTGTGGACCAAAACTGGACCCAATATTCCAAGTGTGGCCTTGCAGTCTCTGAGTTGAGTGGGATAATGACATTTATCTCTGCTGGTGATGACTTTGTTGATGCCACTCAGCATCCTGCTGGTGTTTTTTGTCCATGGCAGGATTCTGCTGGAGCTCAATGTCCACCACAATCTGCAGGTCTCTTTTCTCAGAGCTGATGCCCAGCTGAGTAGATCCCAGCCCATGCTGCTCTCCTGGTTTATATTTTCCCAGATGCAAGACCTTGCAAATATATTCCCATCCCTGGAAGTGTCCAAGGCCGGTTTGGGTGAGGCTTGGAGTGACCTGGTCTAGAGGAATGGCAGGGGGATGGAACAAGATTATTTTTAATGTCCCTTCCAACCCAAACCATTCCATTATTCCATGATTTTATGACTGATAACAACTGCAGGCCACACAAACTGAGCTAAATCCACGAAAATCTGCCCAGCTGAGTTCACCATAAGCAACGTGTTGCTGCTTTTTTGTACTGAGCTGAGCAATTAAGATGCATCTCAGGTGTTGACTTGACTTGCCTATTCTTATCCTTCCTCCATTATTTACAACTCTGTAGCATTTGCAGAAAATTCTGCTCCATTAAGATTCCCATCCCATCGGAATGGCAGGTTTTTCACCCCATCCTTTATAAATCAGGCTCGGTGTGAGATGTATTATATATCACACTCATTAACACAGCCCAGGAACACATGGCTGCAAAGATAAGACACTTGGAGAAGAGGGGAAGTGCTGATCTCAGCCTGCCTTCCCTGCAAAGGAAATGTCAGGAAAACTCCAGCACAATGGGATTCTTCAATCATCTTCCCCAATAACCCATTGCCCTTGCTAACTACCCCTCCGAGCCTTCCCCCTGCTCACTTTGTGTTTGGCATTTTGAAAAGCAACGGCAAATTATAAATTCACATGGAGGTTATTGAGCCATTCAGCAGAGTCCAGGAGAGCTGGAAAATTTTCTTTTATTCATCTCGCATTAAGTATAATCTCTACAAACATCACCAACAGGGCGAGACTCTGAATTCACAAATCAGGGAATTTTTCCATCTCCTTCACCACACAATATCTCTATCCTCCTTAAGTTTTCAGAAGAGGGAATACTGAAATGCTTCGTTCAAAAATGAATGCTGGCATTTCTTCCACAGGTTCAGAAATCTGTTCTTAAAAAGTTGCACTTTTCATTTTAGCGAAGTGATAAGACTTTATCTTCTGCCAGGGTATTTCAGGCACAAACCCAGAAGTTTTGACTTTTCAAGCTCGGATTAGTGCTGCATCTGCATCCTTTGAGGTGATTGATTTTTTCTGCCTGTAATTTCCTGGCACACGTTGTGCTGCATCTTTATAACTAATATTTGTTGCTGAATGCTTGTTATTGCTGGGAGCTGAGCAACTGGAGCAGAGTTTAATGTGCCACTTATCATTTTCCAACTGCTATTATTGCCCTTTTATCAGTGCCCTCACATGAGGCTGTGGGACCACAATGACAGTGGTACTTTGCAGTAACCAGCACTAATTCCCACAGAATTTTTGTTTCCATCCCATACCAGCCTGGACAGCTTCCAAATAATTTTTACTAAATCTCCTGTGTCTGGTCAGTGATGCCTCAGTGATATTAGTGAATGAGAACAGTCCATGGGTAGATAAGAACAGATTCTGAGCTACTGATTCTGAGTTTTCAAATATCCTCATATTTTCTTGACAAGTTTCCTTCTTAACTTCATGACAATTTCCTGGGGTTTATAAATGAACAAAGAGCCTGAAGGGTATTTGAGGTTTCAGTGAAGGGGAATAGTGGAGGGAACTGAAAAGGCAGGATAATAATTTTCCCCTGTATGAAACACAGATATTTAGCATTTGAAGCAGACTCTTGTTTCTAGATTTCCTTCATTTTACAAAAAAGAAAAAAATCTCCATTGAAACATTTCCCCATTTCAAAGCACTGAGTGACTTGAAACACTTCCTTTGGATCTGGCAGTTTTTTGGTTTCCTTCCAAACAGCAACAAAATAATTCTTTTCAAGAAAGCATCAGAGGAACCACAGACAATTTTTCCTGCTGTGGGGTAGCAGCCACATGCTCACGCTGCCTCCCAGCTGTGTCCCTGCTGAGACAGACCCTTCTCACTTTCAATAAAACCCATCCCAACACCAAAGAGACACCTCTCACCCTGCAGGTCTCTCCAGACAGGATTTGTTCCCTCTGGGAATTAACTATTCCTTAGGGGAAGATGTTGAACATGCCCAGAACAGCAGAAGGGTATCTTGCACGTTGCAATGTCCATTCATTCGTCAGCAAAATGGAACAGTGAACTGTCAGTCCCTTTCTCAGAGCACTGGATTTTCCTCCCCAGGTTCTCTGCGAGCAAAGACCGCTGGCAATCCATCACCTACAAACCCAAAATACCAGAGAGCAGCTCCTGTGCCTCTGTCCAGCCCTGCCCTGAGCTGAGCAGGGAGCAGAGATCAACGTGTGAGCACAGGTTTGGAATTGTGAAAACAGGGGGCTCATGTAAAACCAATGAATCACTAAGACTGGAAAAGATCTCCAAGATCATCAAGAGCATCTTTTAACCCAATATTCCCGTGCCCACTAAATCATATCACCAAGTGTCACATCCACTTGTTTTTGAGCACTTCCAGAGATGTTGACTCCGTCCCTTCCCTGTTCTGGTGTTTATCCACTCTTCCAGTGAAGAAATTTTTCCTAATATCGAATGTGATCTTCCCCCAGTGCAGCCTGACCCATTTCCCCTTGTCCTGTCAATTTGAGTGGGAAGGAGAAAGTTTTCTGATCACAACCCAAAGCTGTCTGTGCAAACTCAGAGGAAAACTAGCAGCACAACCCCTGCTGGTGTCAAGGGCTCAGGCTTTCTCCCCTGCAGTCTGTCCTTAGCTCTGGAACGGTTTGGGATGAAATGCCAAATCTATCTGCCATAAATTCTTCTTTTCCCCTTCCTTTTGCAGCTGGAAATGAAAACTTTTCTCTCCTATTGCCCTAACATGACAACGTCTCCCTGAATATCTTCCATAAGGGAAGGGCAAAAAGAACAAAGTAGGAGAGTTAATCAGCCCTTTGGCTAAAAGGTGCTGCAGACTTCTATTAAATTATCCTTAAAAATGTGGAGTCTTTACATTTCACACCCAATATTCCTGAAAATGAGAGTGAATGTGGGTGCCCCATCCCTAGAAGCATTCAAGACCAGGTTGGACAGGGCTTGGAGCAACCTGGGATAGTGGAAGGTGTCCTTGTCTGTGTTGGAGGATGGAAGAGGATAATCTTTAAATTATCCCAAGATTCTGATTGTGAATCAATTGATCAGCTCAGGCATCAATAGAGGGAAAATTGACTGTTTTACACATTTTTTAAATAACACTTCCCACTCTTTATGGATGAGGAACACATTCAGACAAGTAATTTCCTGGGGGCTTCCTGTTAAAATTTGTGATATGTGGAGTTACCTCATCCATCACTGGCAGTGAGATCACCTCTGCTCATGTGAGTTATCTCAGCTGCTCTTCAGGAGTGTTAAGGAAGATTCATAAGGAAGATGTCAGAGCCTGAGCATCTCCTTCGATGGCCAGGTGAGCTCTGTAGGAGCAAAGGGCTTCACCATGTAACTGTAAATAAGGAAAGAAAGGAAAAACACTCCTTTTTGTCTCCCAGAATGACCCCAGGGAATGTTTGCCTTGGCCAAAATTCCCTCTTTGGGTCAAGCAAAGTCTTCAAGCTTGCTTGAAGTGACTTCTCCACTTTTCAAACAAAGAGAAGGTGTTTGTTTTTTCTCACTCCAGAGCAATGAAATGCATAGAAATCCCTGGAAAGGACAGGAAGATTTGGAGGTAGGCTATTCATGTGCTTCACAGCATGGAAAATATAATTTTGCATTCAGCTGTGATTGAGAGTTACTCTTAAAATTTTGTTCCTCCTCATCCATGTGCTCTTGCCCCTCACAACAGCCAGATCTGAGCTAAAATGAACACAAAAACTGTGGGAAAGCAACAGGAATTGTGAGCTGCAGGACAAAAAAAAAGACAAAAAAGCAAACTGTGACTGCACAATTTGTCTTACATTCCCATGAAAACACAGCAAAATGTGATTTCATCATGACTGAACAAGGGAAGAGCTCTGCCTGCTAAATCATCTTTACTACAAAGTCCTTTGGGAGGAAATTCTACATGGAAATACAAACTGCTTCCCTGACAAACAATGAGCAGACTTTAGTGCACCCAGTTACGGCTGAAATTTTAACAGATGAGCTGTTGCATTGCATTTATTTTCCTCCTGCAGTGCTCAAAACACTGTTTATTCCTCAGCTCTGCCTCTTGCAGTTGTGATGATACAGCACAGTGAGAAAGCTGGAGCAGAGAAATGAAAAGAAAGATTTGGGGGCATGGGGAAAAGGGAAGTAATCTCCAAAGGCATTATAAAAATGTAAATAATAAATGCCATTTAAAGAGTCCTCTTGAGTTGAGTCATTTGCACAAAGAGAAGCTGGGTCATACAAGAAGCTGTTGGAATAATCCTCTGGGAACCATGAACCGGAGTCAGTGGCATTGCTGCCACCATTGTTGGCTCTAATTCCTGCTATTTATGGATGTCTGTCCCCATGTCCCTCCATTATTTTGCTGGCTGCTGGAACAAGGTGAGAAGAGAGAGCTTTCAGTGGCCTTTGTACCTGCAGGACCTGGAGCATCAGAATGAGCAGCTTAAAAAGCACAGGAAATTTTGGGCTCAATTGACCTCTAAATTAAATTCATCCCTATGAGCTGCATCTGTCTCCCACGCCAATTCTCACACAATTTTGGTGCCCTTTTAGCTTTTACATGGAACTTAAGACAGGAGAGATTTCTTAATGCATTAAATACCATTACAAAGGCAAGGATAATTCCCATTATCCCTCCAGCTCCGCAGCATGAAACAACATTGGGATTCTTGGGATGTAGCTACTCCAGGTCCCACAGTTCACACCTCACAGCCTGGTTCAGTGAGCTCCTGTCCATAAAGAAAGTGATTTTCTCCCTGCCCATCCTAGCAGAGGAAGCTGTGCTTCCACAGATATTTCTGTCTGCCTCCAAAACTATTCATCATGTGAGGAGACACCTTTAAAAGTTAATTTTTCTCCCAGAAAAAGTTTCATGAAGACCTTTAGAGGCCCTTCCAGTACCTAAAGGGGCTCCAGGAGAGCAAGAGAGGGGCTTTGGACGAGCCCATGGAGTGACAGGACAAGGGGGAATAGTTTAAAGCTGAAGATTAAGATTTAAGCTGATTGAGATAGAATATTAGGGGGAAATTCTCCTCTGTGAGGATGCTGAGGCCCTGGCACAGGTTTTCCAGAGAAGCTGTGGCTGCCCCATCCCTGGAAGTGTCCAAGACCAGGTTGGACAGGGCCTGGAGCAGCCTGGGACAGTGGGAGGTGTCCTTGCAGAGGGCTGGGATGAGATGATCATTAAGGTCCCTTCCAAACCAAAACATTCTGTGATTCTGTGATTTGGGGTCCTCAATCCTCTGCTCCTGGATCTGAGTTCTGCACAAATCTGGACTTCAACAATGACTTTAATGAGCCCAGCAACTCCTCATTTAAAGAGCTCCAGGTTTTGGGCCTGTGGCATTGGCTTTGATGTTTATAATCAGAATTTTAGGTGCAGTTTCAAGGACAGGTTTGATTTGTAACTGCAATATCCAGGACAGGAGTTCTCCTCACCCCTCCTTCACTCCATATAACCCTACAGTGGTTTGATTTGGGTTGGAAAGGACCTCAAAGAACATTATTTTCCATTTTCTCAGGTCTTCATCCAACCTGGCCTGGAACAGGGCACCCTCTCCACCCTTTTCTACAGGGGGGAAAAAAGAAGAGGAGGCTCCATCCCTGTGAGATGTGAGTCGGCCATGGCCTCCAGCAGCTCTGTCTGGAACTTCAGTGCTGCAGCTTCTCCCATAAAATAAAAGAACAATGTTCTGGCAATTTAATTTCCCTCAACTTTTGACCCTCAGCTGTAGAGGAGAAAAGATCTTTAAAATGAAGTGGTGGAGGGGTGATGTGCTTGCTTTGCTGGAGATTTGCAAGGGAACAATTAGTCCTGGGCTCAGCCTGGGGATGTTGTGATTTAAACACACCAAGAGTTTGGGTTGGACTTGTTTTCTCAGCATGAGAAGTGACTCAATTCCCACGTTATTCTTTGGTCTCTTGCCTGATTTATCACCTTCACCAGGCTTAGCAAACAGCTTCATGCCAATGTTTTTCCTGTTTGTTTGCCTGGGAAACAAGTGGTTCACCATGGCCACATTTCCTCACAAATATTTCCATCAGGCTTTCCAGAAGGTCTCAAGCTGCAGCCGGGGAAATTTGTGCAACATCTTCATGATTCCCTTCGGTATCTTCATTATTTCCCTTATTTATTAGAAGATAAATTTGGTTATAAGGTATGTTTTAGAGAGTTCCTGGGTCAAGGAAATGTCTGAGACCTTCAGGAATGTCATTTCAGCTTCCTGGCTTGCTGTCGTCAACAGCTTTAAATGGGGAATGAGGAATTTCGATGTTGCATGAACTCCTTGACACTAATAATGAGAAATATCAAATTATTTGTCCATGATGAAGCTTGAATTTAAACCTGGCCTAAATCAGCTGCAAGCCACGACCCCACACATTTGGGCCAGGTTGTAGATGAGGCTATAGCAGCAATAACTGCTGATGGAACAGAGAGTAAAACATTTGTTGATCGTAAAGTTCCTGCTGCATGAATGAGATTTTGACTCCAGAAAAGGATCCTGTTCTGTGCCTCCAACAGCTCCAACTTCACAATCCTAATTCCTGGGGCTCACAGAAACTCTTTAAAGGATTGAGGGTTGGATGATAGACAGGTCTGGATTTTGGAGTAGGCTCGCAGCTTTAATTTGCATCTTCTCTGTAAAACTCCCGCTGCCTCTGTGAAGCTTCTGTGAAGATTTAATATCCAGCCTTAGTCCCAAATCTTTAAGTCTGCCCTAATTTTAGATGTTTCCATATGGATAATGCTGCTGTCCCTCACCTCCTCGTGGTGCTGAGGTTGAGCTGTTAGCACAGAGATGTCATCTTTTTAAGAGCCCCAAAAACTGAGACACTTCCCTCACACTGGAGAACTTCCAACAGCCAAAAGGCTGAGGCAGAATATTCTCCCTGGGCAAAAACTTTTATTACTCCTTAAATCTTTAAAGGACAAAATCCTGAGGGATCCACAGGTATTATTCACAGCTAAATGGGGACAGAGAGGCCAGTGTGAGTGGCCCATTTATTTGATTACTTGCATTAAGTGTGATTATGTGAAACACAATTATAAGTTTGGTTTTTTTTAATTTTTCAGGTTGGATAGGAGGGTGAAAGTGCAGATGCTGCTATAGCCTGACTTCTGGAGCTTTATTGAGGAGCAGAGGTGTCAGAATTATGGGGGGGAAAAGGAGGAATAAAAAATTCAAATACCATTTTTGAAATCTAAGAGCAGAAATCTGTTATAGTCCCTGTATCACTTGAGCAGGCTCAAAACTCTGGGGCTGGTCTGGGGTAGGGGTCAGTGGAGGTGTTTTTCTGACACATTTTTGATGTGCACTGGCAGGGTCTGCATTATTTTACCTCAATATCTATTTTTGTGGATATTTGTTATTTATTTCTTGAAACTTTATCTACACTCGCATATACACCTGCACACACTTCATTATATTTAACTGTTTTTTCAAATATTTATTTAGTCTATGTCATCTTTTTTATTTTATTAGATATGATTATTAAAAAACCAAAACATGGCTTTTACAGTTAAATCCAACTCTGATTCTATCTTTTCAGCTTGTCAGGCCCACCCTCGTGTTCTTGAGTTGCTACAAAAGGTCAGAGCTGTCAGGAACCAGCACTGGGAGAATGAGTTGAAAAGGGTAAAATGACAGGCAGGTATGGGAAGAATGAGAATTAAAAATGCTCTCTCTTAGCAGGACAGAAAATCAAATTGTCTCCTATATAAGCCTGCATTTCTTGTCATCTCCGTGCTTCTGTCCAGGGCATCTCCATGAGCTGTTTGCTGAGATATTCTTCACCACAGGGATTAAGAGAGTGGGCTCTTTATTCCTCACTCTTGATTCCAAACACTTTTAATTTTTCAGTCCCAGGTTGAAAGGAGCCTCTTGCCTTTGCACTTCTCCACCGACAAAATTTCCTTGGGTATTTTAGCCCTGATTGTGCCTTGTAAACCCACAGTGCCTTGTGTGCTGGATTAAGATCGCACAGAGTTTTAACATTTGGACCCTGGTTTGTGTCAGAAAAGGAAATAT
>JAWWMU010000106.1:149323675-149340544 GCA_035048155.1 Cinnycerthia olivascens
TTATATATTATATTATATATTATATATTATCTATTATACATTATACATTATACATTATACATTATATATTATTGTATATTGTATATTGAATATTGTATATAATATAGAAATTATTATATATATATATATAAATACTTATTTCTTCTTGCAGGTAAAGAGGATGCCAAGTGGATGGTGCCAAACTCTTGTCAGCAGAACCCTGAGACAGGACAAGGAACAATGGCCAGAAACTAAAACACAACAAGTTCCAGCTCAACAGGAGGAAGAACTTCTTTCCCTTTCAGGGTGGCAAAGCACTGGAACAGTTGCCAAGGGAGGTCATGGGTTGTCCCTCTCTGGAGAAGTTCCAAACCCACCTGGATGTGTTCCAGTATCACCTGCTCCAGGTGATCCCGCCTTGGGCAGGGGGATTGGGCTGGATGATCTCCAGAAGTATTTTCCTAAATTCTGTGATTCTGTAACAAATGCAAGAGGAATTGGCCTCAAGTTACAACAAGGGAGGTTCAGACTGGATATTAGGAAAAATTTCTTCATGGAAAAGGTTGTCAAGTACAGGAACAGGCTGCCCAGGGAGGTGGTGGAGTCACCAACCCTGGAAGTGTGGACGTGGCACTTGAGGACAAGGCTTAGAGGTGATTGCAATGTGCTGGGCTGACAGCTGGACTTGATGAACTTAGAGGTCTTTTCTGACATTAAGAACTCTGTGATTCCATGATTCCATGATTTTGTGTCTTTCCAGGCTGTTCCATAGCAGAATGAGAACAGCAAGGTGAGAGACCTTTGGGAAAGGCACCGTTTGTATCCCATCACCTGCCCTGCCCTCCCCTCTCTGCAGCACTAAATCCTGTGATTGCCACTTGTCCAGTCCCTGCCTGCAACGAGGTGTCCTAAACCTGAGCTGGCTTCTCCTCCTGCCATGGGGATTTATGGATTTATGGATCACAGCTGTGCAGCTGCCTGCTGCTGCCACAGCAGCGCATTCCACGCACGTTCCCCAGTTATCCCACTATTGTTTCCCAGGAGCTGCCAGAGGCTTTGTCAGCCCAGATCCAATTAAGATTGGGGTCAGCCTGCTTTACCCATGGCATGATAAATGTCCTGCTGTGTTTACAGCACCATGCCCCTGGAGATGGTCAGGATGTGCTTTCCTGAAGGGACTTTGGTCACATCTGATGCTCAGTTCCTCCTCACTGGGCTTTGCTCCCTCAATTATCTCTCTTTTGGGATCTGTCTTCATTAGAAGAAACTGGGAAGGTTTGCATTGCAATGGAGACTACTGGATTATGAATTATTTAGATTATGAATTATGATTATGATTAGATATCAGAAAAAAATTCTTCCCTGTGAGGATGGTGAGACCCTGGGATTGATTGCCCAGAGAAGCTGTGGATGCCCCATCCCTGAAAGTGTCCAAGGCCAGGCTGGACACTGCTGGAGCAATCCGGGGTGGTGGAAGGTGTCCCTGCCCATGGCTGGGGGGTGGAAAAAGATGATCATTAAGATGCTTTCCAACCAAAATAATTCCATGTAACTCATTTAGTCTCTGTCTCCACCACTCTTTCCCCTGATGATTCTGAAGATCAGAAGGTGACAGAGGTTTCTTCTGATACACATATCGAATCTAAATTTATCCTTTTTTTGACCTAAAGCCATTCCCCCAAAGTCTCACAACAGCAAAGAAAGTTCCAGGTCAACCTCCAAGAGGGAATTTGAGGGAAATACAACTGTGTAACTTCCTTAAGTGTTTGTTCTGTCATCAGAGACAGGTTATGTCACCAGATGTCCTGTTAGCTTGTCCCAGGTAGGGACATTCCTGAAGGTATTTGCAAGCACAGGAACTTTCTGCTTCCCAAGAGATATTCCCCAATTCCCTACAATTATGGAGCAAATTCTCTTTGATCCCCCATCCTCCAGCCACCCCACAGGGTGCAGTCTCAGCCTGAATCAACACCCCAGCTATTCAGATTGCTCCAGCTGTCCCCTGGCAGAATCCCTCACGTGCAAACACATTTGTTTGTCTTTAATGACAGTTTGGAACAGAGATCATGGGAGTCTCATTTTTTAGCCAATTATCCTGCATTTGCTTTGCCCAATTTGCATGGAGAACAACCTATTATTGCTTTCAGTCTGGGGGGAATTGTTTGCCTTTTGCAGCCTCACAAGCTGCAGATGGAGCCTAATTTTGGGGTTTTTTTGTAGATTTAGAAAGCAATAAAGCATGGGGGAAATGGTCTGTCTGTGGATGTCTAGTGGGGAGAGAGCAGAGAGCACCTCACCACTGAAAACTGTGGCCTTGATTATTGCTTATTAATTATGGAAAAGACTGAGCCAGTGTCATCAAAGCTCCTGCACTACTTCATTGCTATGCAGTACTTTTAATAATCCTCTCTCCATATTCTAAGGAACCTCAAAACTAGAGATTTCTTAGTGGGATTCAAAGGCTCCATACACTGCTGCAAATTTTTGAAAACAAATTATGCCCTGTTTTAAGTAACTTTTCCTCCTCAAAACTTTTGAACACCTGCCCACACCCTCATCAGATATATCAAATTTTGATTTTTTTTATCTTTCTCACTGGAAATATTTCAGAATTGTCTGGACACAATCCTGGGCCAGGTGCTCTGGGACAGCCCTGCTTGAACAGGGAGGGGGGACCAGATGACCCCACTGTGGTGCCTTCAAACTGTACCCATTCTGTGATTTTGTGGTCTTTCTTGTGGCAGCTCTCAGCTAAAATAAACTTTTAAAGAGCTTTCAAAAATAGAAGCAAATGCCTTTTAAAATAATCTCTCAAAGTGTGCAGACCAAAGCCATTTGGTCATTTATACCCATGAAGTAATTTAGATGTTCAACTCCCATTCACTTTAGAAGAAATTAAAACATCTCTGTGGGTTTGGTCCCTCTTTGATTTCACAAACTTTTGTCCATTTTTTATTTTTGTTTCCATATGTAGCAGCCAAGGAGCAATTTGTCTTTGATTAGGTCATTAAAAACTAGAGACAGGGCAGTTTCTAAATGCTGGTTCCTTTCCTCTAAGTGTGATTTCCAGGAAGATCCTCCTCCAAGCCTATCAATTGCATTTTTGCAGCCAAACCATAATGGTGGCAATGGTTTAAAGCACTGAGGATCCAAATTAGCAAGGCCCATGGAGGGTGATGATGTATTAGGGGTAGTTCTTTAGTGGAAATAATTCTTGGCGCTCCTCTTCCTGGGAATGCATGAAATAAATTCAATGTGTGCATCTCACTACCCCAGAACAAGGGAAGAAAAAAATACAAACGTGAGGATAAGAAAATTGTGATTGAAGGTCTCACAGGGAATGAAAAGCTCAGCTCTTGAACAAGAAACAAAAAAGATCAGACCTGGCTTAGATCACTAAAATGAGGTGATCACACAGAGGAGCACCAGGAGCATCAGATATAGTGGGAGAAGAGCCACTTCATCAGAAAGTCAATTCAAGCAGAAAAAATAAAAGATTTATTTAGGCCATAAATAAATTTTGACTGAAAATGGGAGGATGACTCCTGGCTGTCAGAGGAGAGATGTGCTGGAATAGGATCTCAACAAAACTAAAATCTTAAATCCTCGGAAGGCAAAACACTACAGGACGAGAGGAAACAGCTCAGGTTGTGTCAGGGGAATTTTAGATTGGATGTTAGGAAAAAATCGTTCTCCCAAAGGGTGGCCAAGCAGTGCAAGAGGCTGCCCAGGGAAGCGGTTGTGTCACCATCCCTGGAGGGATTTAGATTTGTGGGTGTGGCACTTGGGGACATGGTTTAGGGGTGTCTCAGTCACTGCTGGGTTAATGGTTGGGCTCAATGATCTTTGACAATTTTTACAGCCTAAACAATTCTATTATTTTATTATAGCTTTATATAACTGGATTTGCAGGACATGGAGCCCCAGGGGACTGGAGATATGAGAGGGTGGTCCCTTCATGTGACACTCCCAGCCTGGGGCTCAGGTGGGCAGCAGGAAAAGCAGCAACCCAGCAGAGAAATCAGGAGCTGCTGGGAAATGCAGAGTCAGCCCTCTGAGCATCTGCTTTTCTTTGCCTCCCTGCACATTTGCTCTGTACCTGGCAGAGACCACAACATTGTTGATTTATGGCTTTTCTTTCTCTTTCCTCCCAGTGGCAGAAGGGAACTTTGTGGGCCCCAAGAAAAGCAAAACATAAAAACCCTGGACAAAGAGTGTGATACTATTTCAGTTTGAGTTTGGGTTTTTTGTTGTTTGTTTTGGTTTTTTTGCTGCCTCCAACACAGTGTCACTTATTTTGATGGTTTGTAACTATGGGCAACCTGCGTTTAAACAATACAAAAATAATCAAAATCCCTGTCCCTACAGGTCTTATTACTGAGGAGAGCTCTTGCCATAGCTTCCTCTCTTGGAATGAAGGCTGGTTTAAAGAATCAGCAGAAATCTGCCAGTGGGCAGTTGGAAGTGGGAACAGGGTCCAGAGATCCCAACAGGAATCAAGATCATTTTGTGTTTGGACCTGATGAGTGTTTAACTGCATTCCTGGAATTCAAAATGCATTTTTTTCTGGAAATTTAAAGTGTAAAATAAAATTCCAGCTGGGTACAAAGGGCAGGGTACAAAGAGCCTTCAACATCTTTTCACCTGCTGGTGGAAGGTGTCCCCGTCCAGAGCAGGGGAGGTTGGAATTAGGTGACTTTAATGTCCCTTACAATCCAAACCATCCTCTGATTCTATCATAATACAGGACTGGAACCAAGAGAGGTCCATTAAATCTCACTCTTTAGAAAGAAAACAACTCCTCATGCTTCAAACTACAAACCAAGGGATAACCAGGGAGCAGCAGGAAAGAAATCCCAGTCCCTTGCAGGTGAGGTCCTTTACCATTGCCCACAGGGGCAATTCTTGATGGATTTCTCTGCATTAGAGGAGAGCAAAGGCTGGTGTCACAGATATTTTGCAGAAATAAGAACAATCCTACATGGCCCTCACCACTTTGGCAGTGACTCAGATGTGGGGCTTTAGGAGCTGTGAACTTTGCAGAGTGAGTTCCTGGAGTCAGCAGAGAATCCTTCCTGGATCACTTGAGCCCTGTAAGGAGTTGAGAGTCTGACAGATGGATCTTTTCTGCTAAAACATTCTCTCAGGAGAGTCCTGGCATCATCCCCTGACAGCCACCACAAACCTGTCAGCATCCCACAGGGATGATTTCATTCCCAGAGGTAAAACAGGTGGACATCCACTTGTGGGAATCTACTGACACCCAGCTAGAGAAGCAGCCAGGATTCCTTCATCTGCATCAAGCACCAAGGCATTTCCAGGAGCTGTTTTGTTCTTTTAAGGGCTAGAAAAACACCCTGCAAATATTGCCCAGACACCAGCAGAGCCATGAGATGTCACCCTCCCTTCCTCTCATGACACACATCTGCTGTATCATGTAAAACTCCCCTCATCCACCTCAGCTCAACGTTAAAGATGGGGAAGAATCACTGAATTATCACATTAATTCTTCTTGATTTTAGGTCAGAATCACCAAAATAATAGATTACAGAGGGGTTCTAACCACTACACACCAAGCAGCATCTAAAAAGCTTTATTTTATTCAGCCATTCAGACCTTGGGCTCCACTTTTGCACTGTGAATATGTTCCTTAAGAGAAGCTGCACCCTGACATTAATGACTTATATAAACTTAAATAAACCATCTGTAATACACTCAGTGACGTTACAAATGACACAAACAGCTCTTTAATAAGTCAGGGATAATGGGAAGCAAAATGCATTAGCAGGGAAGGGTTGTGATTTAGGATTTTTTGAGGGTAGTTGTAGATCTTGCAGGTCTTTGGAGTGCATCCTTACAAATATATTAATTCCTAAAGGCTGTCAGGTTTGGTTCAGTTTAATTAAAAAAAAAAAAAAAAGGGGAATTGAAATGTTGCAATCCACACTTTCAGGGTTTTAAATAATAATAAACCTTACTTATATGCTCATTTTCAAAGCATTATACAACCTGCCACTGTGAGGCAAAATAAAATCTAGAAGTTTAATATCTAGATCATGGCTGTTGGTTGAAAAGACACAAGATGTGTTTCTAATTAGAGGAGGGTGATGCCTTGTGATGTTCAAGGCTTTTATTGAAAAGGTTTTATACTTTGCTTCACTTCTGTTTATGGGATATGCCTCTATTTTATATATGCATACTTGTTTTTTATCCTCCCTTTTGCTTCTTTATTGCTTTCATTTACTTACACAGTAATTTTTTTTTTCCCCCTGGTAGATGGGGAGATAAACATTTATTATTTTCTTATAAAGCCTAAATTTTTAAGCATAAAGCAACTCACAGACTTTTATCTGGGAAGATTCTCTCCCCTTTTTTTTCCTGATGTGTTTGGTCCCTCATGAATAATGAGGCATTGCTGTGGTGAGAGTCACCATGGAGGCCACAGATCTTTTCCAGCTGTTTCTAGACAGAATTTCAGGAGCAAACCTGCTTTGGGTTCATTTTGTTCTGACCTGTGCTCACAGAGGTACAAAATGGGACAACTGGCCTTTGTTTTTTGTGCTCAACAGTCACCAATTTCATTTTTCTGGCAGTGACTTGGCACATTAGAGCACTGTTTCTATAAATACATCAACAATAACAGGAGGGATAAGGAGTCTCCATCTTTTCTTGGATGGAGGGGGGAACACAGTGAAAAAGGATGAAGAAAAGATGGGCATCATCTCTTCTCCCTGGTATCAAGTGACAGGATGAGAGCAAAAGACAGAGAGGTGCTGCTCTACCCTACAGATACCTCTGCAGCTGGAAAAGGTGACACTGTATTTAGCTGATTGACATTTTTTTTTCCATTAATTTACCTCATCAATTTTTGAAGATGTGTAAATATTTATCAGCTGTTGTGTCCTACACTGAGAAGTCCTGTCCTTTTGGGTTTTTATTTTTCTGCTGTGTGAATTGTTTTGCTCATTTCGAGGCTGCCACCTGCTATTTCCATGTCAGAACTCCCAGTACCTCTTGTTCTGTTTGTCCTGTTCTGCATTAAAAAGAAGATGCTGAATGAACAGTCACTCCCTTTCTGAGGCCACTCAGGACCCTGCAGGCCTCTGTCGCTTCCCAATTGTCTCATTTTCTGGCATGATGAAGCCTAATTTATTTACTCATGCTTTGCAAAGAGATTGTTCCCCTTCCCTGATAATCCCCATCACCTTTTCCTGCGTCTTTTCCAATTTCATTCAGTTCTGTGGGAGGCAGGGGAATTGGGAAGGCACACAGTAATTAGTGAGTGAATAATGGATATTTACCATGGCAGAAGTCTGAAAACAGAACACTGGACTCACCAACACACATCACAATGCCCTCTTTTTCTTTTATTCCTTCTGGCTCTCCAGTGGGATCCTCCTCTAAATGGACTGGGAATGTCCTGAAGACAAAAGCCATCATTCAGATTCCTCCCCAGTGCCTGGCACTGCTGACTCTGGCATTGGATTAAACCTGAGACCAAGCAGTCAGTGCTGCATGAGCAACATTGCTTTGAATATTGATAGAATCACAGAATCCTGGGAGGGTTTGGGTTGGAAGGGACCTTTGAGATCATCTCACTCCATGGGCTGGGACACTTTCCACTATCCCAGGTTTCTCCAAGCCCCATCCAGCCTGACCTTGGACACTTCCAGGGATGGGACAAACACTGGGAAACCTCTGCCAGGGCCTCAGCATCCTCACAGGGAAGCATTTCTTCCTAATATCCCATCTAAATTTATCACACGACTCCATTCCCCTTTGTCCTTTCTCTACACATCCCTGTGGAAAGACCCTCTCCATCTTTCCTGTGGGTCTCTTTCAGGCACTGGAAGGGGTTCCAAAGTCTCCCTGGAACCCTCCCTTCCCCAGGCTAAATAATCCCATCTCTCTGAGCCTGTTTTCAAAGGACAGCCCCATGATCAACTCAGTGGCCTCCTCTGGACTTGTTCCAACATATTTCTTGAGTCGAGGACCCCTATAAAACAAGAAATGTGCATTCCAACATTTCAGTGATCCTCCTCCAGTGATCATCTCTGCAGAAGGCTGGAGTTTTTTTGCTGCTGCAAAGCAGCAGAAATCACTGGCAGCAAGTGAAGTTAAGTGATCTCCATGCACAGATCTCTCTCTTGTGCTCAAGTATCCAAATAGGAAGTGGCTTTGTGCTCCTGCTCCAGGCAAAGCCCTTTTGAAGAAATCACTGGTGTGAACAGCTGGATTCAAAACTTTCCTGGCAGAGATTCTGCTCTCCCTCATTCTGCCATCAAAAGGCTGAAAGGCAAACTGCAAACATGGCTCGTTTTCATTTAGTATTCCAAATTATGCTGATGGAGGAATTGATCTCTCTCACTTTGGTCTTGCTCCTTTAAGTTTACCCTGTCAGGGTGGAGAGGGGGGAGAAGTGTCTTCCTTGATGTGATATTTGAGCAGTATTAAAATATATTTTTGGGAGAATTAAAATGCAGTGAGAATAAGGAAGCGTTTTAGCCCTTATGAGTGGAGTTCAAGCAGCTGCCAACGTTTCTGAGGAGGAGAAAGTACAGAATGAAAATGAATCTGCTCTCCTCTCCTGAAGTGATATTTTTAAAAACCTGCTTTTAAAAAGTTTCCAAGAACACAGCTCACACTCAGTCTTCTCCACAGCAAAATGAAGCTCTAAGATATTCAGTGGCAGCTGGCCAGTGGAAAAAACACGGGAAATTGGGACGAGAACAGCAGGGAAGTGTCACAGGAGGACTGAGGTGGCCAGGCCGGACAAGTGCAACTGTGTCATTCAACACCTGCCAGGATATGATTAAAATTTCAGAAAAAAAACCCACCAAAATATAAATTTGGGTGATTATTTTTAATCTAATCCAGATACTCATGAGTTAATGGAGGTAGGACTGGTCACAACTTATGTCTGGAATTTTCTGGCCAGAAGTGAGAAGGGCAATATGATTTATCTGCCTTGATGAAAAGATATTTTGTTTCTTGCTCTCCATCCATTTGAATCTGAAATCAAGCTTCATTGCAGATTTGTTCTAAAGGTGATAATTCTCATTCTCTGAGTGAGAAACTAAAAATGGCCAGGTATTTTCAAACTGGGCAGAAATAGGTCACCTTCACCCCTATACAGACAAGGAGTTTCTTGGTCATCAGATGGACTTTGGGGCTGTTTGCTAGACTGCAGCAGAATTTTCTTTCCTCTCTATAAAGAGGAAAGACCAGCTCCACAAAGCAATCTGCTAACACATTCCTGGCCTCAAAATTTTCCTACAGAAAATAATGGAAATCCTGGAGGAGAGGGAAAAGAGATCTCTCCCTTGAGAGCTTAGCTCCAGGTAAAGTTCTCCCTGGTTATCCGCAGGGATAACTCTTCACCTTGTCCATCAAATCCTGGCTTGCCCTTTACACAGCAATTAAAAGCATCTGATTGAAGATGGAAACTCCTGCCAGGTAGAACCTGAAAAGGGAATAAGGCTGCCTTTACAGAGGAGCATCATTAATCTTGATGTGCTGCCTGAAATCCTGCTCAGTTGTACAGCCTGAAAAACAAGAGACGGTCCGGATGTGCGTGAAAGGCCACGGTCATCACTCAGAAATTTATTTCACTTATTGCTCCTACAGGGGCTCCAGGAGAGCTGGAGAGGGTCTTGGGACAAGGGCATGGAGTGACAGGGCAAGGGGGGTGGCTTTAAACTGACAGAGGGCAGGGATAGGTGGGATTTTGGGAAAAAGTTCTTGTCTGGGGGGATGGTGACACCCTGGCACAGGTTGCCCAGTGGAGCTGTGGCTGCCCCATCCCTGGAAGTGTTCCAGGCCAGGTTGGACAGGGCTTGGAGCAACCTGGGACACTGGAATGAGACAATTCTTAGGGTCCTTTCTGACTCAAACCATTCTCTGATTCTGTGAAAACAGCATCAGTGTTCTCTCTGCTATAGCTCTTAAAACATTACAGAGAAATATTCAAGGCACACCTTCATTCCTGTCTCTCAGCATTTCTTGGATACTAAAGCATGGACACTTTTCCAAGGACAAACATTTCCAGTCTGGCCTTATTAATATCCAAGTTAAGTCTAGGAGAGGACAATACCAACAGCATCTTGATATTTTCTGATTTTTTTCTTTTTTTGGCGGGGGGTTATGTAAATGATTGGAAGTGAACAGAGCTCTGTCAGATGCTTAAATTACTACCCTGAGAACTGGGATTTCTGGATTTAGCTCCCAGCAACAGCACAAACGCCCTAGGTGGATTTTGACAAGTCCTGTAACTTCCTTGTCCCTTAAATATTAACAGATAAAATGGAGGTTATTTTTCCTAAGGCAATTGAGCTCAGGCACTAATGACTGTGAGATGCTGCCATAATGGAGACATTTGACAAATGTAAGGAATGATGCTGATGTTATTACGGTGATGGATCAAAACTTTACTTCAGGTTCATTAACTTCATCATTTTCTTTCTCAGTGTATAAACACACTATTTTTGGCAGCTCAGATTCTGGAGAATTCATCATTAGTTATATACTAATAATGTCAGCCTGAAATTCAAAGTAAGGTGGTGCAGGTGAGCAAGAGATTTTTTTTTCTGGCTTTCTTTAAAATCTGATTTTGAAAATTATCTCTCTTGGCACCACTGGATAAAGCACGCACAGAAGTTCCCCTTGGTGACAAGGGAAAAGAAGAGCTATTAATGACTGCAGCAGAACTTGAAAATAAATGCTAACAGCATTTGCAAAACATGCCTGTGAGAATTGGATTTTGGGTGAGATTTGGCTGGAGCTGAACAGAAACTGATAGACTTGGGCAAACCAGGATGGTCCTGCTGAGGAATTTGGGGTTTCTCTGCACCAAGGATCAGGATAAGAAGCTCATTTACTCCTGCAGGAGGTCAGAATTCTTGTGCCATCATCCCTGAGGTCCAATAAAACTTTCCATGGCCACAGATATTCACTAGAGCAGGACACAGGAGCCTTCTGCCCTCACCAATCCCATGCTGACTGTCCAGTAAAAGGTGGAGGGAACCAGAACTGGTCTGGCACTGGCCACAGTGTCTGTCCTTATGGCCTGGGCTGTCTCTTACTGCCTATATTAAACATGGATAGCTGGGACTTCATTTTGTTGAAGTTTCAAAATATCATTTTGTTTTATGAAGATTCAAAATTCAAGGTATCTGGAGGACAAAGAACCTCCTGGGTAAGTTTTTAGCAGAGATGACCAAAACCATGAAGTGTGACCTGAAGTCATTGTTGAGAGGGATGATGGATAAAGCTACTTGAGGAGAGGAACTTTGATAATTCAGCAACCCTGAATTTTCTTTGGCTGTGCTAAAAGAAAAGTCCTGGGTTTTTTTTTGGTTTTTTTTGGTTTTTTTTTGTAGATACAAAGCAGTTTGTAACACTTATGGATAATTACACCTTGAAATAAACCTTTGGACAATTGGATCATTGAGCCCAACCAAGTCCACCACTAAACCGTGTCCCCAAGTGCCACATCTACGTGGGTTTGAAAATTTCCAGGGATGGTGATTCCACCTTTCCTTAGGCAGCCTGCTCCAATGCTTGACCACCTTTTAAGTGAAGATTTTTTTCCTAATATCCAATCTAAAGCTCCTCTGGTGCAACTTGAGGCCATTTCCTCTTGTCCTGTCAAGATGCTGAAACCAATCTCAGGGCAACAACTCCTCAGAGGGACCTTCCCAGGTTTGCCAGTTCCCTTTGCTCCATCCCTTTTGTCAGTGTCCTGACAGAGGTAGAAATGCTCACCACTCACCAATGATGCACCATATGACTGTGCTGACAAAAAGAAATCATAAATGTGATGAATATTCGCTTTCCTGATGACAGAGATTTGGGAAGGACGTGGGTGGTCACAATCCAGTGTCAAGACCTCTTCCTTTCTAGAACTCTCTGGGTTACAGTGAGAGACATTGTGGGAGCTGGTTTTCTCTCCAGAAGTATTGTAAGGTGAATTTTCTGTTCATCTAATTAGCTAATTACCTAATGAGTTGTGGTGCTTTCACTATCTTCCCATAAATCCTCCTGATAACGTGGAAGGTGAGTGTAGATTTCAAACCTTGGGCTCCTGCAGGTTTGATGAGGACAAACCCAGGAAGGAATTGTGGAACTCGCTGTTACAACGCTGCTGTGGAAGCAGCACTTAATTAAAAACCCTTCCCTGGAGGGGATATCACTTAATCTTCTTCTTTTTGGACAGAAAATACAACAAAAGGAAAGATCTGAATCACGAGGAAAACGATGTCATGTTTTTGTTGTTGTGTGATTTGCTGGAATTCCTTCTACTAATTTTACTTATTGGTCAATCAATATTGAACTGCAGGTCAGCCACTGAGGCTTGCAGGTGAAAATTGTGGGTTTTATTTCAACAAACATGACATTCCTGTGGTGTACAAGAACATCTCAGACTTGCGCTTTCCAATGTGCTCAGCAGTCTCAAAAGCACAGCGTGGTCTCAGAGAAACAACAGGGGACTAAAAATGTGATATTTTATTGAGGAATACAGGATTTATTAGACTCAATTAGACTGTGGTCCATTTGTTCACATTTCTTGCCTCAAGCAATGAGTGAATTCCAGCATTTCAAAGGCAATGGGAATTACAGTAAAGGAGGAGACATGAAATTTGAAGGGTATTTTCACTGGTCTAAAACGCAGTTCTTGCTAAATGGAAACTCCAGAGTGAGCTGTGAGCCCCACAATGAAATTTGGGTCAAGCTTTGACTGATGTCAGGATAAAAATTTGAGCTATATTTGAGCTAAAATGAAAGGACAACTCTCTCTGCCTTTTAGGGATGTGAGAGTAACATTTATTAAACACATGATAGCAATGGCTGAGGCAGCAGCTTTGGCCAAAGCCTCCTCACTCTCCACACCGTATGAAATAAAACATCTTCCCTTCTGGGTCTCCCTATTCCATCTTATTTTCAGCAAAGAAGAGAAAAAGAGTTAACAAAAAGAAATATTGTTTTCAGCCAGTCTCAGTTTTTTCTTGTCCCATACTCCTTTAATAAAAAGAAAGAAAAATAAAAGATAATTTCAAGCAGTGAATACTTTTAAAGTTAATTTCATAGTGGTCATATTTATGCTGCAGCCTGGAGAGGGCTGTGATGCAAATTGTAAATCCCACAACAGGGTGGGATAGTAGAATCACTTAATATGGAGTTGTGGAATGTTTTGACCAATGGTCTTCAAGACCATTTATTTCCACCTCCTGCCATGGGCAGGGACATCTCCCACTATCCCAGGTTGCTCCAAACCTCACCCAGCCTAGTCTTGGACACTTCCAGGGACAAGACAGCCACTGGGAAACCTGTGCCAGGGCCTCACCACCCTCCCAGGGAAGAATTTCTTCCTAATATTTAATCTAAACCTGCAATCCCACTCTGAATTTGCCCCAGAGGAGCCTGTGGCAGTTTTGAAAACCCCACAGCTCTCCAGACCCTCTGACAGAAGTTAATGTTGAACAAGTGTTGCTAATTTTTAATTTTGCAGCCCTGCCTGCCCTGATACCTTGAATTAAAAGGGAGATTGATCTAAAAAATCACCTGTAGCAGCTGAATTGCTGCTGCATTACAGCTCATTAGGACTCTCAGTCTGGGAGAGAGATTTAAAAGCCAAAGTAAAGGCTCCCTAGAAAAACCCCCTCAGTGACGATCAGGAAATGTGAGTCTTTTGTTGCTCCTCGGGAAATTGTGATTTCTGCCTCTCCTGCCCTTAGGATTGATGTCAGAGAGGGCTGGAGTTGAGTTTTGGGGTCTACTGGTCATAGAGGAATGGTGCTGGAGCACTTGATCAAGATATAACATCACCAAAAATGGAGTAACCTGCATTTCAGGTGATTTGCTTGGAAGGGAGTGCTGTGATTACCTGCCCTGGCCTCCTGCCCATTGAAATAGGAAATGGGATTTTTCAGTCCTAATTTGTGCTTCAAATCTAATACTCATGCTAATGCTAAAGCTTGATGTCTAAAGAAGAAAAAAATCCACCATAAGTTAAAAAAGTTCTTTACTTAAGAGCTGCAAGGATGGAGAATCCGTCACGGCATTAGTTAAACAGATTAAATAGTTAACGGCAGAGTCTTCCAAATGTATTCCTTAATTTCTTCTCTAAATTAGAGCTCTGCAAACAATTGATATTTTGGTTCACTGGGCAAATTAAAAATAAAAAAGAAAGAAATTGATAAGGAAAGAAAACATTTTGGCATGAGCAAACTCCTCAATTTGTGAACTAAAACACTGCTACAAAGGTCTGAAAAATGTGAAGTCTAATTATGGCAGCCCAGAACTGGAGTAATGAGGGACTAGAGAGCGTGACTGATAAGCAGCAGATAATGCTCTGATAGGCATGGTGTGCACAGCCCTTCAAAAAGCAACAAAAAACCTACATGAGGCATCTCTGGGGTTGTGTGAAGGACAGGAAACGTTTGAAAATGTGGATTTAGAGGTGAAGAAGAGCCGGTGAGGGTGCAGCTCTGCTGGTGACGGAGTTTTTCATGCAAGCTCAAGGCAATGACCTGGCTGAAATGCACACATTAAAAGGTTGCCAGCAGGAGGAGAAATCCTGATGTAAAAGTGGAGCTTGATCCTCTGGATTGCTGGGCCCTGCTGTGTGTTGGTTGGTTACGAGCACATGGATTTTTCTGTTGCCTACAGAGTGAGGGAAGAGCAGGACACTTCCAGCCTGGAGTCCAGGGGTGCAGTTAGAAAAGATTTAAGGTTGGGAATGGAAGGGGGGAATAGACACAGACCCTGGAAAAGGCATCCTTTTCCAGAGGGTGAAGCAGGTCTTGAGCAGAGCAGCTGGCTTAATTTATTATTATTGTTATTGTTAATGTTATTATTAGGAGACCAAGAATGTTCAGTCCTCAGCACAGGAAGGAGGTGGAGCTGTTGGAGCAAATCCAGAGGAAGCCACCAAGAGGATCAGAGGGATGGAGCAGCTCTGCTGGAAGATTTGGGATTGTTCAGCCTGGAGAAGAGAAGCCTCAGGGTGACCCAAATGTGGCCTTCCAGTACCTGAAGGGAACCTGCAAACAAAATGGAGAGAGATTTTTTACAAGGGCAGGTAGTGACAGGACAAGGGAGGATGGATTCAACCTGAGAGTGGGTTTGGATGGGATATTGGGAAGGAATTGTTCCCTGTGAGGGTGATGAGGGGCACTGGCACAGGTTGCCCAAAGAAGTTTTGGCTGCCCCATCCCTGGAAATGTCCAAGGCCAGGTTGGATGAGGCTTGGAGAAACCTGGGATAGTGGAAGGTGTCCCTGACCATGGCAGGGAGTTGAAAGTAAACAGTCTTTAAGGTCCCTTCCAACCCAATCAATTCTGGAATTCTATGATTTTTTGTGATGATTATTCTATGATAATATTTTCCCAATATCACCAAGGGTAGGTTTTCCAGAGGGACTGGTGGAAACTCTTTGTCTTTCATCCAGCCCCTTTTATTGCTCTTCACCCTGTGTGTGTTGCCCCTTGTCTGGCAGAAAAATGAGCTTTGTTGCCTCTTTCCTCCTCTTTCTCCTCCACCAAGTGCGTTTTGGCTGCATCATGCTCAGTATATTTCATAAATATCAAGAAGAAAAAGTCCATTTTCTTGGAAAACGACACCTTTCTAGTAATACTTCAAAAACATTTCAAAAATGTGGCCCTTTTGAAGATTTTTATCTGATTCATTGCTTATTCCAGCCTAGGGAGGGGGAAAAGGGCACTTTCTTCTATTTCTTTCTATTCTGTGTCCTTTTGGTTTCTGTTTCTGAACCTGTTATTCCTGTCCTTCCATCATGTGAAGGAGCCTTGAGATTCTTTGCAGGTCATTGATGATTATGCTGTTTTTTTCCTCTTGTTTCATTCTTTCCTTTTAAAATACAGCCCTTTAGACTCGTTTATCTTGCTGGAAACAGGTCAAGAAAAAACAATAAATGAAATGAATGAGAAAATCTCCCACAAACTCACATAATAACTTTTCAACTGGCCAAACTCTGCCATGACCAGCAACTCTGTTATGCTCAGAAGTGACAATTTTAAAACCAAGCTCTGAAACATTTCCTTGCTCCCCCAGACATTTCTCTGCCTCTGTTGCAGATGTGTAATGAATGTCCTTTGGGCCAATGGGCCATGATTGAATGAAATACCAGTAAAGCAAATGGAATGAAAATTTATCACTTCAGCTGAAGGGCTAAAGATCCCCAGAAAAAAAAAGGATAAATATTCTGTGTGAAAAGAAAGCACAAGCACCACACATTCACCAAAAACTGGCTGTGCTTTTCATAATGGTGTGTCCAGCGGTGTAAGGTTTTGTACGGCAACAAAAATTGAGATTTACATTATAATTAGCAGATCACCAGCAATCCTCTAAAAGCCATCTCAGCTCTTCCAGCCCCAGTAGCATATCCACATATTCCAAAATAATTTAAAATTATATTCCTATGCAGTGGATGTAGGATTTGTGGGGTGAGATTGCCTTGCTTTACCTGATTTGGGGCACACCTGGTCCTGAACAAAGGAGGAGGAGGAAGGAAGGAAAGAACTAACTAAACATAACCAAAAATAATGATGAACACGGATGTTCACAGCATTTCCACCTTGTGGAATGAGGAATGAAGGAAAATTGGTATCAATAAGACAAGAATTTGTTAGTTTTATTGGGTTACCTGTTATTCCAAGAGTTCCTTATCCAGTGTGGTCCTTCCAGGCAAGAGAGAGTAAAAAGCAGAAGATGAATCAAGGAATGGGGCACATGGAAATAATTCTTCCTTCTCTTCAGCACAGAGCACATGAGAGATCTTCAAGGGACGGGGTGGAGGAGGTCAGAGAGGACAGGCTTCGTATGGGATTTCGGACAGGCTTCATATGGGATTTGGGACTGGTTTCATACGGG
>JAWWMU010000106.1:149340644-149357478 GCA_035048155.1 Cinnycerthia olivascens
TTCATACAGGATTTGGGACTGGTTTCATATGGGATTTAGGACTGGTTTCATACAGGATTTGGGACTGGCTTCATACGGGATTTAGGACAGGCTTCATACAGGATTTGGGACTGGCTTCATACAGGATTTAGGACTGGCTTCATATGGGATTTGGGACTGGTTTCATACGGGGTTTGGGACTGGCTTCATACAGGATTTGGGACTGGCATCATACTGGCTTTATATGGGATTTAGGACTGGTTTCATACGGGATTTGGGACTGGCTTCATATGGGATTTAGGACTGGCTTCATATGGGATTTGGGACTGGTTTCATACGGGATTTGGGACTGGCTTCATATGGGATTTAGGACTGGCTTCATACAGGATTTAGGAAAAGCCTCATACAGGATTTAGGACAAACCTCATACAGGATTTGGGACTTGCTTGATACGGGGTTTAGGACAGGCTTCATATGGGATTTAGGACAGGCTTCATATAGGATTTAGGACAGGCTTCATATGGGATTTAGGACTGGCTTCATAAGGGATTTAGGACAGGCCTCAAAGAGGATTTAGGACTGGCTTCATACAGGATTTAGGACTGGCTTCATACAGGATTTAGGACAAGCCTCATACGGGACTTAGGACTGGCTTCATATGGGATTTAGGACAGGCCCCATACGGGATTTAGGACTGGCTTCATACGGGATTTAGGACTGGCTTCATATGGGATAAAGCACAGGCAAAGGCCAAATCCCAGAAGCAGCAAAACCAAAGATTTGAAATCCTTTTTACTAGGGCAGAGGTGTGGGGAACCACTTGGGCAGCTTGAGAGAGGAGCAGAGATCTGGAAAGCTCAGTCTAGTGCTGGAAGATTCTAGGAATCCTCTGTCTCCAAGGGAAACTTTTCTGTTTATTCCTTGATATAGTTTGGGAACTAGAATGTTTTCTTTCCTCTTTGTCTGACTTAGAGCCCTGAGGAAACTTCTCCAGAAGTTAACTGTAGCAAAAATTGGAAAAGAACTCCTATGGACTTTGCACATTTAATTTTTTTGTTTGGTTTGTTTTAGGTTTTGGGGTGATTTTTTTGGTGCTTGTTTGTTTGTGTGTTCCCTCTTCAGAAAAAAAATGGTTTTGACAAACCCTAAACTGAGAGACCTAAACTTTCAATTTTGGGCTACAGGAAATAATTTTGAGAAAAGGTGGCAATTTTGACTTCACTGCAAGCAGAAGGAAATCTCCATGAAATAATTGCATTTAAACATGAAAATTGTTGCTGTATCTTGGAGTAATAATACAGATGAAGAACAGATGCTCCAGAGAAATCCAATCTTCTCCAGTGTGTTGTTCCCTCCAGTGAGCGGCAGCAGATACTTCAAGAAAGATGAAAAAGCTGATTCCTCACCACTGGACTCTCCCAGCTCCCAGCATTCTGCTCTTTATGAACTTTCCATCTTCGAGATGTTGTCTCTTGGTCTGAGAATCTTTTGATGAAGTTTTTATTTGTCTGTGATTTGGGCTGCCAGACGAAAGCAGCCCCTCTCAAGACAGGGCTCTTGGGAGAAAAGTTGCCCATGAAAGTTGTGAGCATGAGACAGCCAGGAAATAGAGGAAATACAGAAGTTTAGACCCAGAAAGAGAAGTTCTGGGAGCTGTCATCAATATGTTCATGATTGAATCATGGAATCAGAGAATGGCTGGAGTTGGAAGAGACCTCGAAAGTCATCAGATCCCACCCCCTGCCATGGCAGGGACACCTTCCACTGTCCCAGGGTGCTCCAAGCCCTGTCCAACCTGGCCTTGGACACTTCCAGGGATGGGGCAGCCAGAGCTGCTCTGGGTAACTGTGCCAGGGCCTCACCACCCTCAAAGGAAGAATTTATTCCCAATATCCCACCTCTCCTCTCTTTCAATCTGAACCCATGACTCCTTATCCTGTCTCTCCAGTTCCAGATGAAAAGTCCCTTTTTGGCTGCTCTGGAGGCCCCTTCAGGTACTGGAAGGTGCTGGGAAGCTTCCACACAATCTTCTCTTCTCCAGGCTGAACAGCCCCAGGTGTCCCAGCCTATCTCCACAGGGGAGGTGCTCCAGTCCCATTATCAACTTTGTGGCCTCCTCTGGGCTTGCTCTAAAAGTTCCTTGTCCTCGTGTTGCCACAGGCTGTGAGTGGGGGACAACCATCATCACCACCCCAAATCTGAAGAGGTTACACAAGACACAGATTGCTCATTTCTTTGAGGTGAGACCCAAAGCTGTTTGAAACTTGCTTTTTGTCTGATTGAACCCCAGTGATCCCAAATTTCTGGCTTTGAGCAAACCTATCGCTTTTTTTGAGCTCTCTCAGCACAAAACCTCCTCAGCTGACCGAGCAGTTGCACACTGTGTCCTCTTTCTGCTTGGTTATTAATATTTTCCTAATGAAAAAAATAATTAAAACCCAGAGAAAAATCGAGGCAGTTCAGTAACCTGCTGAAACGTGCCAGATGTTCTGGATTTTTCACACTCCTGATGTTCGCCTGGACATGGATTGGGCTGTTAATTCATGACAAGAACATTTTCTTTATTAGGAACATGCAGTGAATTACAAGAGGAAGTCAACTGAGAGCAGCTGAGAAATAGCACAGCCCTGTGGATGCTCTGCTTTCACAGCCCAAAAATCTGAGGGGTTGGGTTGAGCATGGATCATTCTCCAAGCAATTCCTTGGTCAGGACAGAGAAGTGCTTGGATAAAAACGTGATACCGAGTGATTTCCAGGACTGCATTCCTTCATGACTCTCTACTGAGGTCTAAAACAATGTATTTGTTGCTCCATCTGTAGGATTTGGGGTGAGCTGCTGATCCAAATGCATGGGTTTGTGTAGTTTGGAGAGAAGGAGGCTGAGGAGGGAACCTGAGGGGAAACTTGGAGAGGTTCAGGTTGCACATCAGGAATAATTTCTTCATGGAAAGGGTTGTTGAACATTGGAAGGGGCTGCCTAGGGAGGTGATGGAGACCCCGTCCCTGGACAGGTTCAGGGAATGACTGGATGTGCTCTGGGTTATCACAAAGTGGGGAATGGTCAAATGCTGGATTTGATGATCCTGAAGGTCTTTTCCAGCCTAAATGGTTCCATGATTCTGTGATTGATACCTCATGTCCACCAGCATTTAAGACTCATTTGGAAAATGCACTTTAAATTTCGGTGAGGCCTGAATTGCTCAAGCAGTTGGACTGGATGATTGTTGTAGGTCCCTGAATCCAGAACAGAAGGGGAAAAAAATCACAATTGAAGAATAAACTAATGAATTATGACCCACCTGAAATAAGATTTGCACAGAGGTGTCTCAAGACATCAAACCTATGGCTGAGTTGAAGAATAAACCACTGCAAGAGATTGCATTTTAGAAAAGGATTAAAACAAACAAAGGTGGATGACACCTTGAGCTGTTGGAAAAATGGATCTGGAGGTTTTTCAGTCCTGGTATTGCCTCTTCTCTCCACACAGAACCAGGATCCTGTGCCAGTGAAATCCCAGGATAGAGGCTTACCCCTAGGACAACCTGCAAGGAGGTGATGTCCCATTGGAAACTTGGGAAGGAAAATTGTGGAAGTCAGAATGCTCACTTGCTGGGGGGTTTACCCAGGGAACACATAAAAGCATCAAAAGCCTCTGCTTATCTCATCCAGGCCACTAAAGGGGTGTTCCAAGCCTTTGGAGAAGAGCTCAGCAGTCTTCCAGGAAGTATTGATTACAGCAAACTGCATCTCCTGACAGGCGTGTTCAGTGCCAGGTCAATCATGAACGAGCTGATGAAGCTGCCTGCTCCTTTTAGGCTGCCAAAAATAGTCCTGCAGGGTTTCTCTGGAAGAAATGAGAGAGCAGGCCCTGCTGCAAGACCTAATGCATCTCTCTGACAGGGAAGGAATTAAATGTAGCTCTGGATTTACTGCAGGAATTCTACTGAAACCAAGGACCGAGTGTGAAGCTGCCTGGAAGATTCCAGCCAGGAAAGGCAACCTAATGCAGTCCATCCACGGGGTAATAATCTGCCTTCCTCATGAAGAGGACATTCCCAACCCTCCTTTCCCTGCTGGATGAGATATTGGTGGCTTAGAAGACTAAAATTAAATGTTTGTGGGAATACCTGAGAGCATCCTCTGCCACCAAACTGACGGCTCCCTCCACCTTGTGCTCTGCAGCCCAAAACCATCACAGTGGTGCAGCAGCTGAACTCATCCCCAGCCAAGGGAAGATTTAGGGAACAAAGAGGAAATTATGTGCCAGCCTCTCCTTGATTTATTTTCTGATTGTCAGTCTCTTTGAGATGAAGGCTCTATTTTAAGATCAAGATTGGTCCATTCTTGCTGAACACAATCTCAATAACATTGTTCTCTCCCTCAAAAATGCCCATCCCAAAAGAAAACAAAACAAAAAACTCACCTGGGTTTTATTTTGGGGGCAGTTGTTTCCTTTATTTCCTATGCCTGAGGTTTTTTATTTCTTCTTTTATCCATCAACTCTCTTCAAGTTCATTTTCTTTTAACATTCCAGAGCAGGATCAGGTAAATGGCATCACTGTAACTGGAAAAGTCCTTGGCAGTTGTCATTGTGAGTGTTAAAGAAAGGTACAAAAATCCATGGAGATATTTCAGACATAAAACATCCAATTCCCAATGGATGAAAGGAATTGGGTGTGAGGATTGGGTATTTGTAAGTTTTATAATATTACCTGAATGTATAGAAGTGAAAGTTTTATTTTTTTTCCCTCATAATAGAAAGAACCTGGGGACAGTTTCCCTAAAATCTTGGCCATTTGTGGCTGCCCCTTTGCAAGGCAGTGCACATCATCTGAACCATTTCCTGGTCTCAAGAAAGCATGGGAGCCATGAAATTCAGAGATTAATTCCCAAATAAAATCTGGATAATAGTCCCTTTGCCTACGTTTTCATCCTACAATGACCATCTGATGTCCTTTGTGTGAGGGTGACCTTTGGACAGGTGTCTTCAAAGTCCCACCCATCCTACAGCAGTTGAGGTCATGATTGAAAGCAAATATTCACTTGAGAAATAAGTTTTGGGAGATTTTCTGACTGCCACGACTGTGGAGTGACCCTCAGGTTTGCCCAACATCACAGGTAAGGAAAAAGAGCTGCTACATCCCTTTCTTTCTATATCAACGGGATTAAAACTTCTTCCTTTTTCCTTCTCCAACTAATGCCTGCTTCCCCTTTTCCCATCAAAACATCTTTCTCTTCCTCACATGCCAATTGAGTTAACGTAAAAAATCAGTGCCTGTTTTAAATTGGTTGTGTGAGGTGCTCATCTGCTTGAACACTTCTCCTGTCAACCCTGGCAACTCCTTGACTATTTTTTGCTCTCTCTTCAGATCAGAGCGAGTCATTTGCATTTTCATGATGAGCAGCTTCCACGCTCTGTGAATCTTTACAGGGCGCAGTAATGATCTTAAGAGTCTTTTCCAACCTAAATTATTCCATAATTATTCATGTTCTACCTTCTTCCTGCGTCTCTCTTCCCCTTCTCTTCTTCCCTGCCAAACCATTCCATTCTCCCTCCCCCTGAAGGCACAAAACCACAATACTGTTTGTGGTGTCTCTACCAAGGCTGATAAGGTTTGTTTTATGGCCTCTGTTGCAATTAAATCCTTGAAATTCACGATTGCTTGAAGGAACTGAGGGCAGTGGGAGATGTTGGGAGTATTTCAACCGGCAGAGGAAAGAATTGAAAAATGGGTTTTTGCTCTTTTTTTATTGTAGAGTAATTATGAGAAGTGGGATCCACAGCACTGCCTTCAAAAATGGCAACAGTGGCAATTCATGGACAGGACTTCAAGTGCCATTGAAGGGATTCTCACCTCAGTGATTTTTCTGTTCCATCCCTGAGTCATTGCTCTGCCAACCAAGCAGCAAGAGCTCATCTCGATTTTATATGGTAAATATTAAAATAAACTGCGCCAGTTTTTTTTATTTTTCCAATCAAAGACTTTCAAACTCAAAGACAGGGAAACCTCATCCTGCCATTATTGTCTTTGGATTCTTTTTTCCCTCACTGGGAACAGGAATGTGCTTCCCTCTGCTGCCATTCCAAAGTTCCTGGTGTGGACCAGGCATCATGAGATGACACAGGGGTAAACAACCTCCCCTGAGTGACATGGCAGGTGATTTATCCTTCATAAATTAAAGAAGAGATGAGATATGAGATAAACATCAAGCAGCAGAGGCCAAGGAATTAAAATTGAAAAAGACATGGTAGATCCCAGGGTGTTAGGACTCGTTTTTCTGCAAAACAAGGATTTCTGTTGAGTTTGAAGGTCCTCAGGAGCTGCTGGGGAGAATCTTCAGGTGCTGTGGCTGCCAGCCCAACCTTCCTCATGCCGTTGGTGGAAGCTGTGTTTTATGGAGCTCTCCAGGCTGTGCTCATTGCTCCCCAAAATAATTTTGTGTCCTTTTTCATTGTGGACACCCAATCCCTGGAAGTGTCCAAGGCCAGGTTGGATGGGGCTTGGAGCAACCTGGGACAGTGGAAGGTGTCCCTGCCCATGGCAAGGGGTGGAATGAGATGATCTTCAAGGTCCTTTCCAACCCAATTACAAAATCATTCTGTGATTTTGTCATTCACATGCCCATGGCCTCCAGCTTCAATTCTGGACTTCCCTTTTCCATGGCTGGGCTTCCTCAGCAAGGGAAATATTGGCTTTTCTCCAAATTTGAAAATCTGGGGAAGAGAAGGGAACAAGTAAGGATACTCAAAGTGTGGTCTATTATCTAGATCTCCACACTGGATGTAGTTTTCCTTCTGATTTCTCTGAGAATAAATTCTATATCCTTGCTTAAGGTTGTCATTCTAATCCAGGGACAGGAAGAACACAGGTCTGATTCATTATGGCAAAACATAACTTGGTTTGAGTTGTGGGTTTTTTTTTCTGGTTTTATTTTCTCCCTGCAGGAGAACTGGCTGCACTTACTAAGTTTCTGCATGATGGAATTGTACAGGAATTCTATAATTGGAAATCCAGTGATCCTGGTGTGGTCAACAGGTACAAAAGTGCTGAAAAATTGACTACCTGAAAATGGAATTGGACAATAGACTGAGCTGCAAAAATACCAGATTCCTGCATCCAGGTCATTCCTGCTTTTTGAAATTTGGAAATGAAAATGTCTGCTTTCAGATATCAGAAGACAATACCATTGAGCAAAAACTGGAACTCATCAAAAAAGGAGATAATAAAATAATTGTAACCACACACCAAGAACAAATCAATAAAGAAAAACAACAAGAAAGAGAACTTTGGGGTTTTTTTCCCCTATTGAGACTGGTTGCAAGCAGTTAATTTTTTTTTCCATTTTTGTGACTGGATTTGAGCAGCAGAGACTGAAAGAAGAATGTAGGTTGAATTTGGAGAAGGATTAGCATAGTGAATCAATTATTGAGGAATCTTTCATAATAGCACTGAGTGCTTTCTCCATCTTTAGATATTGAAAGTGCTCTGTACATGTAAGAAAAACCCAGCATTTTAAGAACCTCACAATGGGATTTTCAACCATGGTGCCCTGGATCTATCACTTGATCTTGCACTTCACATCCCTGTTGCACATCTCCATCAAATCCTTGAATAACTTCTGGTAATAAGAGAATATTTTTCTGCTGTACTCTGTGATTCACTTTTTACTCATGAAAATGAGCATCAGGGAGCCACATTTCTTCTTGTTCTTAAGTGGTTTTAACCACACTTCAAAGTCAGGTCAGGTAGAACCATCCTATTACCTTTCCCTGGCTCCAGAATAATTGCATCTCATGCTTCAATCTGTGTGTAACAGCACCTCACAGATGAACTTGGAAATGTAAAACAGCATGGCCTTTCTGCTGTAGGAACTTTTCTCTTGGCATTGATGTGTGGGGGCATTCAAGATGCTAAACTGGCAAGAAGAGCCAATATAGATCTTGATAATAAACTGCAGAAATTTAAAACTACTCCTTTCTCATACTTCCATCTCTACCGCACACACAGAAATTAGGGCAATGACATCTACAATCTAAACTAAAAAAGCAGAGATTTAGATTGGGTTGTAGGAAGAAATTCCTCCCTGTGAGAGTGGTGAGGCCCTGGCACAGGTTTCCCAGAGGAGCTGTGGCTGCATCATCCCTGGAAGTGTCCAAGGCCAGGTTGGATGGGGTTTGGAGCAACCTGGGATAGTGGGAGGTGACCCTGCCCATGGCAAGGGGTTGGAACAATGTGGACTTCAAAGTCCCTTTCAACTCAAACCTTCCTGTCATTATTCTATGATAAAATTACAGAAAATCCATGTAAACTCCAGGAAATGCAGTCTTCAGCATTATGGTAATGAATTACCTAAATATCACAGGAATATGCCAGTCTGGCTGTAATGGCAAAAGAGTGTTAATTAAACACTTTGCAGAGAAATAATTGAACTAAAGAGATTTATAAAATAGCGTTAACACAGTCTATGATAGAGGTGGGAGCTTCTACTTCACCCACTCCAGAACCAGGAGGACCACAAATTTTCAAGGAAGTCTTTCTTTCAACCCCACTTTCATAGAATCGTAGAATCATAAAAGTTAGAGAAGGCCTCCAAGGTCACCGAGTCCAGCCTGTGACCGACCCCCACCTTGTCACAGAGCACTGAGTGCCACATCCAGTTGTTCCTTGAACACCTCCAGAGACAAGGACTCCTCCACCTCCCTGGGCAGAGCCTTCCAATGCTTGACCACCCTTTCCATGGAGAAATTCCTCCTGATGTCCAGCCTGAGTCTCCCCTGGCACAGCTTAAGGCTGTTTCCTCTCATCCTGTCCCTTATTCCCTGGGAGAAGAGCCTGACCCCCACCTGGCTGCCCCCTCCTCTCAGGGAATTGTGGAGAGCAAAAAAGGCCCCCCTGAGCCTCCTTTTCTCCAGACTGAGCCCTCTCAGCCACTCCTCACATGATTTATTCCCTAGACCCTTTCCCAGCTCCATTCCCTTCTTTGAACGGGCTCCAGCCCCTAAATATTTTAATTGTTGGCCCAGACCAAGACACAGCACTTGAGATGAGGCCTCACCAGTGCCCAGCATAGAGGGATAACCCTGGTCCTGCTGGCCATGCTGTTTTGGACACAGTGTATTTTTTGATAATTTATTGCCTTGAATATGTTCCTGGATATTTACCTGGTCTGCGTCTATATAAATCAATGTTCTTCATGGCAATTTTTCTAGGAGTCTTCCAATCAACTTTACATTCTTTTTCTTGCCCCATAATTTCCTCTAGAGAAGGGGATTTCATGTCAACCCTCTCTTTGTTGCTATTCATTCTCCAAACAGGCACATATTTAGGGAAAAAAAAAGATTCAGCACAGGAGTTGACAAGATTTCTCAGAGTCCATCCTGGGCACAGCTGGCATTCACCTTGCAATGGATTTTGTCTATTCTTACAAATAGAATTAAAATATATTTTTCTAGTATAAACAGCATCTCTCCATCAATCTCTCTGGTCATTTTAAAACTCATTGAGAGATTTAAGTGGAGCTTGAAAGGACAGCAACACCATGGTGAGTACATGCACGGAAAGAGCTTTGACATGGCGAGATCTCATCCAATACCAAGAAACCCAAATTATTTATTCATGGGCTTTGTTTGCCCACAGTCAGCTACTGGTGAAGTGTTATTGTTTCTGCTTTCCATTCAAGAAAGTCACAGAATGACTTCTCTTCAAGAGAAATCAATAAAAAAGAAAGCAATAGGATATTGAGAAAGTAGGATGGGGAGATGTCTGAAACATCTCAGTGTCTGGACTACGAAATCTGCGGAGTTTGGTCTTTTGGCACAATTTTTGGCATCCCTGGTTTCACATCACTACAGAGAATCTTTTCAGGCATGGAAATTTGCACAAGTAAACAGGAAATGCCTCTGCAGAGGCATCAACCAAGACACTGCAATTGTCTATTGGCAGGAACATATCATACCCCAAAATCACTGAACTGAAGTCTTCCACAAATAATTGAAGATATTTATTGCCAACTCCAGGTTTAGACCTGGGACAAGTGAAAGCCAAGAGTGTGCAGGACTGTTTTGGCCTTGATAGGTCACTTCAGGAGTGACCTCTCCTTCACACTGAGCCTTGATGCAGATTCCACCGAAATCCAGGGAGATCTTTCCATCCAATTAATTACACTTTGTGGCAGACTCAGAGGCCTTTGTCACAGACAGGTCAGCACTTGGCACAAGTGTTAATTTACCTGGGATAGCAGCCAAGGATTTCTGGTTTTGCTGATGTTGCATCAAACCTTTTCCAATGTGTTCCATGTCTCAGGGATTCCTAAGCGCGTGGTCCCACCAAAACTTAGGCTGGAGTGGTGTTTGACCAAAAATTGGAACTGATGATCTTGGAGGTCTTTTCTAACCATAATAATTCTATGATTCTGGGTGATTGTGGTCTATTTCAAAATCTGTTTAATCTCCAAGCACACCATACCCTCATTTTCTTGCTTTTCTTGAACAGGTGGCATCTTCCAGGATTTAGATCCCATCCAAAATGAGAATCTCTTTAGCCGTGCTCATACTTTGCTGAAGGTAGGTCCTGAGAGGGGGAGTATTGGATGCTGTACAAGACTTTCAGTGCTCCAAGGGGACCTGTAAGGAAAACAGGGACAAGCTGTTGTAGAGACTGATGAGATAGGACAAAAGGTGATGGTTTTAAACTAAAAAATACAGGAACTTTAGACTAGAAATAAGGAATAAATTTCTTACAGTGAGAGTGGTGAAACCCTGGAAAAGATTGCCCAGAGAGGTGATTGCTGCCCCATCCCTTAAAGTTTCGAAGGCCAGGTTGGATGGGTCTTGGAGCAACCTGGTCTGGTTGAAGATGTCCCTGCTCGCTGCAGGAGGGTTGGACTGGATGATCTTTAAAGGTCCTTTCCAACCCAAGCCATTCTGTGGTTCTCCCATTCTGTGTTCTTGTAAAGCAACCTTCTTCCCATGATGTTTGATGATGATAATTTTCACATAGATTCAAAAATATCTTTGCTGTTCTTACAACTCAGGGTGGATTTTCTCCCTGAATTGGAAAACTCTCAATATTCTTGGGACCTTGCTCCACTTCTCAGACTCAGTGCAGTCCCTCCCTTCTCTGTGACTGAGCAGGGCCCCTGTAAAGAGAAGACACAAAGAAAACAATCAAGTGACAAAAGAATCTTCATTTGGGGTTGGCAGCAACGAGTTGGCTGGGATTAATTGTTTTCTGGCACATCCTGATCTACCTGAACAATTCCCTTTGACTCACTTTGGATCTTGGCACTAGAAACACTCCTCTGTATTAGGCAGCAAGGCTCTGCAGCTACTTCTTTTTAAGTATAAGTTTGACTGAATGACCTTAATAGAAAACTGCCAACAAAAGCACAAAAAAAGTTTAATTGAATTAAGTCTAAATAAAATGATCTTGAAGTTTTAATACACACTTATCTATTGACACTGTCTCGTAGCTGGAATGAAAGAACAAAGTCCTTGTTCTGCTCTTCTGCAGAGCAGGCAAATTTATAATGTACAGCAAAAGGAATCTGAAAGGCAAAGTCTTCATGTAATGTTTAATCCAATATTGGAAAGTGAACATCAAAGGTTCTGCTGCCAAAGTGTGGGGACAATCACAGAACAAGGAATTTGGGTCCCAACAAGGAAACACCCAGGGCACATGGTCCTTATTTCATGGGTGACACAGGAAAATGCTGTGACAATGTCCTGTGGGTGCATTTTGCATTTTGAGAGCGCAGATCTCGTGTATATTTAGGATTATCTTCCTTGAGAGAGGAGGGAGAAGTATTTGGAAGGGGGTTTTGGCAGTTTTGAAGGTTGAGGACCCCTTTGAATATTGGAACAACACCCAATGTCCCCTTGTTCTGATAGAATATTATGGGATGTGTGTGTGGTTAATTGGCTGAACCATTTGAGTATTAAAACTTTAAATATACTATTCAGCTCCATTCATCTCATCTTTCCAGTCTTTTTCATGAGAGATTTGTGTCCCATATTTTTCTGCTGGAAGATCAGAAGCCTTTAGACAAGTTGGGTGAGGGTTGGCCATTCACCTCCTCTTCTGCCAGAACTTGGTGAATAAATGACTGGCAGACAGATATGAAACAAACAAAAGGACGTGATCAACTCAGGCCCATCCAATGCTCACCCTCACCTCCTTAGGAAGGAGAAGAGAACTAAAAGTGAAAAACTACGAAAATTTCAAGTTGAAATAAAGACAATTTAATAGGTGGAGCAAAAGCTGCAAGATGACAATTTGGGTTCAAGCCATCCTTTGAAGATGAAGGAACACTCAGAAAAGATTCCTGCTGCAGATTAATCAATTGGCAAGTTACAACAGTCTCAGCTACGGAATTAAAATTTATTGGGAAATGGAAGAAAATTGAGGATGCATCATCTTTGCCTGCTCTGTTCTTAACATTCAAGTTACTCTTTCCCAAACATTCAAGTTTAAGTTATTTTGGAGCCAGCTGTTCTTGCTCTGTTCCTCTACACTTCTGTCCTCCTGACTCCAACCCATACCTGTGTGAATACCACACCCTGACAAGGTGGTTGAAACTTAATCCTTTTTTTGTGATTAATTTCTGCAGGAATTGTGGGGAAATGCTATTTGTTAATACACGCATTTCCCCATGCTGCTCCTTCAGAGCTAAGGCAGTTGGAAATCAAATAATAAAAGTTAACATGAAGGGATTATTACAGCCCTTATAAGGACTTGGGGGAAATTATCATGCAAACAGATGGTGCTCTGAAAAAGAGTTAAAAATACTGCAGAATAATTTGTCTGGTTGACAAAAAGAATCAATATTAAAGAAATAGAGAGATAAAATTATGTTAGAGGGAGATGAGCAAATTTTCTTAAATCCCTCATGAAGCTGCAGCATTCCAAACTTATTTCTTCTGATTTTGCTCTGCTCTCTTTTTCATATATGATTTTTTTCATTTATGATTCTTTCATTTATGATCTCAGACTCCACTAATAATGGAAAAATTGCTGAAGTTTTATTAGGCAGTTGGGATCTTGGTTATCAGAACAGAGTTTTCTTACTCCCTGTCTGGAATTCTGCTCTTAGGTTTTACCTTCTGTGCTTTTCCATAATCACTTTTTCTCGCTTTCCCATTTTCTTGTTCATGGCTCAGCGATTTTTCTGGAACATAATCCTTGACTTCCAGGCTAAAATCCATTTGGATCAGCTCTTGGGTGTGATGTCAAATGATCCAGAGCAATCCTTGGTTTCAGCTGAAATCCAGGACTCCCACTGGCACAGAAATGGGTGGAGGAGGACGGAGCTCCCTTCATTCATTGATGGGACAGCAGGGAAAGTGACTGGATGGAGAGATTCCCCTCTACCGATCCTCTGGTGGTGTAAGATAAGGAGCATAAATCATAGAATCTTCAAATGGTTTGGGGTGAAAAGGATCCTAAAAGATCATCTCATTCCAACCTTCTGCCATGGGCGGGGACATCTTCCACTAGATCAGGTTGCTAAGACCCCCTTACAGACTGGCTGGAAAATTAAATAACTAAATAAAGACTTGTTCTCGTTCAAGTTATTACAGGAGGAACCACAAGATGGGTTTGGCCTATTTCCTGGACAGTCTTACCTGCATGAACTGGAGGATGAAAAGATCAGAGGCAAAACTCTAATTACAGGAAGTATTAATGCCCAGAAATTAGACCCAAATATTCAAGTGTGAGCAGATTTTCACTGAGTTGGCTCAGTCAGGCATAATCCTCTAGATTTATGGAATTAGTGACAGGACAAGGCTTTTAACTGAAAGAGGATAGAATTAAGTCAGATATTAGGAAAAAATTCTGTCCTGTGAAGGGAAAGAGACATGTGAAGAAATTTTCCAGGGGAGCTCTGACTCCCCCATCCCTGAAAGAATTAAATGCCCTGAGCAGCCTGATCTAGTGGAGGGTGTCTCTGCCCAAGAGAGCTGAAAATGAACTGTCTTAAAATTCCCTTCCAACCCAAACCATTCTCTGATCCTGTGATTCTGTGATAATTCTCTCTCTTGCTTGATTCTGCTGCTGAACTCACTCGCCTTCCATGTAACCTTCATTTTATTTCTCTCCCTTTCCATGTTTTCTGGCTGAGATCACCCCCTGGATTCACCTGTTAATACTTCTAGCTCAAGAGGAGAAGATTAACGTGCACCTTCCTGCTTCTCTGTGTGCACATCTTCCCCAGCACCAGGTGTCTGAGACAATTAGCTTCCTGGGCAAACAATGTCCACCTCTAATCAATTTCCACCAAATTAATTTCTACAAGTGTTGCGTTATTACCAAGGAGGGAGATGAACAAAGGGAACTAAGACAGGCAGAAAATCCCAGGACACCAGTGCCTTGCTCCGAGAAGCAAACATAATTAATTGTAGTGGTTTGATTTCTGCACTTTCTCCCTGCCCCTGTGTCAAAACCCAGGTGTTTTAACTGGCGTGTTAATTAGCTCTGTGTTCCTAAATGGAGGCACCACGATGGTTGAAGGCATAAAATTGCAACAGCAAAATGTTGCTGCCCTGGGCCAGCTGACAATTACCTGCCAGAGTTAAACAGATCTGTCCGTAATGCAGAGATCTGAGGAGAATAAACCTCGTGGGGTTCAGGGCTCACTTGTTCCTTTGGGTTCCCATCACAATTCCTTGCTCATGACCTGATGTTATCTCAGAACACGAGGGGGACTTTCCCAATGTGACCTGCTGTTGATTGAACTTGTGGCTGTTGCCTAAATTCGTGTGAGCAGGGAGCATGACCAATATGTGGATATCAGGAGATTTGCATGTTTATTAATTAGGCTCCACGGGTGATGGATTCGCTGAAGTTTCCTTTGAATCCTGTTCAATGTGTGGCACACATGGCAAAGCACCCCAGGGAAAGGTTTGAAGAGGAAGAAGGGTAGACTTAGATGGGATGACAAGAAGAAATTCATCCCTGTGAGGGTGGTGAGGACCTGGCACAGGATGTGCAGGAATTCTGTGGCTGCCCCATCCCTGGAAGTGTTCAAGGTCATGTTGGACAGGGCTTGGAGCAGCATGGGATAGTGGAAGGGTTGGAATGAGGTGGGCTTTTCCAATCCAAACCATTCTGTGATTCTATGAATTAGGAAAAGAATTCCTGTAATTACCTTTATCCTCACATATCCATATGTCATAGCTGAAGAAATCACTTTTGTGAACATCGAGGGAACTGGGACAGCAAACTTTTCATTTTGTCTTCATACTGCTCCTACAAAGGTTCTCTGGCAGGACAATAAAGCAAATCTGTGCCCTGTTTACTCTTGTTACCTCTGATATCCAAAGCCATTGGTTCTCCCACCATGAAGGAGATGTTCACATCAACATCTTCTCTAAGCACAGGCAAATGAAACAAAAAATTGTTTGAGATGATGATGACCAGCTGAATTTTTGTTTTAACTCAAGAGGACTCTGCACTGACAGAGACAAGAACGTCTGCTAGAATGTTAAAATATGTTTTCCAAAAGTGTAGGTTTAATTAGAAAAGCTGAGTTGGTATGAAAAGGGAAGCTTCATGAGTTCCTATATCTGTGAGGGTAGACTAAAACAAACTGAGAATCTTATTCACAATTTTTAATATCTCTGCTTTTCAAACAATCCACTGCTCATTCTTCAAATAAAAATATGATTGAAACGGAGCAATGTCTTTCTATTTCACTGTGATGATGGAGTGAAAGCCATAGGATTTTTAAGGCACCCTATACGGTGATCCTACAGGGTTTTCCTGGATGAAGTCTCCCATCAGTATGGAAATGAAAACTTTAAATTAACTTTGTTTTCACAATGGGGAAAAAAAATCAGTCTTGTGGCATTGATGCTTTATGAAGTATGCAAAGATTTACTTGCTGAGAGCCAAACTAGAGTGATATTATATATTTACAAAGGATAAAATATCCCCTTGGAAAAGAGCAATTCCATCCTTTGAAAATCTGAGCGAGGGCAGGAGGTATCATAAGGAAATCCAATATTGTAGTGAAAAATTGAGAAAATACTAGTGCCATCTATTGACATGAAAATATAAAGGTGGAAAAGAAGCTCGTCTGCCTGGATCCAAACAAGCAGAGAGGAGGCTGTTTGTTTTAATCACGTCAAGTTAAGATATTTGTAAATATGCAGGTTTATGTTTAGTCTTTTTAATGATGTTGTATTTTGGGTAAATATGTTGACTTTCAAATTAATCACCGTTGTAATCAAGCTGCAGCGAGAGATGGGGATTTGCCTGTAATGGGAATTAGGAGTCATTGCTGAGTGGATAAATGCTGGCATTCTGACTAATGCTCTTAAGCAGGTTTGCAGTGTCACCACAGGCTGGATCCAAGCTAGGAACAGGTTTAAATCTCCCGTGGAATAAAAGGTGGAAGATTTCCTAGCTGCTAGATCTTCCCTGGCTTTCCACTGGAAAACATTTCCATGCTGTGTCAGGACTGAAGCAAAGAGGGATTTCCATTCCCAGGATGGGCACCTCACACTGTGTCTTGGGTTGATGCTGAATTCTATCCCCATTCATCTGTTTAGCTCAGAAATAAGTTTTGCACCTTTAAACTGGATCTGAGAGTGAAGGGAGGAGAAGGAGAAGCAGTGGAATGTCTGAGGCTTTTTTTTCAAAGAATGAAGATGAGAGTTTTCAGCTTTCGTTCACACACGGCCTGTGTTGTCTGCAGTGTGGACAGAGGGAGAGAGCTCTCCTTTGCTTTTGGTCAGTTTTTGGCTAGCTGAGGCAGAGAAGTTCTCCAGACTGTGATTTTTTCCCTTTTTCTTGGAACTGTTTGAACCTGCTCTGGACTAAACACCCAAAAGGGCCCCAGGAGCTCCCACCTG
>JAWWMU010000106.1:149381094-149398636 GCA_035048155.1 Cinnycerthia olivascens
GGAAAATCAGAACCCAGACAGGTGCTTGGTTACACAGAGTGTTTTTCAGAGAGCTAAAAAGTGGAACCAGGTCTACAAACCCCAGAGCATCTGAGATGCATTCAAGTTGATTTTAAATTCATTAACTCGAGTATCAGTGTATTAACTGAGCCAGGATGGAATGAAGCATGAGCTAATTTATCCTTCTTGTGGGATTTTGCAGCTCCTGTTCGCTTTGTGCTGCATGGCTGGGTTTGAGTTAGCTCTGATATCTTTGTGCCCTGTGACAGAGCTGCAGCTTTTATCTATTGCTCCACCCAGGCCTTGTCTGCCTCTTTCACCAAATCCCATTATTTGAGTTGGAAAAGACCTCCAATATTATTGAGTCAAACCTGTGATCACCCCATTGTCACCCAGACCAGAGCACTGAGTGCCACGTCCAGTCCTTCCTTGGACACCTCCAGGGATGAGGACCCCACCACCTCCCTGGGCAGCCTTCTCCAAGCCTTGACAACCCTTTCCATGAAGAAATTCTTCCTGATGTCCAACCTGAACCTCCACCAGTGCAACTGAAGGCTGTTTGCTCTTGTCCTGTCCCTTGTTCCCAGGGATAAAAGGTCAGGCCCCACCTGGCTTCACCCTCCTGCCAGGTAAAGGGTGATAAGGTCTCCCCTGAGCCTCCTTTTCTCCAGGTTAGGGTCCCCCCATCTCCCTCAGCCACTCCTCATGGGACTCACTCTCCAGAACCTTCACTTTCAGCTTTGGTGTCCTTCTCTGGACACTCTCCAGCACCTCAACAACTTTCTTGAAATGTGGGGTCGAGAACTGGACACAGAACTCAGTGCAGCCTTTGTGTTGTGTCTGGTTGGGATGGAGTTAATTTTTTTCGTAGCTCTTCTGCTCAGAAATAAAACCTATGACAAAAAGGATGAGCAAAGGTTGATGTTCATTATTTACAATGTTTGTCTTCTGGTGCAACCACTAAAAGTATGGAAAACCCACTTCCCAGATTTGTTATTGAATAAGGATGAAGGATTCTGAAGACACTGAACATGCCTCAGAGGGCACATGAATCCATAACTGGAAAATAATCTGAGATCCAGAAGTGGGGGACAACAAATAAGTAATTAACTACAAGTGCATGTTCCAAATATGTAGACAAGCCCACAATTTCTAAAAGACCAATATTAAATCAAGGTGAGCCTATCCTGAATTCCCACTTAGGGATACTGAATTTGATCTAAACCCTGCCAAATTCAGTGGGAATCTCCCTAGAGACGTTGGGACTCCATTCAGTCAAAAGTTTGCAGAATATCTAAACTTAGAGGAAGGTTTTTCCAGGAAGCAAGGAAAGTGTTAAGTCCTTTGTCCAGCCTAGGATCAGAGATTTCAGGTTTAGCAAGAATTATCGGTTTGTTCTCCTTTGGTCCTTTGAGAACTGCCTCTCTGACTTAAGATATAGAGTCAGAGAATCTTTAAATTTGGGTAAGACCTCTAAGATCAAGTCTAACTTTCAGCCAAATACCACCATTCCCAATAAAACTCATTCCCAGTGCCAGGCCTACTCATTTTTCAACACTTCCAGGGATGGTGACTCCACCCCCTCCCTGGGGATACACATATCTATGTATCTGTATGATTTATAAACATAATCATGTACATCATGTCTGATTTTACAGGCACAAACCACTTCTTTTTATTCTTTTTTTGGGGGGGTTAGGTCATTGAATCTCAGTGAAATCAAACAACAGGGAAACCATCATCTCCCCATGGAAGTTGCTCAAACATCTCATTATTCTGCCTGTCAGTTGACAGGAAATGAGCATTTTGAATTTGTGTGCATCTATTTTGCCTCTATTAAGCCCCATTTTGGTCTCAGAGACAACTCATCACAATTCCAGCTTGGTCAAGAGAGATGTGCCAGTGGAAGTGAGAGGAGGATTTTCCTGTACCCAGCTAAATGTATTCCCACCCTTAAGGTTGTTTTGGACTTTATTCCTCCAAGCCCCAGGATACACAGTGGATGTGTAAACATTTACATTTCATAAATCAGTCAGGGAAAGCCACTTTAAGCGCTGTCTTTACGCAAAGTGCATCTTCTTATTAAGTCAAAACATATTATGCAATGACTCTAATGTGCCTCAGGTGCACTTTAAAATGTATATATCCGTTTTCATCCCATGCCCTTGTTATTTATTACATGTTGCAATCGCTGTTCTGTCCCTGCCATGGGTGCCTGATGTATTTTGATATAATTTATAAACAGCTAATAAAACTCAAATGTTTATAGAGGCTGCCTGGGAGGAATCTGAGGTCTAACAGCTCCTCTCAGTCAGCTGGTTGGAGGGAGAAGACAAACAGAGCGCTGTGATGGGTCATTAAGAAGCAATTTTGCATAGATGGGGTTTGATTATGTAAGCACAAATAATTCCAGCTGTATTTCCAGCATTTCTGCTCAGGCCAATGGAGAGAGCAGCAAGAAAGAACAGGCTATTTCCATATCACAGGAGCAGAGTAGTCAGCTCCTCTCTACACGGGATCTTTTGTCTTCTCAGATTCTGATTCTCACTCAAAACTCATCCCTTGGAGCCTGAGTGTTCCCTAAAACATCCCTTCAACAGTTGGCAGAAGACATTTTGGTCTTCTCAAGAAGGAAAACCAGAAAATAGAAATGCAGGGCTTTGTGCTGTGTGAGCTGTCCATAGCACCAGTCCAGTGATGAGCTGGATAATAGGAAAATTTAGGAAATATTAGGAAAAATTTCTGCGCTGGAAGAGTGGTCAAGCATTGGAACAGGCTGCCCAGGGAAGTTCTGGGATCAACACCTCTGGAATTGTTCAAAGAATGAGTAGAAATGACACTTCACAGTGTGGCTTAGTGGGCATGGATGATCTCAGAGGGCTTTTCCAACTTTAAAGAATGACTTTGTGTTCCTGGGTTTGTCACTGGTCTGGCACTGGCAGCTGCTCAGTGCCACCAGGCTGGAGATGGATTTAAAGTGACCAAACTTCCCACCGTGGCACATCCATGCTGTGGGTGAAGCTCTGAGGTCACCAACACCCTTGAAACACATTTATCAGGGCCTGAGGTGATTTTATCACCTTCTTTAGGCTTATCTGGATGATCTGTGAGCTGTTTCATGCTGATCTTTTATCACAGTCTGCCCAAAACAGAGGCAGGAGTAGATGGAGGAAGGTGTGGACATTGCCAGGATGGTTGCTGAAGTTCTCTGCTCTCCTGAATGCTGGCTCTGGACTGGGGGGAGAAATTTTTTCTTCTCCCCTGAGACACTCTGATTTCTCAATCCAGGTGGCACAAGTCCAAGGGCTGACGTGACTCTTTCCCCCCTCAAGACAGAAGTCTGCAGCATAGAAGCATTTAATTGTAAAGGGATTTTATCCAACAGGAATTTCTTCCATCATCTTGAGCTTTCCACTTGCCACCAGTTTTGTTCTTCTCTCCCTCTGGGCTTTTAGTCACCCAGAGAAGAAGACATTCACCCTTCACTGCTCAGAGATGAAGTGTTTGGCAGAGGGGCTTTGTAAAACACCCTGTCAGTCCTCCTGGACAAGTTATTGTTGGGAATTAGCTGAGCCTGGGATAAACAAAAAGCCTGGATACTTCAGAATGGTGGGAAAAGCAATATGAACGTGGCTGTTTCTGCCCCTCTGGAGGGAAAATGAACATTTCTCCTCCTCCAGGTGCAGATGCCTGATCCCTTGAAGCCACTGCAGAAGCCTCAGTGGAGTCACTCCATCATATCCTGGATGAGGTGGTTTGGGAACAGAGAATGGAATGCCAGCTCCTTCAATGCCCAGGTTGATTTCATCCACGAAAGCAAAGGGAAAACAGCAAATGTATTTTGATTACTGAATAACACAGTGGGACGTGCATTCAAATATGGAACCAAACTATTTCATTCTGCATTCAAGTTTCAAGCTGAGAGGAAAAAACACCTCTTTCATTCTAATCTGACTTTTCAGTGCATTGAAATGGAAGTTTAAAGTGTGAACTTTCCCTTCCCTCTCTTTCATACTGTGAAGGAAACTGCTTCTGACACATCCCATGGCTTCTGCTGATCACTGATTAATGGTACTCAGGCCATCCATTAATTTCAATTCCTTCACACTGTAACCTATATCAGAGGGGCCAAGTGATAATGAACATGTATTAAAGTGACTTGTAATGCCAGCATTCAAGTAATTATAAACAGATTTTAAAAGTATTTGGCCTTTCTGATGTCACTGTCAACAGAAGCTGCCGTTCAGTGCCAAGGACCAGAGAAAGGCCAGAAGGGCAGGGAAGACACCAGGAGCTGGTCCCATTTTCTCCTGCCACAGCCTTGGCTCAGGGAATAGGATAAAACCTGGAAAGACTCAGGCATGTTACTGACCTCCTGCTGCCTAAGGAAAGAAAGAGAAATACAGATAATTTGTCCTTTTTTGGGTTCTCCAGTTCAAAAAAGACACTGAGAGTCAACCAAGAAGCTTGGGAAAGCTGGATATAGAAGGATTTACAAGGGGAAGATGGGCATAGAAGATGAGCCCATATTCAAGGTGAAGGAAAATCGTATTGTTCTATTAAATGCCTAAGGGGAGGATCTAGAAAAGAGGGATCCCAACTCTTGGAGATACAAAGATTTTGACTGGAAATTGGGTGACCTGAACTGCTTGGCCCTATTTGGAACAGGTTTTTGGACTGGTTGCTTCAAAAGAGGATATCCAACCTAAATTGGTCTGAAGTTTTATGTAAAGGGTTCCATTTGGATTGGGCCACCAAAATCTTCCTCCAGAGCCAGTGGATGTGGATTTTTGGGTATAAAATCCAGTGACTGCCCTGAATATCCTTCCATTTTTTGTAACTTTAAATATTTACCTCAAACAGAAAAAGAAAGGTTCCAGAGCAGACACCAAATGTCAAGAAAAATTAATAAATCTCATTTTTCCTGTTTCTTCAGTCTCCACACATTCTCTCTAACACTCTTCATTTTCCTAGGAATTTCTCAGCACCCTCTGCCTCCCTTTCCTGCCCGACACTCGTTTAAACTTTAAAGACTTTAAACAGAAGCATTTAAAGTCTCCCTGTCCAGGTGTTAACATGTGTTTTGGGTTTGGGTGTCCCAGAACACCCACTCCTGAAGATTACAAATTACTCTGTGCCGTTCCTGCTGTCTCCTGGAACGATTTCACCCCAGTCATAGCTGGAATAGTTCATGTAAAAACATTTATTATCCATTTACCGCTGTCATTCTGCTCTTGACACGACCCTTTCTTCATCCTTATGGATGGAGAAAATGTGTTCTCTCCGAGGGGAAAGAAGGGAATAAAAACTCTCCTCTGAAACTCCATCCAGAATGTGCATGTGAGGGGGAAAAAATGACTTAAATGTGTTTTTTATCTGTCTAATCTTAGCCTGACCTGGTGTGTTCTCCAAATCAGTCATTTCAATCCATGAAGACATAACAGAGGAATACTGACCTCATTTTCTCTGCTGTTGAATATGTTGATATTTTTATTTAGCTTTACAGGATAAGAAAGTGGCATTAATTAAATTCTTCCTGTTGAGAAACTGAGGCACGGGAGAGGACTGAGATTTATCTGCATAATTTGGTGTGTCTGTAACTTAGTCATCTTAATTTAATTATCTTCATTCTCATTACAATTAAAGACAATCCAATCAACAAACTGAGTGGAATTCAGAATGTGAATCACCTGACAAAGTGCGCATCTGATTTAGGATGAGACAAACCACAGAACAGGTTGGGTTACAAAAAACCTTCAAGATCATCCTGTTCTCCACACCCTGAGTGCAATTCAGCTGCCTTGGCACTGAGTCTATTGAAACTATAGTCAACTAATCCATATATTTGCACAGAGCTGCTCAACAGGACAGAGAGCCAAGAGGAGCCCCATTCCCTCCAAAGGCCCATTGGATATTTTGAGACACCCAAAATGGTGCCAGGAACCAAGGACCAGGCCAGTGTGGTGACTCCACACATTCCTGCTGCGTGGGGTGGAGAGACCTGGGAGATCACCCAAATCATGGAATTATAGAATTGCTAAGCATGGAAAAGAGCTCTAAGTTCATCCAGTCCAACTGCCGACACCACTAAACCCTGTCCTCATCCACACCTCACCTGAACACTTCCAGGGATGGTGACTCCATCACTTCTCTGGGAAGCCTGCTCCAGTGCTTGACAATGTAAATTAAAAATTCCCGTATTTTAGTGCCCTGAATAATTTTCCCAAGGTTAACTCTGGTGCCTAAAGATGCTGGAATCATATCATCCAGCACGGGGGGTAACGTGCTGTTCACTGTCCCCTGTGATACTTGGTGGGGCTCTGGAAAGAGAGGAAAACAGCTGGAAAAGGAATTGTCCAACTCTTGGTCACTCATTACAGTAATGGTTTGAGGAAGATCTTAAAAAGGAGAAAATGAGGCTCAGGGGAGACCTTTTTGCTCTCTAGAACCACAGAAAGGAGGATGAGTGAGGTCAGGGCTGGTTTCTTCTCCCAGGAAAAAATTGGACAAGGGGAAAGAGCCTCAAGATGTGACAGAGCAGGTCCGGGTTGGATATTAATGAAAAATACCTTCACTGAAAAGATGGTTAAACATTGGAATGGACTGCCCAGGGAAATGATGGAGTCACCATCCCTCAAGCATCCAAAAATGAGCAGGCACTGCACTTGGGGATGTGGTTTGGTGGATGTGATGGTGTTCAGTCAAAAATTGGACCCGATGATCTTGAGGGTCTTTTCCAACCTGAAGGATTCCATGAAAACAGAGCTGCTCCAAAGCCTCCGGCTCCCTGGCAGGCTGTCCCTCCGTGTGTGGCTGTCTGGGCTGCAAGCACAAGGCATTGGATGTCTGTTTATTTGTATGATTTATTAAGCAAATGATTTCTGTGCCCAGCATCTGGAAACACGCCATAAATAAAACACAGCAGAGTCTTAAATTCCGCTGCTATTCACAGGCAAATGTCCCTCAGCCCTCCCTGCACTGTCACAATAAAACCTCTGTAAATGACATCCCCAGCTTGCTGTCAGTGCCAAAAGACATTGAGGAGCAAGTCCAGCCTCCTGCCACCTTCTGGAGGAGAATTGGCAGGAGTCCTCAACACCAAAAATGCAGCTCTACACCTCCAGGAAAAGCTTCCTAATGAGGAGAGAGGAGCACAGGCAGAGCAGATCCTCTCATATCTGAGGGTTGCTACATGACCTCTGAAGACAATCCCATCCATCTCCAGCTGCCTTCCAAATGAGCAAGGCTCCAAGAGGGAATTCTTTGGAAAGGGGTATTTTCCTAAGGAACTAAAATCTGTCATGGCCTGCAGCTCAAAATAAAAATCCACAGACTGGGTCAGGTTGGGTTCCAGGTTCAGCCTAAAGTCCAGACTCATCCACTCTGCATCAGCATTGAAGGATTTAACAATCAGAGCGCAGGTATTCTTCAGAAAGGGAAGAGCTTGGGTATTCGTCAGTCCTACAAAATAAACTTTAGGGCATCCACCTGGTCGGGTTAGCCGAAGGGGAGCCAAGCAGGCTGCAGTTCATCCCAAGACCTGCTTTGGAAGAAGAGTTCAAGTGATGTTCCCCAAGTCTTGGGACATTATATTTTTGTAGTGATACATTTCTTGATTTTTTGGTTGGATTTTGTGCCTTGATAAGCTCACACGGTCTTAGACAATTCTAGGGGATGAGATAGGTGAAGGAAATTTGTACAGGATTACCCTGTTCTAGAAAAATAAGTTTATTCTAGAAAAAAAAAAGCCAGTTCTGCATCAGGGGAGACCAGAGCTGCTAATTTTTAACAGAAGAACCCAGAGGTGATCTCTGAGTGTTTTATGCTGGGGTTTGCTGGAGCCCTGGATCTAATGACCCCAGGCTTTGTGGGATGGGGAGTCTCAGTCAGAATTAGAGCATTTCTTTCTCAGAATCAGAATGATTTGGCTTGGAAGGTTTGAAAAAAACATCTTGTTCAAACCCCCATGGCGAGGGCAGGAATGCCTTCTACTGTCCCAAGATGTTCCAAGCCTCGTCCAACACTTCCAGGGATGGTGCATCCACAGCTTTTCTAGGCATCCTGTGCCCTCACCACCCAATAAATCCCAATATTCCAGAACAAGGGGGAATTATTTCAAATTGAGGCGGTACCTTTAAGTTGGCTTTAGGAAAAAATTCTTTACTGTGAGAGTGGTGAAGCTGGGGAACAAGTTGTCCAGAGAAGTTGTGGTTCTGGAATTTAGATTGTGGAACCAAGTCCAACAGAAGGTGTCCCTGCCCATGGCAGGGGGTTGGAACTGGATGATTTTTAAGGTCCCTTCCAACCCAAACTGTTCCATGGTTCTGGGACTCCGTGACACTCGCTCTGACCTTCTCACAGTCACAGCTTCTCCTAAACTGGGATTGCTGTGGCTCATCCGCTCCCAAACTGGGATTGCTGTGGCTCATTCCCTCCCAAACTGGGATTGCTGTGGCTCATCCGCTCCCAAACTGGGATTGCTGTGGCTCATCTCCCCCTAAACTGGGATTGCTGTGGCTCATCCCCTCCCAAACTGGGATTGCTGTGGCTCATCCCCTTTCCCACTGCCCATCCTCTCCTTCCAGCCAGCCCCCAGTTAGGCACAGCTCACCCCTGTGCTCGTTATGCTCAGGTATAACTCAACAGGCTCAATAATTAATGACCCTCCCAGGAACCAGGGCTGCAGTCAGACTGAGGCTTCCAGTCAGTGCAGGGGGAGCAGGGCTTGAAGTAAAAGGACTTGTAATCAATGTCCTCTACAATATGCAAATGAGATTTCCTCGCCCTTAGACCAAAGGCAGCTAAATTAGTCAAACAAGAAGGGAAGAAGAGCAGGAGACAATGTTTGAATTAGAGAACAGAGGGAGGATGATGCTTTTATTCCACAGTAATTTAGATTACAAATCCACTCTCCCCTGGACCAGTGAGCATTTCTGTCTGCTCAGTTGCCTAATTTGTGTTTGGCTCAAAGGAAGAAGTTATTTTGTTTAAATTTCTTTTTTTATTTTTCCTCTGCAACTCAAAACCTGGAAAAGAAACAGCTGTTCCTTCTGGGAAGGAACAGCCAGGAAAGCAAAGTGAGACAACACAGCAGCAATCACTGAGCTGATCACCAAAAGCAAACAGGAGCTCCTGGGATTCTCTCAAATAGGAGGTTTGGGAAAAATCTTGGGGCAAGAGCAAAAATAAAATGCATTTTGCAACTTGAATAAATACTCTCTGCTCCTTACAGGAGGATGGAGAGAGTGATTCTCTCAGCAAGAAAGGAAAAGGTGGATGTGTATTAGAGCCACTGGAAAGGGAGGGAGGGATAAAAAACAGCAGAAAATAGAAAGACCAGGATGTGATGAACACACAGTGGGGTCCTTAAAGAATTAAACTGCTCCTCTGGGTTTATGGCATTATGTCATCTCTACTTTCATCCTCCATGGCTTCCAAAGCCTCTCTGGCAGCTTCACGGTTAATCTCTCCCCTCAGACTCAACTCTAAAACACTGGAGAACCACAGACCTGCAAATCCATCTTGCATTCACCCATTTTTTTCCATCCATCGAGTTCCAGCACAATCCTGTGCTAAAACTTGCAAAAACCTTGGGCAAGTAGGTGTGGATGCTCTGGTCCATTGAGATGGGTTTCACCTGGTCAGATGTTGACAGATTCCTTCCAATAAATGGCTGGAGGTGAGTTAGTTTTAAGGAGAATGAGGGAATTTGGGATTTTTATGAAGTTGGGCACCTTGTCCTAATGATACTGTCTGGACAAGGGAAGATGAATCTAAAATGGTTTAAAAACTGGATAGGCAAGAGATTTTAATTTGTTGCAGTCTGTCTCTACAGCACAATGGTGGAAGACAGAAACAGGGAATCATAGAATCATTTAGGCTGGAAAAGACCCCAAAGATCATCAGGTCCAACCCTTAACTCAGCACTGCCAAGGCCACTGTGAAACAACGTCCCCAAGTGCTGCATCTACACATCTTTTAAACACCTCCGGGGTGGTGACTCCACTACATCCTCAGGTAGTCAGTTCCAGTGCTAGACCAGCATTTCAGGGAAGAATTTGTTCCTGATGTCCAGTCTAAACCTCTCCTGATGGAACTTGAGGCCATCTCCCCTTGTCCTGTCACTTGTCACCCAGGAGAAGAGACCAACACTCACCTGGCTGCTCCTGTCAGGGAATTGTGCAGAGCCAGAAGGTCCTTCCTGAGCCTCCTTTTCTCCAGGCCCTTTCCCAGCTCCCTCAGCTGCTCCTGGGGCTCCAGACCCTTCCCCAGCTCCATCCCCTTCTCTGGATGATCCCCAGCCCCTCAATATCTTCCCTGCCATGAGGGTTCCACATCCCACACTTGGGTGATGTGTCCCAGTGTCACAATTTACCTATGAGATAAAACTCCTTGTTTCTCCCTCTGATTCTGTAATACGGATCCACAAGTTTCTCTCAGGAAATTTTCTCCTTTTTTTGGCACTTTCTGGATGATGTCCCTGCTCAGAGAGCTCCATTTTCCTTCCAGCCAGGAGACAGGACAGACTGAGGCTGAGGAGGGCTGGGGTTGAAAATAATTGCCTTTATTGAGCTAACCTGATGTTTGAACTTTCTCAAATCGCTTGCCCTCTCCATCATTCTGTTTTTCTTCCCTGTCTCCCCCTGGAGTTACTGCTGAGGTTGTAACTCTTTCAAGGGAAGAAATCAGCTCTCTTTATTTTCCTATTTAACTCCATACCTGCATTTCTCTGGTATTTGTTGTTTTTTCCCGAGCCTTTCTCTCCACACAAGTCACTGTGCCTGCCTTGCCCACTAGATGTCATGAAATCCTGAGCTCTCGGAGCTGTGGGCGAGGGGGACTTTTAGCTGCTTTGTAGCAAATTGCTGGAGTTCCTCCCTGGCCATCTGCTTTTTTGGAGGTAGCCCACTCAGCTGGGAGCTGTGAGCAAAAGCATCAGCTGCCGCCAGCACCGTCCTATTTTCGGCTCCGAGGAATCACGACTGTTGGCTGCACTGCCAGGAACAGCAGCTCCTGGCATTTGCTGGGGGTTGGTGAGTACGGGAGAAAACCCAGAGGGAGAAGGGTTTGGCTTCAGCTGACCCACAGTTAGGCACGGACAGCTCTGCAGCTCTCCCAACTCTGCCTGTCCACTGCAGGAATAAATTTCCTCTCTTCATTTCGGAGCTGTGCTGGAAGGAGTTTTGCTTGGTTGGTGAAGGCACCTTCCTGGAAAGGCACTTGGAAAGGAGAAATATGAACTTTATTGGTTGGAGATGTGACTCATCCAGAGATGCAGGTTCTCCACAGCTTCATGGACAAAGGTCTATGCAGGGTCTAAGCTTTCCTTAATAGATTTTCAAAGCTTTCCTCATTTTTGTAGAAATTTCTTTCCATTTTTCAGGGCTTTCCTTTCATTTTTCTTTCATTCTTCATGTGATTAGTTTCCATTTATCTCTTCCATTTTAAAGAACTCTCTTCTCTTAGGACTGGCCTGCAGTCAGAACAGTTCAGGTAGGGGAGGGGAAATTATAAAATGATAAAAACAATAAAAATTATATTTTTCATTCATTGCTTGACTGGAGAAAAAGTTAGTGGCCAATGGAAGTGATTGCTTATTTCTCAATGTTTTATTTCTTCCCCTGTGAAGGAAAAGACAGGGAGAGGACCCCAGCTGAGGAGTTTCCAAGATGGGATTTATCAAGTTGGCCCCAACAAAGGTAACATTTGCTAAGACAATTTTGTGAATACTTAGACTTCATCCCACTAAATTCAGGGACAGATTGCCGAGGGACATCCTGTCACCAAAACAGGACACTCTTGCCCTTCTCCCTCACACACAACACTGCTCCAGGTAACCTTGTTCCCATGGAAAAGGTTGGGATGATCCTCTTTCTTCCTCTAGCTCCATGTGAAGGTGCCACGTGAGTTAGAAACCCGAGCACATCTTTCCAGAGACTCGTGTTAACAGTTCAGCAAATGTATGAAAAAAATGGATTTTTCTGAGCCAACAGCTTGTCAGACCCAAATAAAACTTCCACATTTCCATCACTGGAAGCAAAACTCTCAGGATGTTTTGCAAAGGTCTTTTTTTCCTCCCAAACTCTCCCTGTTGGTGTTCTGGCCTGGTTTGTAAGTTTGAGCAGGCCAGACAAGTCCCAGGAGGTGCCAGGGATGTGAATCCCTGGTTTGAGGGTGAAAAGGAGGGTGAGACTCTGACCATATGGACCAAATCCCTTTTACAAAACTTTGATTCTGGGATTAAAAACATGTGCCAGGTCTTTTATTTGATCTTCTAGACCTGGGCCTGCAGCTGTAGAGATTCAGCAGCAGAGAAAATGAAGAGAGAAGGTCAGAAGATGGCAACAAAGACGATGAAGGGGCTGGAGCATCTTGGTTATGAGGTCAGGCTGAGAGAGTTGAATATGTTCAGTCTCAAATAAAGTCACTGAGAGAGAACCTCATAAATGTCCAGCAATATCTGCAAGGAGGGCTCAGAGGATGGGCCAGGCTCTGCTCCGTGGGGCCCAGCAACAGGAGAAGAGGAACAGGCAGAAAATGATGTCCAGGAAGTTCCACCTGAACATGAGGAAAAACTTCTGTCCTGTGCAGTGACCAAGCCCTGGACAGATTGTCCAGAGAGGATGTGTCTCACCCTGATTTTTCAAATTTTCTGATGCACTTTCTAACTTGATGTTTTTCATAGTTCTTAGTTCCTTCTCACACACAGGTGTTGTTAACAGAATTATGTTTTTGATATGATGAAGTTGTTTACACACTTTCTCTTAGTGTGAGGAACAACTGATGGACAGTTGTCTTGACCAACGGGATGGGAGAGGTGTCAGCCTTCTTCTCCAATCCCTGGTCTGTGTGGAAATACTATAAATTTATAGTCAGATGTTTTAATAAATAGTTTTTAGCTTTCTCATCAAAGAGTGTCCATGTGTGTCCTTGCATGTCCCACAGCGACAGGTGTGGAGTCTCCCCCACTGGACACATTCCAGAACCCTCTGGAGACAATCCTGTGCTATGTGCCCTGGGATGGCCATGCCTGAGCAGGGAGGGGGGCCCACATGACCCCACTGTGGTCACTTCCAGCCTGACCCATTCTGGGATTCTCTGAGAAGAGACACTCTGTTCTAGGGCAGAGAAGGGCTCCAAGTCCCTTGCTGGGCTCTGGGGCAGTCACAGCAAAGCCCCACTGCTTGACAGGTGAGAAAAAACATTGAAAAATATGTGGAAGGTCAAACAAGGTGTGAGCTCTGTCGGGAAACACTTGAAACCCTTGTTCCCCTCCCTGAAAACAGCTTTGGAGTCCTCTGCAGAGAGATCCTGCCTTGCCTTGCCCAGAGCAGCTCTGGCTGCCCCATCCCTAAAAGTGTCCAAGGCCAGGTTGGACAGGGCTCGGAGCGGTCTGGGATAGGGGAAGGTGTCCCCGCCCATGGCGGGGCGTTGGAATGAGATGAGCTTTAAGGTCCTTCCAACCTAAACCATTCCATGATTCCGTGACACCTGCAGAGTGACAAAACCACCGGGAAGACAGCGCTGGTCAGCAGGACCCCGGGGGCTGGGATTATTTGGGGTGACATCTGCCAGCAGCGCGGATGACCCCACCTCCCCCAAAAGCAGCAGCAATCTCTGCAGGTCCCACCTGTCCTGCATCTGTCCCTGCTGCCATCCTCATCCTTCCCGAGCCGGTTTTCCCTGTTTTTTCTGTGCTTTGGAGCCAGGAGAGGGCAGCAATGCTCACGGACAGACACGCAGTGCCACTGCTGTCCCTGCTCCTCTCCGAGTGTCCGGCAGCCACATCCCAGCGCCCTGCTCATGTTCAGATGGACAACACTGTACACAGGTGCCTCTGGCACTTCAGGCTCAGTTAAATCCATGCACAAAACTTTATTATTTTTTTAATTTTTTTTTTTTTTTTTTTTTTGCAAAAAGAAACTTCTCCTCCACTTGGTTTGCACAGGCTGTGATTTAAAACTCTGTCGAATATCCCAAGCTGTGGCAAAACAGCCCTTTATTCTCATGCAGATAAGAGTCTGGATACTTTTAAGCAAGTTTTGACTTAATTGCACTTTTTGATGAGCACTTAAAGCCCTCCTCGGCTTAGAAAATTAAAGAAATGTACACCCTTTCTCCTCCCAGCCTCAAGTAATAAATGAAAATATTTCTGAAATAAAGAGTTTCCCTTAATAAGCATTGCTTAGAGTCACAAACCTCTGCGAAGCAGTGGGAACCTGCATCAAATGTGGACACATCAAAAAGGTTCCATCTCGAGATAAGAAATATTTTACTTTTTTTTTTTTTTTTACATCAAGAACAATCAAACATTTGAACATCCTGGCCAAGGATGTGGTGGAGTCCCCAGTCCTGAAGGGTTTCAAGCCCCATCCCTGGAAGTGTCCAAGGCCAGGCTGGAAGGGATTCTGAGCAGCCTGGTCCAGTGGAAGGTACCTCTGCCCACGGCAGAGGGTGGAACCAGATTATCTTGAAAGACCCTTCTGAACCAAACCATTCTATGAATCCGTGAAGATGGAACTGGACCAAGGGTTAGACAATCTCATCAAGGATCCCTCCTCACATGGGAAATGAGAGCTATGGCCTCTTCTGCTTAAAGATCCCACTTGCTGGGCATGGGGTAGGGACATAAAATCCTGGAGCTGTCCCCTTGGGATGAGTGACCTTCAGTGAAGGAGCTCTCCTCAAGGTGCCTGGCCTTGGAGTGAGGCTCTACCCTTGTTCTCAGCAGGCAGTGGCTGCCCCAATGCTCCAAAATCTCCTTCTGAGTCCCTAACCCATCTGCCAAAATGAGCAAAAGAGCCTTTCCTGCCCCTTCTCCTTTCCCAAGCCAGGATGAGCCAAAGCATCACTTGCTGTAAAGATGGAGCAAGAGAGATCCACAGGCAGAAAACCTGAGCTGTGGAGCTGCGCCAATCCAAAGGCAGGCAAGGTGAGAGGGAAATGGCAAATGCCTCATTGATTTCAAAACTGCTACACGATCCTGCCTGGGAGTCTGTGAAACTGTTAAAAAAAAAAAACAAAAAAAAAAGCCTTAAAAGGCCGTGGTGTTGATGGGGAGTTGGCAGCTCCCTTTGTGCCGGCTGTTTATTCTCATACAAAGCAGTGCAAACGAGGAATGTTTACCCAATGGAAACCCCTTGGCATTGTGTTTCCCACTCCGAGCCTCGCACAGCTCATTCCTCACCCAGCTGGAGCTCTGCAAAACACCTTTCTTACTCACCCGTGGCCACCCACATCCAGATGCCACCAGCCCTGAAGGAGCTCGAGGAACAGGGCTTGACCAGGATTTTGAGCCAACACAGAAACCCCTGCCTTGCCCTCCTGCCCTTTTTCTCCGTTTCTGCCTTTAAATTTATCAAAGGCACGAGGTACATTGCTTTGGTGGCAGGTTGATGCGCAATTCCCAAGAGTTTGATTCCCTTCTCTGCCACTGATGTCTCCCAGGGCAAAGGGCAACTGTTGAGGTCACATCCCTGTGATGGGCAGTGGTGACACAGGGCTTTGCACCCATCAAAAGCACCGGGGCTGCGAATCTGTAGTGCCAAAATCTCCTTTGTCTCTCTAACATGGCCCTTTAGCCAGGGTTCAAGACCAACGACTTCCCACCAGCCAGAAATTCAGGCAAAAGCAGCTGATAATTACAGACATCCTGCAAGCCTTCCCTTACAAACTCAGGAAATTCTTCAGCAAGATAAAGTTAAAAGGGATGCTGAAGATTTCATCTGTGACCCTGCAGTTGTAAGAGTTTCATGTAAAATCCTCCAAAATGGGGGTTTATAGAGAATTATGGAATCATAGTGTTATAAATGCATATTAAAAAGTTGGCTTTCCGCAAATATTCAGATGAGAGTTGTACATATAAGGTTGTTATAAATACATATTATAGTATTGTTTGGGATTTTTTTCTTTTCTTTTCCCACCCATATAGGGATGTTATTAGATATATGGAAATCGTTTTAAAGATATTGTTTTCTTTAGGAGTAAAGTAAGTTGATAAAGCGTCTTTGTAGTGAGTGACCTGACTGCCTGGTCAGGATAACACCCAGTGCAGACCCCTGCTGCTGATATGAAGAATCTGCTGCTGATATCCCAGCTCCCAGCACTGACCATCTGGAGAAATTACAGACCAAGACCCAAATTAAGACTGATAAGAAGAATTAATTAAAACCACAGCCAAGAAACATGCCTGCTCTAAAAAGGCGGGACCAAGGAGTGGCCATGCAAGGCAGCTCACAGAAACATGGAAATAAGTTCTTAGAAAAGTTCAAATATACATATTTAAGGGGAGGGGGAGTTCTTTGGGACAGGTGTGCTCTTGGCTCTTGGCCAGAGACACCCTGCCATGTATTTTGCTTTATTGTCTTGTCCTTATTGTCTTTTATTAAACCTTTTAAATCCTAGCAAAAAGGTGAACTTGGTTTTTCACAATAGGATGGTTTGAGCTGGAAGAGACCTTGAATGCTCCGAGCCCTCTCCCTGTGTGCCCCTGTAAATATCACCTCTCTTCTCCAGTGAAGACCCTCAGGAAGACCCTCCCCACTGTCCAGGGCCATGGATTGTTATCACTGAACCTCCTTAAAATATCACAGAATCCAGACTGGACTGGGCTGGGCTGGGAGAAGCCTTGAAAATCCTGTTCCAACCCCCCAGCTTCTGTTGCATAAAGGGTGAAATTTATTTTCTGCCCAAGCAGCCTCTCTTTCTCAGATATATTTTGTGAGTCACTCCTGCTCACTGTGGAAGATTTGTTGCTTACCTCAATTTCCCTTTCTCTTGGAATAAAATCTCCTCTCTTTTCGATTGAAACTGAATTTCCTCAGCCCTTTTTCTGGACCCTGCAAAATCCTGCTGTTCCCCTGTTTCCACCTTCAAAGGGAAGAGATGACCTTGCTCAGATCCTCTCTGGAGAGTTGCACATAGCTTTGGAGGAAGGGAAAACCTCTTTGCTGCAGGAGCCATCAGCTCATGCATATGCCACTGTCAATTCATCTAAAGTCTGTTGGACAAATTCCAGCACTCTGCAGGGAAAGGAAAAAAACAACAAAAAGAAAGAAAGAAAAAAAAAAGGAGTTGGCAGACGTAAGAGGATATGCCAGAAATTATTGTATCTCTTTTCTTATTCTGATTCCGTGGGTCCTTTGAGGTTTTTGCCTCCTTCTTTAAGCTGGTTTTTGGTATTTGCACTGGTTAGGCCCACCCTAAGCTAATTGTTAACCTCTTAACTAATTGCTAACTTAGCTGTATGTGAGGATAGAGAGAAGTCTGAGCCTTTTCATGGAATTATTAAACTCGGAAAGGACCTCTGAGATCACCGAGGCCCATCACTAACCCAGCACCGTGTTCAGCACCTCGCTGTATCCCTGAGCCACATCCACACACCTTTGAATGCTCCCAGGGATTGGTGACTCCAGCACTTCCCTGGACAGCCCATTCCTGATATAAACGGGCCAGGAGATCAGCTCCCTTTAAAATGGCCTTTATTGAAGTGATTTCAGCTCGGGGGGAGAGCTCGTGGGGGGGGGTGCCGACCGCCACTGCT
>JAWWMU010000106.1:149398736-149408917 GCA_035048155.1 Cinnycerthia olivascens
ACTTCACAAACTGCATTAACTTGTAACTTTTACAACAAGAACTTAATTAAGTAATCTCGTAGATTCATTCATAACAATTCCCATGCTCGACCACCCTGTCACTAAAGAAATTTGTCCTGATGTCCCATCTGAACCGTTCCTGGTGCAATTTTAGGCCGTTTCCTCTTCTCCAATCTGTTGTTACTTGGGAGAAGAGACCAACCCCTACCTGGCTGCTCTCCTGTCAGCTCCGGAGTTCAGGGTGATCTTCGCTTCCCAGGGGAGAATCCTGGATGCCCAGGGAAATGCTCCACACACTGACAGGACACACCAGATGGAAAACGATTTCCCAGGAATTTCGGGATGCAGGACAGCACCCTCAGGGGTCAGGATGGCCGAGCGGTCTAAGGCGCTGCGTTCAGGTCGCAGTCTCCCTTGGAGGCGTGGGTTCGAGTCCCACTCCTGACAACTTATTTGCTGCCCAGAATCATCCCACAGGGAATTCCTGGGAATCTCCCTGGTCTGCTGCAGCCCCCCAGGGTTACCACGCACTGTTGTTCATGCTGGCAATGATGAGGTTGAAGAGTGTCCCTCCCACTAATCAATACCTGGCTCAGGGGTGGTTTTATTTTTCCACAGGATCAACCTGGTTTAGGTGGAATTTTGGCTTTTCTAGTGTTTTAGAGGCACTGGGGCTGCTGGTGACAGGTGGGTCTCACCTGTCTTGAAAGGGAAAAGGGTTCCAAGCCATGAGTTTTGGGGCTGATTGAGGGGTTTGAATGAGATTTGAAGGGGAAGGGGATAAAACCAGGCTCCCTGGGTGAGCCTGGGGTACCATGCCAGTGTTGGGATGGAAATCCATCTGCTTGTGGCAGGGAAGGCTCTACAGAGGGACCTGGACAGGCCGGATCAATGGGCTAAATTAAAATAATGAATAAATGTGGCACTTTGTGACATGATTCAATAGCCATGGTGGCACTTGATAAAATTATTTGATGTGATGATATTGGAGGTCTTTGCCAAACCTGTCGGTTCTGTGGTTTTCAAACTCAGAAATCCTCTTCAAACCTAAACAAGACAACAAGGGAAAAAAGATAAATGAAAAAGCAGCAGCTGCAGCAGTTAAACCCAGAACAATCTTTTTTTTTACTGCATCATTTTTTCCCTAATGCATGTGAGGCTTCATAACTTTTATGCTGCAAATTCCTTGAGATGATGTCTTTTACTGAGTGTGTTTTACCCGCCTGGTGGTGTTTGGGTACTGCTGGAGTGGAAATATCCTCACCTGTCAGAGCAGGAACTCTCAGCAATAACTGCTCCACTCCTCTTTCACAAGGATTTTTTGGTCATTGCTTATTGCTGTAGCAATCAAATCCCAGATCCTGGATTACTTCCATCATTCGTTTTCAAAACCAGTTGCAAATCCTTGGGATCCTTGTGTGCCTCCCAGGCAAAGAGAGGAATCCAGACAACAAAGTTGCATAAAAACAGCAGAAATATTTTTTGTCTTGAAAGGCAAAGGAACTGGACCAAACAAATCATCCCAGCTTTACTTTCTTAATAAGAACAAAGCAGCAGCACTTTCTGCAGTCTCAGGTGTGCACCTGCCTTTAAATATCATTGCCAAAGGACCTTTTCTGCAGCAGGGAAAGGGGAAAAAAAGTGCAGAGCTGATGTCAGGGCAGTGATGAATTTCAAGTTTCAAGTTAAAAAATAAAATCTTCCTCTGAGAGGGACGTGGAAGAAAAGACTTGGCTGCTGCAGCTGAGTCCAACTGAGGATATAAAACCATGAAGATTTTTATGTCATGGTCGGAGTTAGTGACTTCATCACTAACAGCCTGTTAGTAGGCAGCCTGTTCTGATGTTTCACCACTCCTCCTGTGAATATTTTTTCCCTGATATCCAACTTGAACCCCTCCAGGTGCAACTTGAGGCCATCTCCCCTTGTCCTGTCATTAATTGTCTGGGAGAAGAGTCCAAGCCCTGTCTTTAATTAGAATATCCAAGTGCAACAGCTTTCTCAAAATCAGATATTCTGGTGAAATCAGCAATGAGATGCTTCCCCCAAAACTGCTGCTGAACAGAAAGGATTGAGTGTCTTGGCATCATCTGACTCCCACTGTGGAGTGGTGCTGGTTCAGCACATCAAAAATCAAGGAAGTGTTGGTAAACTGCTGGGGATGGTGGAGAAAACTCCGAGTATTTCAGAGGTCAGGAGGGAGGTGAGATCAAAACAAAACAATGTGTGCAATTTGTCTAATCCCTGACTGAGGGGACCAGAACCGTCCACAGGCACTTGCAGAATGTAAAACCAACAAAGAATGAGAAAGATTGGCTTAGAGAGGAACAAAGAGTGTTATTAGGAGCAGTGGGAAGCGAGAGGAAAATACAGCCTGAGCTGCTTGGAATTTAATGCATTCTTCTGTAGACATTCCTATTGTGTAACATTTGTATTAAAATCTTCATCTTTCCAGAAATATCTGGGGTTTTACAGACTGACTCATGATAATTCATCATCTTTTTGTTGTTATTGTTTGTAAATAGAAACAGTCGAAAAAATAATTCTAGTTTTCAGTGTGGGACCTGAAAAGAAACACCATCTGTAGACTAATTTTTAATAAACAGGATTATATAATAAAAGGCTTTTGGTTGGAATTTACTCTGATTCCTGGGTTCTTGAAAAGGCAGGAAGATACCAAAATCTCTTCTGGACTCATTGAATCTGATTTAGACACCTCAAAAACAGGACCATGAAGGAGAAACACTGGAATTTGATGGTAGGGAAGAAAATTGGTTGAATTCCCCAGGAAAATATTCACTGCAGGAGAAAGACATCTCCCCAGAAATTTCTGCAGTGCCTTCCAGACTTCATATATATTTATATATACATGTGTGTGTATGTTCACACACACAGATGCACATAACTATATTTATATCTACACATAAATATGTATTCACACATATATATACAGGGAACTGGTGATTTTCACACAGAATTAAATAGGAAATTATTATCCTGCTCCCCAAATCTGGCTTGCAGAAGCCGGATGGTGGGGGAGATATTTCTTTTCTGATCCTGTGAGGTGAAAGATCCTCCTCACAATATGATGCAGCCATGAAGAACTCTGAAGCTCTTGAGGAAAACTTGTATAAGTGGGCAGGTAGGTGGATAAATAGAGACACAGGAACATGGAATTTGCTTGTTTCAACAACTTTGAAGTGGAAACCAACTTGGAAAAAGTTGTTCCTTTTCTGGTGAGCTTTAACATTCAAATTCACAGTAATTTTGCTGTTTTCATAAAGTCAGAATAATCTTAGCAGCTGATCCTTGCAACATGGCAAGCACTTTGGCATCCAAATATTCTGGAGCAGAGATCCACTCTTGGCCAGGGGACTTCAGGGCAGCCTGGTTGCCAGAAAAGTTCACTTTTCTCCTGTAAAATGACCCAATAGAATGTGGCAAGAACATGTTCAGCTTTAAAACATTGAGCATTGGGATAATGATTGAGAATGTTTTTCTCAGGGTGAATATTTTGAGCTGGGAGGGGTCCACAAGGATCATTGAGTCCAACTCCTGGTCCTGAATGTGAAAAACGAAGTTCACTTTCTTGGTAGAATTTAAAAGGTTTGATAAAAGACAATAAGGACAAGGCAATAAAGCAAAAAACACCACTGGGGTGTCTTTGGCAGTCAGCCAAGAGCAACCCCTAACTCAGAACACACTTCTTTAAATGCACCAACATGTTTCATATTCATAGACCCTCCTGCATCCCTTTGAGTCCCTCCCCCTTTTTTCTTATTTTTTTTTTTCTGGTTTTTCTAGTAGGTCACTGATCTGATAACAGATGATCAATAAAATTCCTTCCCTGGGGTCTGGTACCAGTCACATCTTCTTCATCCCCATAGAGTAGTCCAAGAATGTTAAGAATTTCCTGATTATCTTTTTACCATTCTCTGAGATAGTTACAAAAGCTTTTTTTTTTTTTTACATTGCACTATTGTTTCTAAGTTTTGTTAAAAAAAGAAACTGTACTAATACAGCAAAGTTTTTCTATGTTATACATATAACATTCCTTTTAATATTTGCAAAAAGCCAACTTTATAATATGTATTTATAACATGGACATCCCAACAATCCTTGAGAACCTTGTTCAAACACTTCTTGAGCAGCCTTGGGGCTGCTCCCCATTCCCTGGGGAGCTGTTCCAGTGTCCCACCAGCTCTGAGTGAAAAACTCCTCCTAATTTCCAACCTAAACCTCCCCTGGCACAACTTCAGACTGTTCCCTTGGGTCCTACTGTTGGAAATGACACAAAGTTCAAAATTTTGTATAGAACTTTAGTCAGGGTTTTTTTTTCACCTTTGCCCCACAGGAAGGAAATTGAAGTTTCTTTGCAAAAGATTGTTTTACCAGGCGAGGTGTGATGAGTTGAACATCTCAGCAGGCTGGGAGTAGCACAGAAAATACACAAAAAATATCAACCATTAACAAACATCAGCTCCAGCCTTCAACCCTGGCATGGTCTGAGACACCTGGTCTGGGAAAAGAGAGATAAAAGAAGGGAGAATGAGAACCTAAATAAGATTGGAGGCAAAGAAATCCATATCCAAGAGGGACACAAATACTAAGATCTGCCCTACCTGGAATCAATGAACATTCAACCAATGAATTTCTATGGGTTTTGAACATATGAAATATATAAAAATTCTAGTAAAGTTCACGTGTGATGGAATGGTTTTCTCTGCACAACCCGGGCAATGTGTGGATGAAATAATTTCTGCTGCAATCCCATCCTGTGATCTGATGTGATCTCATTGCATGGCCAGAAAGTGATCCTTCTTTTTTCCCTGGAAATTGCCTGTTTTCCAAATGGAAAGAGTTCCACGTTTGAGCAGGAAGGATTTGGGGAGAGGGAGAAAGACCCCCCTCCCAAATTTCAGGTGTTTGCAGTGAACCCATTGTCCAGGCAATTACGGGGAGTTCACAAGGGCTGCTCCAGCCTCGGGGCATTTTGGAAGGCTCTGTGATGGTATCCAGACAAATCACCACCCACACACCCTGACTAATTACTGTTCTTTGCCCAATTAGCACATACCAGTCCTCCAAGCGAAAGCAAAACATCTGCACCCACTGAAAGGAAGGCCCTGAGCTGAATCGAGAATGTGTCTTCTTTTCCAGCAGGAAATCTGTGCTGACTGGGGCTGCTCTTCCCTGCTTGAGCACAAAATCAAACCAGAGCTGACGATAAACACGCCAAAATTGTGTTTCAGCTCCTGCAGCACCCTGAAACACAGGGAGGAGCTGACACAGGAAAGTCAAAGGGGTTCCAGTCCCAAGGTTTATTCCAAGTCCTTTTTAATTGCTTATAATTTACACGAGGAAAGCAATAATTTCTCTTTTCTTTCTCAGTTGCACTCCAATATTAAGAATCCAACTGCATTTCCTCCCTTTCAATCATCAGACCTAGCCATTATTTTGACAGGGCTTTTTTCAGTCTGATTTTGCTATTACTGCATAGTGGATGGTTTATATTGCTAATTAGCTTCTATTAAGGCTGTTATCCCATTCAAGCCTTGATGAATGGAGATGGAAAGGAATAAGGCATCAGAATAAATCAGAGCAGGAGAAACTGAGTTCTCCTGTGGGAAATCTCTCTGAGTTGGAAGTGCCTGGATGTGTGCAGTGGAATTTTATACGTGTACCTTGTATCATTGTTGTTATGGCTTTCAAACCTGTTATCTGTGGTCTGGATAATTTAAAACAGGAGAGTTGTCATCCTGGGTATTCTGGGAACAGCTTCCTGTCTCCAGGATCCAATGAGAAACTGAAGATAACCAGGAGAAATATAAGAACTGGAGGAAAAAAATATGAGTGATATAAAATCGGTGTTTGAAAATCTTGAATTCAGTGATTTTCTAAACTTGAGGTGTTAGTGGTCCTTGAAAAAATTATACAGGGCAATAAAATCCAGGGAAAACAGAAAATTTACAACCCGTGGAAATGGGAGAGGCAAAGGAAAGGCCCTTTTGCCTCCTCGTGATGTTGGGGAGCTGAATTTTGGAAAGACTAAAATTCAGAAATTTTGCAAAGACTAAGATTTGGAAATGAAGATTGTTGCAGAGAAAAGAGGAAGGCAAATGATGTGCCTGCTGAAGGGAATGTGATTTCCAGGGATAACCCACCAGGTGGACTCTGAGAAGCCCCAGACAGAGCCCAAGATTCTGACTGAGCCTTGTAGTCCTGATACAGAAACCTGTCCCCATGAAAAAATATGAATCAGAGCTTCATTTTAATGAGACATTTAAAAAGAGAAACAAAGGAAATATCTTGCCCCTTCAAATTCCTCGCCTTTCTTCTTCCTGAGACCCCCATTTTTGGGATGTAGGGTGGCACAGGCATCTTTCTTGTTCCATATGAGCTGGCAGAAACCCCAGCAGGTCTTTCCACAAACATTCACACAGAAGAAACCACTCCTGTCATTTCATCCCACGTGAAAAATCAATTCCTTATCCCTTATCCCGTATCTTTCCTTTTTTTCTGCGACCTCTTCGTGGGATCATCAAAACCAAGTCTGCCTCCAAACCCCTTGCAGTGAGGTTCCTCTGCCTTTATTTGGACAAAGCATTTCCATGTTTTCCCATGGAAGAAGACTCCATATGTGGTGTAAGCTGGCAAAGCTGCAAAAATCTTGGTGAGATGGACCAACAAATATGGGCTTTGGAGCTGGGACTGTGTTCCCTGTGTTGTAAATCTCCCTGTAATTCCATCTGCAGAAAAAAATCAATAAAAGAGAGTTGATGGATACGACTGGAGTGGGGAATCAAAGCCCATCTGGAATTAAATCTGGTGAGGGACATGAAGGGCAACAAGTTTTCTGCAAGAGTATCAGCAGCAAAAGGAAGAGTGAGGAAAATGTGGGGCTGCTGCTCAGCAGGGTGGGAAATCTGGTGGCAAAGAACATGGAAATTGCCCAAGTAATCATCATTTAAGTCCCTGCTGGTAAAATCAGCCTTCAGAAATCCCAGTTTCCTGGACCACAGCAAGGGGGATTTATCCTCAGGGAAGGAGGATCCAGTCAGGGAATGCAAAGACAAAACAGACTAATGGAATGCATGGATGAGGACAGGCTGGATCCATGGGATCTGATGTCATTGCAAAGTCACCCTGGCGTATCTTTGGAAAGTCATGGTGACCATGGAAGCTCCTAGGAGCAGAAGGAGGCAAATGCCACTCCTGTCTTCAAGAAGGATAGAAAAGGAATTCAGGACGGGGAGTTCCTTGGGAAGCTGGTGGAGCAACTAATCTTGGAAATTGTTTTGGAACACATATTCAGTTCTTTGAATTTTAATGAGGGAACTTAATGGTAATTGTGGGCAATGCCTGTGGAAAACTGGAACTGATGGGGTGCTGAGACCCCTGGGTTTGGACTGCCTGAGTCTCTCATGCTGTTTGCGAACTGCTTTCAGCAGGAACTGAATCTGTTCCTTCGGTCCTTAACTGCAGTGGAATTTTGCTTCAGGTCTGGATCCCACCACAGCTAAAATATCAAACATTCCAAAACAGAATCCTTTGGGTGGATTGTTGACACCAAGGGCTGGAAGAACTGAATTTAAAAGGAGGGGATGACCCACTGGGGAGGTCCATTTTATGTGGATCTTGGACAGCCCGATGAAAATTTTGGAAAATGTTCTCAGGAAAGCAGCGATTCTTGGAGTTGTCTTGTGCAGGACAAGGAGCTGGACTCAATGTTTCTTCCAACTCAGGATATTCCATGATTTGGTGATCCCGTGAATTCTGAAGCTGTTGCTGTCTGTACTGACAGGTCTCCAGCTGGCACGTGGATGAGGACATCGGGATAGAGGTGTTTGGATCTGGACCCAAATCCGTCCAGTCTCGTATTCCCACATTCCCCTCTCAAGGACTGCAAATCACAGCCCAGAGATCCTGGTGGGAGACAGACAGGCAGAGCAGGAGGTTGGTTTTGCTTGATACCTGCCCCAAGGGAGTTCATTCCTGTGGGTCTGATCCATCCCAAAGCATTTTTGAGCTGGTTTTAGATGGGATGACCTGGATGTCCTGTGTGTGCAGCTGTTGCTTTTTCTGTGTGTTTTCCTTGCAGTTTTTTAATCCATCTGAATCAAAACCCCACTGGCAAAAGAGCAGAGATCTCAAAGGTTCTCAAGGGGTTTATTTCCACAAGATTCAAAATCAACAAGATACAAGTCTGAAGGGAAAAAAATTCCATTAACCCTTGTAATCATGGTGCCATTGTTTTACTCACTTTATTAGCTCACAAAAATGTGAATAAGATCATTTTCCTCTTCAAATAAGGAAAAGAAATATTATAGAAAATCTCTGCCCACTAATGCTGTTCTATTCAATGCATGACCAAAATCATCCTTGCTTTGATACTCTGATAGAAAATCTTTATCCTGAACTAAAGACAGACAGGTCTCTGATTATTTTTTTTTTTAAAAAGTCCTGGTAGAAACCTAACTTATATTGAGGGTAATGCACAGTTTATGAATGTAATAATAGATAGTTTGGAAGTCTGGATGTTTGGAAAATCAGTGTTGTCAAGGATGAAGTATTCTGCAAAAACAATAGAAAGAAACTCATCAGTGGAGAAGAAGAATGACCCAAAATTCTGCTTGACAGTGAATCAGCCAAAATACAAACCAGTAAGTGAATAGTTAAAAGTTATGGTCATTTTTAGGTGTCTAAAACCCAAAAGCCACTGCAGCAACACTAGAAAAACAACAGCAAAAATGGTACTGGAAAAAATAGTTGGATTTATGTTTAGAAAGGTTACGATTCCCTGGTGTGAAAGTACAATTCTTGTATTCCTTTTTTTCATGGATGTTTATATTTCTTAGGAAGTTTTGGGCAGAGAAGTTGGGAGAAAAGCAATTTGTTTGAGTAATTTTCTGCTGAACACTCTGACAAGGGAACTTTCCACTTCCAACTGTGCATTGGAGACAGAGATAAAACAGGGGGGACCTGGCCAGGTGGGAAAGTCAAGAATAAGCAGAAATGAGGAAACTCACAGCAAATGTGTGACACAACCTCATGAAATATAGAAGAGAAGAGGCTTTTCCCTAGGGATCCAAAACATTCCATTTTGTTGCAATCCAGAGAATACTGGAAGCTGCCAGACTAATGATGGGAGAAATGGATCTGCTTTATAAGACAAGGATCAAAGGACATCTTTGCTTCCAAATCCAGCTTGGTTTTTTCTCATTTTCTCCAGTAGATCCAAAGACCTTTCTTCAAACAGCACATTCATCAAGCTGCAGTTCAGGAATGCAAACCTTTAGAGAAACAAGGACAGCTCAATGAAGATTTTTTTTTTGTGCTCACTTGAATTCAAAATTTGGGAAAATCCAGTTCAAAGATCTCTCTGACTCCAGGACCCATCACATTAGCTCTGAAGGACCTCTCCAAACCCTTCCAGACATCTTGTCACCAGTTCCTTGCTCAGCTGGACCAGTCCCATGCTCTGAGATATTATCAGGATGAGTGATATCTGTTTATTCTTATTTAAAACCAATATGTCAAGTCTGTTCTTTATAACTGTGAGTCAAGGGGCAAAACAGGAGCTGTTTAAAGTTTTTAATAAGTGGCAGGATAAGAACCCAATTTTTGTATCTCAGTAATAATTCTTAGAATTAGGGAGTGGGGAAGACTGAGGAGTAGATAGAAAAACCTTTAGGGATGGTGTTGATAGAGGTCCTGAAAGTTCATGGAATCATAGAACAGTTTGAGTAGGAAGGAACCCAAAATATCTTCTCATTACAGCCCCAGGGCCACTTTCCATTAAATCTGTTTGTGCAAGGAAAAAAGTTGGCGAGTTTATTTATATAAATATCCCCATGGATCCCCACCATTTAAATAACTAGGTACATTTGTGTCCACTCTTAATTGGAAGATTTTGTGAGTTTTGCTTTTTCTTATTTTAGTTTCTTTTGTATTGCAGTAGAGGCTCATCTGTTCCATGCTCCAGCCCCTGTGAGACACCAGGAGGTGAAATCTGCCCTTTGGTCTAACACAAAAATAATGATTAACTGGAGAAAATGCTTTGGTTCCTGCAGTATTTCAGAGGCAGATTTAGATTTCACCCTTTCCTTCCTTCCTTCCTTCCTTCCTTCCTTCCTTCCTTTCTTCCTTCCTTCCTTCCTTCCTTCCTTCCTTCCTTCCTT
>JAWWMU010000106.1:149410136-149424743 GCA_035048155.1 Cinnycerthia olivascens
TTCTCTCTTCCTCTCCCCACACTCTGAGATTTTTGACAGCTCTGGCAACTTCTAAACACTTATTTTTGCTGATTTTCCCAAATTTTGCTTCTCAGCTTCTCACACACATTAAATCTCCAAATGGAAATCTTTAAAAAGCAGCATCTGCCTGGACAGGGGACTTCAAGACCAAACTCTCCAAGACCAGTTGAGCCCAACAGCCTGGAGGCCACTGAGATGTGTCTCTTTATGTTGGGAATCTGCCACTTGAAGAATCTGTTGGCTTGGAGAAGCCTTCCCTGAATCCTCAGCATCCCATCTTCAAAAATCTCAACAAACAAGCAAAAGTCAGAGCTCATATCAGGGCTGTGAGAACTGAAAAAGAGCCTTGAGAAGTGCCAAGAACAGAGAATTTATTTAGGTTGGAAGATACCTTAAAGATCATCCCTGCTGCGGGCTGGGACGTCTTTCAGGACCTTGTCCAACCTCAGGTTGCTCCAAACTCCATCCACTTTGACCTTGGACTCTTCCAGGGATGGGACATCCACAATTTCTCTGGCCAAGCTGTGCCTAGGCCTCACTTGCCACGTTCTGTGGAAATTGGTCTCAATAAGGGCTTCTTTTTGAAGCCAAACTACTTTGACAACCGAAGACCATTTCAAAGAACAATTCCCACAACAGATAGCAAGATTTAAGATGCCCAAAAAAGGAGCTGTTTCTTGTGCTCTCATCTTTCTGCATCTCTCTAAGCATGCCCACTGTCAAAACAAGCAGCCGTGTTCCTATTCCAGTTTATTTTTGCTCAAAGCAAACATCAAACCAAACAAAAATATCCCCCTGGTTGCTTCGCACAGAAGATCAAGAGGGATGGCACCTTCAGAGCCTTGCTCTGTCCTTCCTACAAAGGAAATAAATCTGGCATTTATGGCAGGAGAGCTCTATTTTTAGTGATCCCAATTCTGTTTCCTCTCCTTTGTGTGTCATTGGCACTGTTGGGGTGCTGTCACTGAGTGACACTTCTGGCTGCCTGCTCAGCCTCTTCAAATGTGACCATGTGGAACCCCGAAATGTCTTGGTTTACCAATTCTACACCACTTTGATGCTTTCCCGGTGCACCCAAAAATCCACATATCAGGGTGATTTTTTGCAGAAAATGAAGTTCTCTATTTCTCTTAGAGCCTTGACGCTTTATGATCTTTATTTTATGCCAAGGAATCGAAGCAGAATGTGCTGAATTAAATACAGACAGCCCGTGAATGGTGCCAGCTAATAAACGCTACAGTAAGCAGGGAATCCCAGCTGCTTGCAGGTGTCTCTCTCGTTTTGTGGGATGAGAACAACGGGATTAGTGATGTTACACCATCCTAAGGCATTTCACGGAATTCCCAGAGCAAGAAATTGCCATGGTGCGAGGAATGTTGGCACAGATATCCCCCAGTAGAGTCCAAAGTGGAACAGAAGGATATGAACAGAGGAGCTTCCAAACTGAGGAATTAATGTGAAATTGTTCCTTGGAATAAACTCAGCGTGCAAGGAATCATAGTCCCTGAATGATTTTTTTTTCACTGTTGATTAAAAAAAGAACCCCAAACCATAAAAGAGTTTATTCTTAAATCTTTCAGGAAGATACAGAGGGAATATTGCTTCCCCAGCTACCAGATTTTAAGAAAATAAGAAATGCAAAATGATTGTTGTTTGAGAACTTTACAATTTTTTTAGATGTCTCTACTTATTTCTAATTTTCCAGCTATCCCAGAAAAACTTGTTTTGAAATAGACCTTAAAGATCATTGATTTCCACCCTCCTGCCATGGGCAGGACACCTTCCACTATCCCAGGTTACTCCAAGCCCTTTCCAACCTGGCCTTGGACACTTCCAGGGATGGGGCAGCCACAGCTTCTCTGGGTAACCTGTGCCAGGGCCTCCCCATCCTCATAGGAAAGATTTTTTTGCTGTCTAAGGAACAGATAAAATAACCCTGGCTGAACTGAAAATATGGTCCAAACCAGGGATTGTGATTAGTCCAGAGCATTTCAGAGTATTAAACACAGCACCTCAAGGAGAATCCTTGCAGAAAGTAAAGATGCACTTTCAGGACATGGAAGGAGGCAATTAAAAGTTTGAAACCAACTTAATTAAGGTCTAAGTTCAATTAACTGATCTTTGAAAAGAAAAGGGGAAAATGTTATTAGAAAAAAATGCATTAGAGAACACACATTAGAGAAAGGGATGTTGCTGGTCAAGCAGGTACTCTGGTGGCTTCTGGGATGATGGTTTGTGCTTATTGTTAATAATTTGCTCTCCTCCAATTGTTTCTTCCTTAATTTTTCTCTTTTTGGCCTGTTTAGATATAAAACACATTTTTAATTCTTCCAGAAAACTCCTTACTCTTCAGTTTCAATGTAAGGATTCATTTTCCATTGTGACTTTGAGACACTGGCCATTAATATCCCATAATAATTCTCTCCAAAAAGGGAGGCTCTTAAATTGCCATGTACGAAAGTGACATTTCAACATGTCTGCTCTTCATTAACCCACAGAGATTTCTCAAATCCTAATTAGGACCAAGAAGAGTGTCGGAATCCACTCTTGTCCTTTCAAGACCTCCCTTTCCCCAGAACTTCTGCTGCAATTTTTAAATACTTTTTCCCCTGCCTTTTCATCTCACACAGGTGCACCAGAACAGCCTTCCTTCCTGAAGATCCTTTGCATTTTCAGAGCTTATGGGGCATGGAGAAAACTCAGGAATGATATTGTAACCATCTGGAAAATGGGTCTTTTATGGGACGGGAAGAGAAAAGAGGATAATGTCCTTTTTTTGTGTGTTCTTGGCCAGCAAATTTGGGTAAACTCCACTCTGGACCGATGAGAAAGAGAGAAACTGCAGCCCCAGACTTGTGTGATAAACATCACGCAGAAACAGGGAAATATAGAATAATAGAAGGGTTGGAAGGAACTTAAAAATCATCCAATTCCACTAAATCAGGATGCTCAGAGCCCTATTTAGAAATTATGGGATTTCTCCTGGGTGCCAGGTGAGTCAGTGAACCTCCAATGGCTCAGGCAGGTCTTGGATTCACAGCTCAACCCCAGTTTCAGGCTGATCTCAATCTCTATCTCAGGCAAAAAAGCTTTTGTATCTGGTTTCAAAGGAGTGATATTTCCCCGAGAAATGTCTCCTTTCAGGGGATTTGTCTTTTTTTAACAAACAAACCAAATATCCCCTCCTTCCTCTTCACTCCAGTCCCAAACCATCACTTGACATTTTTCAGACTTCTACCAAGTCCCTCAAAGTTTTATCTTTCATCTGGAGAAAAACATCAGCACCGAAAAGTTCCATGAGAAAAATGAAACCTTTGGCAGTTTTTCCACATGGTCTTGCTTGTCCTGTGGGCTCTGTCTCCATCAAATCCATGAGTTTTCCTTGGAGTTGGCTCTTTTGGTGCTGGGGCCATCAGGAGCCCAATTCAGAGAATCCTGGAATCACTGAGGTAGGAAAAGTCCTCCAAGATCATCCAGTCCAATGTGACCCATCCCCACCTTGTCACCACTCGGAGTGCCACATCCAGTGGTTCCTTGGACACCTCCAGGGATGGGGACTCCAGCACCTCCCTTGGCAGCTGTGGGAACCAGGGCTTGTCTCTGACTGCCCTGGAGGATCAGAGACCCGGGCAGGGGGCTCAGAGACCTCGGGACAGAGCCCAAAACACCTGTGGTTTGGATTTTAGCCCTTGGGAATGATTGCCAACCTTAAAAGAAGAATTACAGATCACAAGAGTTTAAATAGAGTAATAATAAGTTTGTCATAGGGTGAAAAAGTAGATTTCAGGTTTTAGTACAGGGGGGTGTGTGATGCCAAGACAGAGGAACCTCATGGCTTTTTAAGTTTCTTCTTTCTTCTTCATTTTCTCTATTTCTGCTGTGATGGTGACACTGGTGATTGGTTTAGAGTAGAGACAGACTGTGTAACATAGGTGATAGGTATTGGAAAGTAATTGTAAATAATGTAAACGTAGTTTTTAGTATAAAAGATAAACGTCCCAAGGGCGAGGAGTTTGCTTTCAGCTGTCCTACCAGAAAGACCTTGACAGGTCAGAGAAAGAATGTTTTAGATAAGATTAAATAAACAACCTTGGAAGGAAGATCTGAAGAGTTTCAGCTTCTTCTTTCCTCTCGGGAGTGAAAAGAACATTATTAGCTCGGGAGGTTTTCTGCAAAAACAGAAAACCCTACAGGCAGCCCCTGCCAATGCTTGACCACCTTTTCCATGCAGAAATTCTTCCTGGACTCCCCGCCCCAGCTGGATGAACAATCCCTGGGTGGCAGAATCAGCTGTTTCAATGTAGTTCCACACAGGGAAGAAGCAGTTTTTGGGTTTTGTGCATCCTGGTTCTCCTGGAAAGGCAAGGAGCTCTGAATTCAACTCTCTTCCACAAATTTGGAGGAATTAGCAATTGATAAATGGGAAAATCATAGGATGGTTTGGGTTGGAAGGGACCTTGAGGATCATCTTGTCCCATCCCTCTGCCATGGGCAGGGACACCTTCCAGGTATCTCCAAGCTTCATCCAACCTGGCCTTGGACACTTCCAGGGATGGGGAATCATGATTTGGCTGTCAGAGCACATCCCTTATAGAAACATTAATCACTGCTGTCATGCTTCTCGTGACATAATTAATATATTAATCTGTAAGAGAAGAGGATTTGGGAAAATCTTGTGTCCTGTGGATTTGTTTTGTTTCTATTTCTGCTGCATTCTAGCATTTGTTGGGTTGTCACCACATTAAAGGTGAATTCCAGCTCAGGCTGGTTTTGCTTAGCATGGATATTTTACCATGGAGATCTCTCTTTGTGCATGTGTTGGATGATATCTAAATTTTCCTTTATGTTCACTGCCCTGAACTTACATTTGCGGCAAATGATTTCACAGATTTCTGTTCCATATCCCAGGGATTTATTTATAGAGGGTGGAAAGAACATTGGTTTATTTTCTTTACTAATTTGTCACTTTTAATGCTTGTCAGACAGATTTCACTTTTGAAAACATACAAAAGAGAGAATATGTAAATCCAGTTTATATTTCTTGAGGTTTCACCATATCAAAAGGATTCAGAATTAAAAAAAAAAACAAAAAAGAAAAAATAAGCTGAATTAATATTATTTGGAAAAAAACTCAATCCTTCTTTAGTATTTCCTTACGTATGATTCCTGGCTTTCCATCAAAAAACCCTCCTTCCACAACATTTCACATTTTTCACCCAGAATGTCTTCAGATGTTGGATAAACAAAGTTATTTTTTAGATAAAACTGCTCACCTTTAAAACATGAAAATTCTCTCTTTCCAAAATCTTTCAAATCCAATTCTAAGGTTTTCCTGGTTTTAATTAAAACTTGAAGACTTCTGACAAATACAATCTCTCTGCATGAAAACCTGGATGAGAAAAGGCCTTTTCTGTCCCTGAAAAATTATTATTTTTACAGTTTCTTTGGAGTCATGGCTAAGATCCCTTTTCCTTGGTAGTGTGCAAAAGCAAACACGTTTTTTAGGGAGTTTCATCAAGCTGTTATTCCTTGTTTGCAAATAGGGAATATTGTGTGACTTCCTGCAGGGTGTATGAGAACAAAAGGCTCCTCACAGTCGATATTTTATCCCACACTCCGGAGTTATTCATCCAGCCCCAAGTGAAAACCCGAAATGGAACAGGAAAAGCCTCCCTTTGCCTTCTTCCTCCCCCTATTTCATGATGATCAACACCCAGCTCTGGACAGTGAAAAAAACCCCAATCCATAAATGGGATTTTTTCCCCTCAGTAAATAACAAACAGATACAGGAATGTAAATTTTCATCTCCCCACAAACACTTTTTTTGGCTAACAGTGGTGGGTGGAATCTTTGTGCAGGAGACAATGAAAACCAAATTACTCAGGTTTGTCACACGGGGAGTGACTCTTGTTCCTCCTTTTAATAATCCAGATTTTACTTTTTTAGCTTTTGTGTTGTCTCAATCAACCAAACCTCTGTAGACATGCTGAGAGATTTGGGACTGTTCAGCCTGGAGAAGGGAAAGTTCCAGGGAGACTTTGGAGCTCCTTCCAGAGCCTAAAGGGGCTCCAGGAGAGCTGGAGAGGGACTTGGGATGAGGAATGGAGGGACAGGAAAAGGGACAAGGTTTTGAACGGAAGAAGGGTGGGTTTAGATTAGATATTGGGAAGGAATTTTTGGCTGTGTGAGTGCTGAGGCCCTGGCACAGGGTGCCCAGAGAAACTGTGGATGTCCCATCCCTGGAAGTGCCCAAGGCCATCTTGGACAGGGCTTGGAGCAGCCAGGGACAGTGGGAGGTGTCCCTGCCCACGGCAGGATATGGAATGAGATAATTTTTAAGGTCCCTTCTGACCCAAATAATTCCAAGATTCTGTGTTTTCAAAAGCCTTCTTTTCTTCCTATAACCACCGTGATTGAAAAGCCAATTTACCAAAGGAAGAGGGCAGTGAATGAACAATCTCCAGCTTCCCCAAACTGGAATTTTGTTCCTGGGGGTGTCCTCCAGCCTGCAGTCAACTTAAATGAGAGCCACTTTTACTGTAATCTTCCTTGGAAAAACTTTTAAACTGTTCAGTTTGCAGAATTTAAGTTTTCTAGTGACATGAGAGATTGTGCTGAGACTTCTTTGGATGCTCCCCAAAGAGACAAACCCGCTGTGCTCCTGAGCACCACGAAAATGTTTACTCAGGTCTTACACAAATAAAAGGTTTTTATGGCTGCCATAGTTAATAGCATCCTTCAACATTATAAATGGAATTTAGATTACATTATAGAAAAAAAAAAAGCAGCATTATAAAACCCTAATCAAATATGGTGGAAACACTGTTACAATATTTATCCCCTGTAAACACATTAAAGTTGTGAGTGGGGAAAATGTGGCCTCTAGATTATAGAACCATGAAGATTGGAAAAGACATCCAAGATCATCCAGGCCAGCCTTCCATCCAACGCCACCACATTCACTGGACCACACCCACAAATGCCACATCTGCTCATTTCTTAAACACTTCCAGGGATGGTGACTCCACTCCTTCCCTCAGGAATCTGTTCCAATGCTCAACCACTCTTTGAGTGAATGTTCATATATTTGAAGTAAACCTGTTTTTTATTTTCATACCTCCAGGGCATTTTTTAAAGTCCTTAATCTTCACATGCATCCACCCAGCACTGAAATGGAGGCAGCTCTGGGGAAGGATTCATGTCCTTGTGGAAAAGGGCCAGAGAGCAGGAACGACACAAGAGAGAATTCCTAAATCCTTGAGGATCCCTCCAGTGCATTTACAGAGTGATTTGACTTAGATACTTGAGTGGTTTGGGTTGAAAGGAAGCTTCAAGATCATCCAGTTCCAAAGCCCCTGTCATGGACAGGGACAACTCCCACCATTCCAGGTTGCTCCAAGCCTGGCCATGAACACTTCCAGGGATGGGGCAGCCACAGCTTCTCTGGGCAACCTGTGCCAGGACCTCCCCACCCTCACAGGGAGGAATTGCTTCCAAATATCCGATCCAAAACTCTCCTTTTTTATTTTTAGTTGCCAGGATGTCTTTATCAGACCAATGGATGACTTTACAGAGTTTTCTGCTCCTTGAGCTCCATGGTTTTTCCACAGCCCTGCTCACACGTGGATCTCAAACCTATCCTAGACCTGGTGGGCGTTTGAGAGGCTGTTCCAAAACTTCCTTTGCCTTTCATGCTTAGAAATATTTTCCTTTCCAGCCAACATTCATTTGAGATGAGTTTTTAGCTCTTTGTCCTGGTGCCAGCTTCTTCCTGCAGCTAAAATAATTCTTCCTCCTTCCTGCTGCTTGTCTGAAGGCAGAGTCTGCAGACCAGGCCCACTCCTACTCAGCTTCCAGCTCCAGCCAAGCTCTTCCAGTCTTTTCTATTAAAAGAAACTCTTCTTTAGCTCTGACAGTCCTTGCAGGCTTGCTTTTCCTGCCTGCATGGATTTCACGTTGCACCATCTTGCCTGAGTGAAGGTGAGTGGACTGGCTTGTGATATTCCCAATAAACTCCCAGCTTGTGTAAATATGGAAACTTTGCTCGCACCAAAACATTCTCTGCTTTGCAGTGGTGCAGCATCACAATCCTCTTTTTCACACCTTTAATGGCCAAAACTGCCCCGTGGTTCATTTGTAAGCACATCTTATTTTTCTTTATCTTTTCAAGTTGTAAATGTCAGAAATGAGGCAAGGAAGAAACCAGAGGTGCTGCTTCAGCTGTGTGAATTGTCGGTGTCTCAAAGGCAACTCCTGATTTCTCTGCAAAGCTTGGCTTTTGTTTTGAAGCCAACCCAAAATGTGATGGGTTACCCTTGCCCCTTTCTGTGCTTCCCACTCCAGGTTTTTAGCCCAAGCTTTTCCTGAAATTCTCCGTTCACAGAATCTCTCCTCCATCACTGAGTGTCTTACAAGGTGTTTCCCCTCATCTTCCTCCCTTCAGTTGAGGCTCATGACCCCTCATCCCATCTCAGGGGTCTTGCACAAGGTTTGTGAATTCCCTTGGCACACTCTGAACATCACAGGGATGGCAGAGATGAGAGAGGTATTCATGGCAATATCATTTATGGAGAGTTTTGTTGTGTCAGACCAGCCCACCAAATGATAAAACTATGGGCTGAAAATGGAGAGAGAAACAGTAGAAAGGATTAATCCCTGCTACTCACCCAAGAGATGCTCCTTCCTGTAGCCCTGTTCTGGAATCATTCCCCTGATAGAAATATTTCCTGTCTGTGTTTGTAAGTTTGTGTTCACGCACCTCTATACTTTGGACTGACAAACACTAAGCATTTCTTAAATCTTTGCTTAAAAGAACTAAGAAATCGTGGTGGGAATTGCAGAATGTTTTCGGAGAATCATGGAATGGCTTGAGTTGGAAGGGCCCTTCAAGATCACCTTGTTCCAACCCCGCCATGGGCAAAGGCACTTTCCATTATCCCAGGTTGTTCCAAGCCACATCCAGCCTGGCCTTGGACACTTCCAGGGATGGAGCAGCCACAGCTCCTCTGGGAAACCTGTGCCAGGGCCTCCCCACCCTCACAGTCACGAATTCCTTCTCAATATCCCATCTGTCCCTTCCCACTTTCAGCTTAAAGCCATTCTCTCTTGTCCGGTCCCTCCATCCCTTGTCCCAAGTCCCTCCTCTCCAGCTCTTCTGGAGCCCCTTCAGGCACTGGAAGAGGCTCTGAAGTCTCCCTGGAACTTTCCCTTCTCCAGTTTGAACACCCCCAGCTCTCCCAGCCTGGCTCCAGAGCAGAGGGGCTCCAGCCCTGGCATCAGCTTGGTGGCATCCTCTGCACTCACTCCAGCAGCTCCACATCCATATTCTGGGAATCTCAGAGCTGTCACAGTGCCCCAGGCACAGGTTTCACAGGAGCAGAGCAGAGGGGTAGAATCACCTCCCTCAACCTTCTCTTGAGGTTTCCCTCTTGGACACTCCTGGTTTTCTGGGATGCAAATGCTCATTGCCAGTAATGCTGAGTTTCTCAGGATGGTGTTTGTTGTGGATCTCAGGATCTTGGGATCATCCCTGCCCAAGGCTCAAGCTCCCACATCATCCACCTGTACATGCCAGCTCCCAAGGCCTCCCAGCTCCCTGCTGACCTCACAATTCCAATAAATTCCTGCCACAAACCATCATACACCCTCCAACCTCCTGTGCATGGAGGTCACTGGGCAGTGGCCAGGAAAACACATGGAAAACGAGAAAGGGAAGAGCTGCCAGTAAACTGGTGTGGCTCAGACACCCCAACAAATCCCAGGGCAGCAAGGCAGAGACCTCTTCCCAAGGTTTCTTGCTTGGCACCAGGGCACTGTGACAATCTGTTCCCAAACTGCTGAACCCCTCACCTCTATCTCATTTGAACCTCCCCTTTTTGTTGTTCATTTTACAGAGGTATTTTGGTTCCTGTGTGTATTAGTTGAGTTAGGTTATGATTTTTTAATGCCACAAGAGGGAAAAGAAACCTTTCAGTCAGAACTTCTTTTTAATTTTTTTTTTGTCTTTTGCAAGCAAGATAAACAAAACCAGCATTTCAGTCTGAGACTAAAGTTTGTTGTTTTGAACTCCCTGCCTCTAGAGGTGAGCCTGGAAGAGATTTTTCTTCCCTCTGAAAAGTTCAATGTCTATGAAAACAAAGGTCTGTTTACATCTTTTATCAGCTGGTCACAGGAGATATCACTGTGCAGGCACTGCTGTTCCTCTGTGCCACCCTTTGGAAGCTCAAATACATCACAAAACTCAAATTTATCGGCACAAGACCATTTCTCCTGGGTCTCATCTAATTTGGGTGGAGTTTTCACTTCTCATTAGTTCAGAATTAGGTGCATAATGAACTGCAGACACCAGAACCTCAGTACTAAGGTATTTCAAGCTCATAGCCAAGTCAAGAAAGACCCTTTCATAAAAGATTCTTGAATACAAATATCTAAATTCTGCTTACTTGGCTTTTTAAGCAGATACCTATTACTTTTTTACCTTGTTCTTTAACTTTTCAGGGCCTGTTTCCTATCAGGATTTGTGAGGATAAATAAGGCCATGGCTTCAAAGGAGGAAGGAAGGAAAAGGACACTTTGATCTTCCCAAAATGTATGGAAAGCCATAGACAGAAAAGTTATCCATTCTCTGAGACTTTTCATGATCAGAAAAGCTCGTCTTAAGCTCAGCTCTTCATGATTCTTCAGCCATAGAGAATAAACCTCTTGCTGTTAAGCACAGTCTAAAGGCTTAGACCCTGCATCAGGTTAAAGCTGATCCAGAAAAGAAAGGCAAGTCTGGGCATCAGCACTGAAACGAAACCCAGTGGTTTTGTCTTCTTTCCAGGAAAAGTTGAGGGCAAAATACAGAGTTCCTTCCTTCTTCCCATCAGTGCCACCAGGGGAGCAAAGACCAAATGTGATGCCAAGAAAAGGAGGGAGGCAAAGGAAGATGCAGCAAGGCCAGACCCAAGGTGGGAAAAGTCAAAGAAAGTCATAGAAGTCATAAAAATTCATAAAATCATGAAGTCGTGAAATCATAAAATCATAAAATCATAAAATCATGGAAGGGGCTTTGGGTTGGAAAAGACCTGAAAATCATCTCATTCCAAACCTCTACCACAGGCAGGGGCACCTTCCACTATCTCAGGTTGTTCCAAGCCCCCCAGCCTGGCCTTGAACTATTCCAGGGATGGGATGTCAAAAACTTGTCCATGCCAGGGCCTCACCACCCGCACAGGGAACAATTTCTTGCTAAAATCCAATTTAAGTCTACTTTCTCTCAGCTTAAAGCCATTGTCCCTTGTCTTAAGTTCTCAGTTGAGTGTCCTACCTGCCAGCAAGAAATAAATATTATTTGTTGACAAGGAAAACTGTGACAGGGAAAATCTTACCCCCATTCCCTCTTCCCAGGCTCTCACTGGAGATGTCTAGGAAATACCCATGGTTTTATAATGGAGAGAAGAGGGGGAGTGAGATCTGACTTCTTCTGCCAGCAGGGAGAGACCTGAAATGGGTCTAAATTTGCATTTAGATTTGCTTTTTTGGCAGCAATGTTTTCTACTGGGTGCCAAGAGACCCCTCTAGGCTTGAATTATTTTTCAGGGGAAAAAAAACCATCAGCAGCTATTTCATAGCCAGAGATACTCTGGGGGAGGGCTGTAAAGATTAGAAGGGGCTGTAAATACTGGGGGAAACAAGCCAGGGCTGGGGGATGGTTCACAAGCTGAATCTTTTGCTGGTGCAGGGGAGGGGGAGGAGGAAAGGTTTGAATGGGTGTAAGTCAGGAAAAGACTGTGGGAGACAGAACCTGCCCTCAGCCACAGGGCGTGGTTTGGGTGTCATCCTTTTCCCTCTGGGCAAGTTAGAAATGTGGCACAGAGTCACAGAATGGATTCTGTTGGAAGAGAGCTCTGAGCTCATCAGTTCCAACCTTAGGCTAAACACTACCAAGCTCTGGGTGCCACGTCCAGGTTTTTCTTAAATATCTCCAGAGATGGGGACTCCAGCACCTGTCTGAGCAGTCCATTCCAATGCCTGACAACCCTTTCCATTAAGAGAATCCTCCTGATGTCCAACCTGGATCTCGCCTGGTGTAGTTTGAGGCCATTTCTTCTTGTCCTGTCTCTTGCTCCCTGGGAGCAGAGCCCAATCCCCACCTGGCTGCACTCTGTCATCATGGAGTTGTTCAGAGCCCAAAGGTCCCCCCCAAGCCTCATTTTCCCCAGGCTGAGCCCCTTTCCCAGCTCTCTCAGCTGCTCCTGGTGCTCCAGATCCTTTCCCAGCTCTGTTCCCTTCTCTGGATGTCCTCCAGCCCCTCAAAGTCTTTCTTGAAGTGAGCGGCCCAAAACTGGACACAGCACTCAAGATGCAACCACAACCCGATTACAAAATAATCCACTGTAATTATATGACAGACTTATAAATTAGGTACTACATTGGCAATATTTAGACACTTTATTAGGAATAAATCTGTTTTTAATCATCCACAAAATCCCTGTGTCCTTTTTGTGGCATGGAACCGTCTCCCACCATCTCTGTTGCACAGAGCGAGGCAAAGCTGGAAGGCTTGGTGAGGACCAAGGACACTTCCATCTGACACTGGGTAAATCTTAAATGAAATACAGATCAGATCTTTGGCAGCAAAAGGAGATCAAGGGTGGTTCTGAACTGCTGAAGCAAGGGCAGACAGCTTTGTGTGAAAGTCTCGTCTCTGCTTGTTTACCAGAAAATTCAAAATTGAATAATTCTGGACTGGATTGACATGATGATACAGAAATGCATCCTCAAAAAAAAAAATGAGAAAAGACCCACAAAAGAGCAGAATACCAAGACAAGAAACCTGAAATATCTCGTGGTCCCCTTTGCCTCTCCTCCACCACAATCACTGTAGGCAGCAGGGCTGTGCCATCCAAGGCAGCTCTGAGTTGTTGGCACGGCTCGTTTTGGGTGGTTCAATTCACCTGAAACACCTCAAAGACGTTTAAACTATTCCATTTCACTTCATCCTTGGGTCTGACTCAGAGAAGAGTCAAATCTGGGCTGTGACATCCAAAGCCTGATGGCCTGTGGTCAAACCAGACATGATTTACCTCATTCCTTTCACTCCCTGTGGAGACTCTTTCCCGGTTCTTGCTGGGAACAACACTTTGCAAACGGGTGTAAATCACTCAGAGATGAGAGGTTTATCTCTGTCCATTATCAAACCTGGGCTAAAGCAGCAAATTCAGAATGAGTCTGACCTCGGGGCTTCTATCCCTGCTGGGAATTCTGCTCCTGGATACTCAGGTTTGCAGCCCACACCTGCTGATCCAACAGACCTCGCCAGAATCCAATTCAATTTATGTTTAAGACCATTCTCAGACCATTTGCTGTAGGATCTTTACTCAGCCAGCACAGGTGGGCACTCCACAGCAACCTTAGTCCAGTTCTCATGGCTCAGAGAAGAGAATCCAAGTTTTCCAGTGCTTTCCTGATGAGAGTTCACCAATTTTAAAGCCCTGTTTCACTAAAAGACATTTTTTATTGAAGCCAAAATGCTTCTCATACACATCTTTTGGATAGGAGGGTGTTTAAGGAGATTGATTAGAATCAGAATATCCTGAGTTGGAAAGGACACAAAAGGTTCATCAATTCCAACTCCTGGCCCTGCACCCCAAAAATCACCCACATGACTGAGGCTGTTGTCCAAACACTTCCTGAGCTCTGGCAAAGCCAGTGCTGTGACCACTTCCCTGGGGAGCCCATTCCAGCTCCTGACCACCCACTGGGTACAGAATCAGGTCAACAACAAACACCTGAACCAAAAATACAGTTACAGAAGATAGAGGAGGTTTGTGGAGGCCCAGAATTCTCCTGGTTATGATGCCAGAGGTAACAACCAATTATCAGAGCAGGAGAGCAGAGGAGAGCTGGCAGGACAGAGGAGTGTCCCATGCCAAAGGCAGCCACAAGCTTGGAGTCACTGTTTTTTGGGTTTTTTTATTTAATCATAACATCACAGAGTGGTTTGGGTTGGAAAGGGCCTTCAAGTTCATCTCATTTGAGTTGGAAGGGACTTTGATTATCACAGAATTCCACCCCCCTGCCATGGGCAGGAACATCTCCCATTAGACCATGTTGCCCCAAGCCCTTAAATTGAGGAAAGAAGGGGATGCTCCTGCTCCTTCTCTCACAGAAAATGAATAAAAAAACCAAGCTGGAGTGCAACAAAGGATTTGCTTGAGAATAAGATGACAGAGTGGAGGTGAAGCTCTTCAAGTCCAAAAATGCAAGACCTGCCATCCTTACTTTTGTTATAAACAGTTATAAAGTTGGCTTTTTGTGAATATTCAGATGAGAGTCATACATATAAGGTTGTTATAAATACATATTATGATATTGGTTTGGTTTTTTTTTTTTTTGCACCCATATAGGGTGGATATTAGATATATGGAAATAGTTTTAAAGATATTGTTTTCTTTAGGAGTAAAGTAAGTTGATAAGGTGTCTTTGTAGTGAGTGACCTGACTGCCTGGTCAGGATAACACCCAGGGCAGACCCCTGCTGCTGATATGAAGAATCTGCTGCTGATATCCCAGCTCCCAGCACTGACCATCTGGAGAAATTACA
>JAWWMU010000106.1:149424843-149435962 GCA_035048155.1 Cinnycerthia olivascens
AGTTCTTAGAAAAGTTTAAATATACATATTTTGGGGGGGGGGGGTGGTTCTCTGGGATTGGGGTGTGCTCTTGGCTCTTGGCCAGAGACACCCCGGCCATGTATTTTGCTTTATTGTCTTGTCCTTATTGTCTTTATTAAACCTTTGAAAAGTGAACTTCATTTTTCATACCTTGAATCCAAAGCTGATTTCCAGTTGGATAGCTGGTCTTTATCCTGTGACACTCAAAGCAGCTGATGTAGCATATCCATGTGCTTGCCTAGAATGCTGTTTCCCACAGTTATTGATGGATAACAGCTTCCCAAGGCACTGAGAGTTGGGAGTTAGGCCTTGCTGTGAATCCTCCAGGCTTAACAAATGGAAAAAAAAAAAAAAATCAATATTGCTTACATTTGTTTTCAGATCTTGTAATTTGTGGGTGTAGGGAGACAGCATTTATTGATGACTGAGCCCAGCAGTTCCTCAGTCAATTCTGATCACTCCATTTCACTGCAGGCAGCTGCCCTATCCCTGGCAGCACTCTTTATATTTTTGCTGTATTACTGCTGTGATGTTTAGCATGCGACAGGCAGCGCTGCTTTTGTGAGGGGAGCAATATCAAACCTGAAATATTGTTGCTGGCGATAAGCGAATTCCCTCTTCACGCCTGAAAACTCAGGAATGCCCTAACCCGTGAGCGAGGGCTGTTCTGACAGCCCAGCTCTGGGTGTAATTATAGCTGAAGGCTGGGATCCTTCTCGGCAGCAGTACATGACTGGCACTGTCTCCTTCCCTTAGAGCTCCTGAGCAGCCTCTTGGCTCCTGAATATTCATAAACAGAGTGTTGGGAGCACTGATAACAGCTTCAGAGAGATTCATTCAATAAAGTCCAGGCTGCAGATCCACCAGCTGGAGTGAGCGGGGCTGATCTGCAGTGAAAGAATCACCACGGGGGAGTAGAGGGAGAGCTAAAGGGAAATAACTTGGCACAGGGAACAATGGAGGGAAAGAATGGATTGTTCCACGCCAGGAAAGGAATCCTGGAGCACAGCAGAGAGGAAATGGCAGTGCTGCAGTTGGACAGAACAGCTGATTGTAAATAAACAGGAGTTCAAGGTTTCAAAGGCACAAGAAAGGAAAAAACGGGGGGGTTGGGTCAGCTCAAGGAGCAAGCTCACATGGGAAGAAAGGAGTACTGGCTTTAGGCTGGAAGGGGGTAGGGTTAGATGGGATATTGGGAAGAAATTCTTCCCTGGTACAGGATTCTAAAAAAATCTGTGGCTGCCCCATCCCTAGAAGTGTCCAAGGACAGGCTGGGTGGAGCTTGGAGTAACCTGGTCTAATTAAAAGTGTCCCTGTCCATGGCAAGGGGTTGGAATGGAATGACCTTTTGGGGCCCCTTCCAACCCAAACCATTCTAGGATTATGTGACACAAGCTGGCCAGAAATGTCCTGTTGTTGTGGGACACGCAAGGATACATACGGACACACATTTTTGTGAGACGGTTAAAACTTATTTATTAAAATATTTGACTCTAAATGTATAGTATTTTCACACAGACTAGGGATTGGAGAAGAAGGTTCACACTTCTCACATCTTATTGGTCAAGACAACTGTCCATCAGTTGTTTTTCACACTAAGAGAAAGTATGTGAATAACTTCGTTGTAACAAAAACATTTTAATTATAACACTTGTGTGTGAGAAAGAGTTATGAACAATGAAAAACATCAAGTTAGAAAGCGCATCAGAAAACTTGAAAAACGAGGGTGGCAATGTCCGTGCCTTCACCTCCTGTGGAGGAATAGTTGTGCTCACACGGGGGTACCTGGCCATGCCCGTTTTTGGGACAGCCTTGGCACAAATGCTGGTCCAGGGATGCTCTTCACGCTGATGTCCTGCAGATGAGGCCCCACAGGCAGATCCACCCCACTGAGTCAGTGCAAAGACTCAGGGCAGAGTTCTTAATCATATAAAACTGATGAGAAAGTTCTTAATCATATAAAACTGAGAGGGAAAAGAGACCCAGTACTATTTAACTTGGGTTCCTGGCAGCAGTGAGTACTGAGTTTTGTTTTCAGGAGTAAGATTCTTATATTCACAAACACGATGTCTGCTATGGATAAGAACCTTTGGAGTGAGAGTTTGGTGGTGCCCACCTGCCCTGGAGAAATCTTGCAAAGCCCTGAAGAACTTCCTCAAAGCAGGCTCTAAACAATGCCTTTATATGAATTTAAGGAATATAAAGGAACTAGAGAGTGAGCACGGGAGGGCCATGAAGATGGGGAAGGGTCTGGAGGGGAAGCCATGGGAGGAGCTGCTGAGGTCACTTGGTTTGTTCAGTTGAGGAAGAGGAGGCTGAAGTGAGACCTCACTGGGGTCTGCAGCTTCCTCCTGAAGGAAAGAGGAGGGGCAGGCACTGATGTCTCTTCTCTCTGGTGACCAATGCAGGATTCAAGGGAATGGCCTGAAGCTGTATCAGAGGAGGTTTAGCCTGGATACCAGGAAAAAGTTCCTCATCCAGAGGATGGATGGTCACTGGAACAGGTTCCTCAGGGAAGTGGTCACAGCACCAAACCTGCTCAAAAAACATTTGGACAACACTCAGCCACAGGGTGGGATTATTGGGGATGTCCTGTGCAGGGCCAGGAGATGCCCTTGCTGGTCCTTGTGGATCCCTCCCAGCTCAGGATATTCTGTGATTCTGTAATTTTGTGTGCAGATCACCTTGCATCTTCTCCCAGTCTTTCCATGAAGCCTGGAGGAGTTTCCATGTTGGGAGATAAACAGTGGGAAAGCAAACTGGAGCTGCCACAGGACTGAGAAATCAGCTTAGAACCCAGAGAAGCAAATACAGAGCTTGCATCCAGAAGCAGCTCCCTTTGTTATTGCAGACATTATTACAGATTTTACAGCAGCATTTAGCTCTGGTCAGGCCCTGTTGTGCCTCTGTACCCATGGAATGAAATTCCTCGAATGGAGCCGTCTGGGACAGCCACCCTGAGCTCCCTTTGCACTTCCAGAGGGTGATTCCTCTCATCCTAAAGCAACCAGTTAATGCTGAGAGATGAATCATGTTTGGAAATGCCTGTGTTTGCCCCCTGTTAAGGGGTCTAGCTGAGCAATAGAGTCCTAGAACATTTTTCTGTGCATGGATTAGGGCTGAATCACAAATTCATCACTCACAGGTGCTGAACTTGGGGATGACAGCATTTGCTGTAGGTCACTGTTTCTCTCCCTAATCCCAAGCAGTTAAATTCATCCATGGCTGCCTCTTTTCTTCCCAAGACATATTTTACAGTCAGACAACTCAGAGCAATCTGCAAACATGAAAAAAGGACGCCCTGTTCCTCTGTGTAGGCACCTGGTGCAGACACACGAGGAGATTTCAGCTCTGTCCAAACGTGAAGACAGAAATTATCATTTCCTAGAGTCCATCTCACGGTGTTAGTGCTAAAAAAAGCAAATAGTGCAAGTGTGGGTGTCCTGCAGCTTCAGATACCTAAAAAGCTGTGAGATCTTGAGATGCTGGTGAGTCAACAATGCAGTTGGAGGCAGGAGAATATCTTGGAGGTCAGGAATTCAGGAATGGTGTCCTTCAAAGCAAAGACACAGAAGCAGCTCTGAGCATTTTCTGAAGAGGAAAATCAGGAAGAACAAGAAAAATTCCAGCTTGGGCAGGATAGCTGGGAGACAGAGTTGCAAAATGCCTGATGGAGATTTAAACAAGAGTTTGGGGTGGGCATTGAGTGCAGCCCCTTAGCCTTGCTGGAGGGGTTGAGAGACTCTTTAATTGCCTTTAAGGGGCTAATTTTAATGAGAAGTAGCAGCGTTAATTGCTTGGGTTGTTCCTGCCTGATAAAGCCCTTTCAGAGCTGTTGGGTAAATGGGTCCCTTTTCATCACATGGACACTTTAAAATGTCCCCAGACACTCATTAGCTGCCTAACAACTAATCCTCTACCCCAGCCTCCTGCTAAAAAAAGGCTACAAATCCTCCAACTCCTACATCTCTGCATCCCAGAGCCCAATTGCCCAGCAAACAATCCCAAAGGGATCTAAAATAGTGCAAGGAAATCCCAACTGGGGACACATCTTTGCCCAAGGACCCAGTGCATGGCGTGACCCCAATGAATTATAGATTAAAAACTTCAAATTTTTCCTTGTCTTTATTGGCTTGGCCTCATTAGCCTGGTTGGTTTTGGATCTTTGTCTCTCCAGAGCAGGAGAGGTTTCTGTGAAACTTTCCAGTGTGTAAGTTTAAAGAATACTGAATTATCCACAGGAACTCTTAGATTTTATAAATATATAACTTCCTCTTTCCTTATCACTTTTTAAAAGCAACACAGGAGCTTTGGGCTAGAGCTTGGCTATAACTGGAAAGAGAAGAACTTGCTCCAGAAGCAGCTGTAGGCTCCCTGTCAGAATTATAGGATCGTGGAATGGTTTGGAATGGGAGAGGCCTTCAAGATCATCTCATTCCAGCCCCAGCCATGGGCAGGGACACCTTCCACTACCCCAGGCTGCTCCAAGCCCCATCCAACCTGGCTTTGGACACTTCCAGGGATGCAGCAGCCACAGCTGCTCTGGTGAGAGGAATGAGGGATTTGTCTTCACAAACAAGTTCTGGGTCTGCTGGTAGATAAAACCAGCACTGAGAGATAAAGGAAACAATGGTAAGGATTCCACTGATTGGTGAATGGAAAAAAGATATTTGCCTCACAGACAAACTGTAGGTTTGCTGATAAATGAAATTGGATATTGAAAGAAACAATAGGAAAAACCATAAATTCCCTAAGAATTAAAATTAAAAGACAGGATTATACATTAGAGGGAAATCTTAAGTATCAGGCATTTGAGAAGTCTGTGCCTCTCAAGTACCTCATCCAGTGGGGAAAGAGAGAGGGAAATGCTGCCAGGAAATTGGGATAAAAAGGAGGCTGCGTCCTCCAAAACTCTGAGAGGCTCCAGGGGAATGCCCCATGGCCTCTCCCTTTACTTAAATAAAGTAAAAGGACTCCTCTGTCTCCTCTTTGGACATGAACCTCTGGTGTTTGTGGATTAATTTTCCTGACACTGGGAAACCTGTGCCAGGGCCTCAGCACCCTCACACGGAAGGATTTTTTCACAATATCTCATCTAAACCTACCTTCCACCAGACCCTTTCCTAAATTCCCTCTCCAGCACCCCTGGAGCCCCTTCAGGCACTGGAAAGGGCTCTAAGCTTTCCATAGAGTTTTCTCCAGGCTGGACATTCCCAGCTCTCCCAGCCTGGCTCCAAAGCAGAGGGGCTGCAGGTCCTGGAGAATCTCTGTGGCCTCCTCTGGACTCATCCAGCAGCTCCACATCCTCCTGATGGGGATCCCAGAGCTGGACACAGAGCTCCAGGCAGGCTTTCATCAGCAAAGTAGAGTGAAGAGTCAGCTCCCGTTTCTTGCTGCCTCTTTAAAAGATAAACTTTCAGTCTGGACAGTCCAGAGGAACATCAGAGCCTGCTGCCACTTCAGCTGCCTCTCAGCACGGCGCCTTTGCTAACCCACAATTGATTAACAATTTGCTTCCATCTCAGTTTCAGAGCCCATGGAAGGAGCTGTGCTGTGCTCAGAGTCTGGGACTCACTGTTCCAATGGGGGGAAAAAAAGAAAAAAAAAAAGCACGATTCCATCAAAGCTGTCATTCCTTTTGGCAAGCAAACCTATTAGAGATGCATGAGGTGTGCTCTGAAGTCTCTCCCCATTTACTCCTCCATCGTCCGCCCGCTGCGGATTTTTCCAGTGCTCATTCCTAATGAATCCTGCTGTTACATGGAAATAACCCGTGTTGGGCTGTGTCTGCCTGGATTACCTCTGGAAAGGTGTTAATGAGAGGTGGCAGGGCCGGTCCCGAGGGCAGCAGCTCGGGAAAACAGCCGGGATTCAGCTGAGCACAGCCGGGATGCCCCAGGCTGACAGAAATCACACAAAGCGATTACAAAAGCAAAATTCGGGTGGAGTCAGGTTCTGCAGGGTTTGGGCTGTGGAGCATCCAGGAGAGGCTCCTTCACGTCCAGTTTAGTGAGGGAGGGATCCAGCTTGGGGGTGACATCCCACCTGCATTATCCCATTGGAAACTGGGGGCAGAAACTGCGGCCACATCAGTCAGAGGGATGGAGCAGCTCTGCTGAGAGGAAAAAATGAGAGATTTTGGATTGTGCAGCCTGGGGAAGAGAAAGCTTTGAGGTGACTTCCTTGTGGCCCTCCAGTACCTGAATGGAGCCTGTGGGGAAGAAGGAGAGATTTATTCACAGGAATGACAAGGGAAAATGGCTTCAAATTGATAGGGAATAGTTTTAGGTTGGACAAAAGGAAAGTTCTTTTCCACTCCAAGGTGGTGGTGGGACATGGGATAATTATCTACAATTTAATGCTAAACTGAATAAGAGGAAATGGCTTGAAGTTATGCCAGGGAGATTTAGGTTGGGTGTTAGGAAAAATTTCTTTGTCCAGAGATTTGTCAAACACTGGAACAGGCTGCCCAGGGAAGAGTGGAGTCACCACCCCTGGAGGGATTTAGAAGACTTGGAGATGGCACTTGGGGACACGGGTTAGTGGTTGGACTTAGTCATCTTAGAGGTCTTTTCCAACCTGAACAATCCTGTGAAGCTGTAGCTTGAATAAAATCCATGAGGAGCAGAGGGATCTAGAACAGCTCAATGGTTTGGGTGATTTTTCATTTGTTGCACGAAGCCAGATCCAAATCCAGGGCTTGGAAACCAAGCATAAATATTATCAAACTAAAAATACAGTACAAACTTGGGTTATTTGGATAAATAACCATGGGAATAGGTTCCCTTTTCTGTCAGCTGGATCTTTCTGAAAAGGCTGGGAGTATTTCAAAAGAGAATTATTGCAGAAGTTCTGGCTGTTGGGCAGATATAGGAACTGCTGGGAGAATTTAATAACCTGTCCCGTAAAGTAGGTCAGGCCACGATTTTCAGAAGCCAGGAGGCTTTTATGAAGTTGGAATGTCTTTTCCAGCTTTTCACTCTCCTGAAGCTGGATAAAACCAGTTCATATATGGAGCCCATGATCTGTAAAAGTCTTTTAGATGAACCACTCCAAACTGACCCTGCACTTAAACAAGACCCCTGGTAGAACAGATGAAACAAATCCACCTCTTTGTTCCTAAAATAAAAGTCAAAACCACCTTTCCTTCTGTTTTTCTCTGCTTTGGAGTTTTTACTTTCGTGTTGTTGGTTGGTTGTGTGGGATTTTTCATGTTATGCCAACACCCTGATTCAGCCTACAGGGTAGGAGCTTTCCTTTATTGTATTATTGGGTTCGGATGAGCTTTGGCTGTTTATTTTCATAAATATTCTTTTAAAGTCAACGAAGAACAGCAGCTGATTCAGGTGTCAAATGCTGTTTAAAACACTCAGGATATTTTGTTGTCTTGCATTCACCAGTCAGGAAGGTGGTAACAACTGATTCTTTGGAATCAGGACAGAATATTTTTCTGGGAAAACCAGACTTCAGGGACTCTTTTCTGTAACTGCCAGCTGAGCTTGTGCTTATTCCTCAGTTTGAAGTGAAAAATATTGTGCGAAGTGCTGGTGACAATGACCAAATCACCAAATCTAAAATCAAACCCATTTTTAGAGCTGGATTTCTGGAAAACTCAGTGGTTTAAATTGGCCAAAAATGATGGAGTTTACATGGCAGAGAAAAGTAACCAAACCATTTTTTAAGGAGGAAAAATCTAAAATTCAGGTTGAAAACAGAGTGAACATTGTTTAATTTGTTTTTCTCCTGAGATATGACAAATTTAAGGTGGCTATAATAAATTGTTATTATTGTTACTGTTGATTTTTTTTTTTACTAACTTTCCTTCTCCAAGCAATCCCTATCTCGCCCTATGTATAAGGTCCCAGCTGGAACTGTGTGCTGGATACTGACACACAAATTATTAGCACAAAATGTATTTTTTTTCTCCTCGAGAATGTCTCTCTCCAGCCTGGAACAGCCTGTACAATTCCTGTCTTTATTTATCTCGTTAATGCATTTACACATTGACTGTCCTTCCTCCTCATGAAAAACAAGCAGTGGAAAACTCCAGGGCCAGATTCCCACTCTTTTCTCTCCTTGAATACAAACCTTATCCTTAGGCAGATTTTTTTTTTTTTTTTTTGCAATTTACAACTTGCAAAAATCAAACCCAGTTTTGTAAGTGGGGATATCAACTGTCTCCAAAACATTTGGATTCAAGGTTAAGTGCCTTTTCACTCTGCTCTGTGAATGACTTTCCTGAAAGGAGGAGGCAGAGAATAAACATTAAAAAATTGCATAAATCTCAGAGTAGCACTCAGAAATCACCAGTGTGACTCAATTTTCATTTAGGATTCAGCCAAAGATAATATTCTAGATTATAACAGATGAGTTTTGCATGCTTTGCATGGTCACTGCTTGATTTCAGAGCTCCCATGGCCTTCCTTTTTCCAGCCTGAGACTGAAATTCCATTTGCAAAACAGGATCCTTTGGATTTTGTATTAACCATGCTGGACCTGGCTGATGAACAAGGTTTTATTATCTTTAAACTGCATCCTGATTTAGCCCAGATCTGCAGGAAGAACCAGGTACATTTGTGCTGCAATTTTGTTTTTCTCCAGAGGGGATGAATACGAAAAGGAGAAAATATAGGAACTTCTTCCTAACTTTCTTGTTATCTTCGTTGAAGTCACCTTAAAACCAATGGAAACGTGGAATTTTTTGGGTTGGAAGGGACCTTAAAGACCATCCAGTCCCATCCCTGTCATGGGTAGGGACACCTTCCTCTATCCCAGGTTGCTCCAAGCCCTGTCCCACCTGGCCTTGGACACTTCCAGGGATGAGGCAGCCACAGCTTCTCTGGGAATTCCATTCCAGGGCGTCCCCTCACAGGGAAGAATTTTTCCCAATTTCCCACCTAAACCTGCGCTCTGTAACTATTACAGACTGAGCTCTGGTTTCTCTGGGCTCATGGGCTGCCAATACTGGAGTGACTCCAGAGGAGGACCACAAAAATTATTTGAGGCCTCTGCTCCAAAATTATTGGAGCACCTCTGTTGTGAGGAAAGATTGAGAAAGATGGAAGTGTCCAGCCTGGAGAAGGGAAAGATCCAGGGAGACCTCAGAGCCCTTTCCAGTGCCTAAAGGGGCTCCAGGAGAGCTGGAGAGGGACTTGGGACAAAGGATGGAGCAACAGGACAAGGGGGAATGGCTTCAAAGTGTCAGAGAGCAGGGTTAGATGGGATACTGGGAAGAAATGAAATTCCTCCCAGTTCTGGACAGGAACAGCTGCTCTTGATGTTCCAGGACCATCCCATGGTCCCAAACAGAATCCAGGCTCTGCAGGATCACAAGTTGAGCGATGGAAGGAGCCTCTTCATGCTGAAGAACCCGCTCAGACAGGGCCAGGGGAGGAAACGGAGACCCAGGGAGCCAAGGAAATCCCTTCAGACCCTTCCCTCAGCTCCTGCTCCCTCTGTCCTTGTGGGAGAAACGTGGGCCCAGGGAGCTCCCAAGGCCTCGAGTATTAGGACTCGGAGATGGAGATGGATGCAATGTTCATCTTGGAGAAGGCTTGAGAGCTTAGAACAGTAGAACTGGCATTTGTAGTTCATAAGGAAATATGTTTTAAGCAATTAGAAATATGCCTCATATAAGCAAATAAATATGTTAAGCAAGATAGCAAAGATATTAAAGTTTGGTAATATAACCTGTTATAGAGTTGTTTAAAGTAAGAGGTACAGCAGTAAGTTTTCCTAGAATTATATGATTGGATAAAGAGATGCATAGCAGTAGAAACGTAGCAAACATAGCAATTAATGATTGGTTTATTAAGATTAGAGAACTTTGTGGAAGTAATTGATTGGATAAGAAATTTATAAAAGACACTGTAACTAGAATTAAGACAGTTTTCTGTAGACACAGAAAATTTCAAACTTTCTGTACTAACAATAAATAATCCTCAAAGATACACTACATTTAACCTGAAGCCATAGAAAAAGCTTCCTAAAATGAATGATAGCACTAAGATTTTAAGTGTGCAATTAAATAAAAGTATTTTATCTCACAAAGTGAAAAATTTAGAGTTTAGAGTTTTAGAATATAGTAATATATATGTAACAAGATAAAAAATGTAAAGCGTAGTCTTCTTTTTCTCCTTCTTCTTCATAAGTTTAAATAATTTTATTTAATTAATTTAAAAAATCTGCAGTGCAAAACATGAGTATTTAGTTATTAAGTTAGAAGTTAAATTAGTTAACGTCTCATAATTGAGTAGTTTAAACTTAAAAAGACCTTAAAAACATTACTCTATACTCCATTTTTGCTCTATTAACTTAATATGCAAAACTCCTCACAATCAGTGAAACTATAACTTAAATAAAAAACAATAAATAACCAAGTCCAAACGAAAATTACATCTCTTGCACTTTTAATCCCGATCCTTTGAAGAAGAACCAAATAAAGCAAAAGAGTTCACCTCACAGTTTTCTGGTGTCACGGAGCTGAATGGGCCTGATTTTGCAATAAACCTTTAATGGCCGTATCAGCCGACCCTGTCTCGGCTGTATCCCGAGCATCCTGGTCCTCAGGGAAGCTTCTCCCGCTCTCTCTGCAGTTCCATCTGCTCCCTCGCTGCTCTTTCTCCTGTCCGAGGAGAAGGCAAAGCTGGGAGACACACTGGGAATGCTGGCTCTGGATCCCGGGCTGGCGGAGGGGTCAGATGCCGTCAGGGATCAGCTGCTGTTGTTTGCTTTTCGCTTTTCGCTGGGTGTCCGAGGTTGATGCTAAGTTGTATCCCCATTTGTCTGTTTAGCTCAGAAATAAGTTTTGTACCTTTAAAACTGGATCTGAGAGTGAACGAGAAGCTGTGGAATGTCTGAGGTGGCTGTTTTCTGAACATAAAGATCAGAGTTTTCAGCTTTCCCTCACACATGGCCTGTGTTGTCTGCAGTGTGTGGACAGCAGAAGAGAGCTTTCCTTTGCCTTTGGTTACTTTTTGGCTAGTTGAGGCAGAAAAGTTCTCCGGACTGTGGTTTGTTTGTTTTTTTTTTTCCCTTTTTCTTGGAACTGTTTGAACCTGCTCTGGACTAAACACCCCAAAGGGCCCCAGGAGCTCCC
>JAWWMU010000106.1:149436062-149458308 GCA_035048155.1 Cinnycerthia olivascens
AGCCCTGAGGGACCGACAGCAACTGAGCCGAGCTACAGCCACGGGAGAGACTTTCTGAATTTGGCATCTCTGCGGGGACAGAGAGGTTTTGTTGTTCAGTGTTGTTCATTTGTTGTGCTGGGGAGTGCTTTGCCTGTTAAATAAACAAATTTTTTCCACTTTTCTCCAAGGAAATTTTTTTCCATCCCGAACCAGCTGGGGGGAGGTGCGGTTCAGATTTACTTTCTAGAAGGACTCCATACAGAGGTTTTTTCTCAAATTTGCCCTAAACCAGGACACTGGGGAATGTTCAACTTGAGGCTGTGCACGGGGCTCTCCCTGCCTGGTTTTGGCCTTGTCCTTTTCAGGCAGTGGCTCTGAGGGAACAAGGACCACACTTAGAGTTTTTATGGTTATGGCAAGGCCCCTTTTCCCCCCTGAAGGTTCCTGGTATCTTTACCCCTTCCCTCTCCTGCTGCCCCTGCTCCATGTTCGCATTCCCAACTACATCCAGAGATGCTTTTCCATCAGCAGAGCTGAACTAATGCTGCCTCTTTTCCCCTTTATCATTTTGATAAGCTCCATCTGTCCCAGGGGGGAGGGAGAGTTTCAGAATATAATGATGGGCCTCTGGATCCATCTAAGAAAGAAAAGCATAAAAAGGCAACACACACACACAAAAGAAGGAAAAATAAGAGAACTGGGAGGGCTCAGCCATGATGCTGATACACATTGTAGATGGCTGATCTGTCTTTGCATGAGGCCATTAATCATCATTTTTGCCTGGCTTGGGTTTTTTGGTATTATTTCTTTTTAATACTGCAGTAAACAGGCAGGAGCTGTGAGGGAAAGTATTGAAGCTTCACATATGCGAGGCTGAGAGCGAGCCGGGAACAGGCAGCAGACGGGGAGTTTCAAAGGAACAGACAAGATAAAAGCTTCTGCAGCAAAGAAAACCTTGGAGACAGAACAGGAAGCTCCAGCCTGGGATGATATTCAGGAAGGTTTTATTAGGAGTCTGCAAAACTCCAAACAGGAGAGTTGAGCTGGTTTGTTTCAAAGGGATGGGGGAAAGAGTTTTTGATTTCCCAAGACAATTCTTAATCCCTGCCAGAAATAAGTGTTTGTTATGCTGCAGCTACACCTGGATTGGGGCTGTGTGGCAAGGAAAACATCCACTCTGCTCTGGAGCCAGGCTGGGAGAGCTGGGAATGTTCACTTGGAGAAGAGAAGGCTCCAGGAAGAGCTCAGAGCCTCTTCCAGTGCCTGAAGGGGCTCCAGGAGAGCTGGAGAGGGATTTTGGCCAAGGGGTGCAGGGACTGGACACAGGGAATGGCTTCCCACTGCCAGAAGGCAAGGACAGATGGGATATTGGGAAGAAATTCTTCCCTGGGAAGGTGGGGAGGCCCTGGAATGGAATTCCCAGAGAAGCTGTGGCTGCCCCATCCCTGGAACTGTCCAAGACCAGGTTGGACAGGACTTGGAGCAGCCTGAGATAGTGGAAGGTTTGGCAGGGCATGGAATGAGAGAATCCCAAAGGTCCCCCTCAACACAAACCATTCCATGATTTTATGTCTTGGAGAAGAACAGGTTGAGGGTGGCAGGGTTGGAAGTGCCAGCCTGGGCACCTGTGATTGGAACTCCTACAGCTCTGGAAGCATCACTGTGAGCAGTTAATAATCAGCCAGAGACCTCTCAGCATAATTTTCCCAGTTTGAAATGCATCCCATTGGCCCAGCACTGGGAAAAGTGTGTGATTAACAGGTCAGCAAAGCAGCATCTTTAATCTTGCCAAACAGGCTGCTGAAAGGCTCAGGGACTGACAGGAAACCTGAGGTTTTCAGACAAAAATCCTTGTCTAGAACTGAGTCATCCTGGCAGCATTAATGATAGGGAATGAAGTCAGGGAAATAATGAGAAAATGCTTTTTCTGTGTCAATTCAGGAAAAGGGCACAATGCAAATTAAGGCACTATTGCAGATAATTAGAGGTGAAAGAGTGGATGTCTTTGATTAAAACTGGGAGCTAAGGCAGACTGGAGCTGCAGAACCATGCCTTGTTTTCCCCTGAAAAAGCCCAAACCAAGGAAAAGATAAACACAGAAAACAGGGAGTTCAAAATTTTCTCTTCCAAGTGCAGCTTTGGACTCACTTATTAGAGACATTTTAAAATGCTCAGCATGTCACTCCAGATAAGTGAAAAAAATCTATGGAATGGACTGCTAACCATGATAGCTGCTTTTCCAGAAGATTCTGGAGCTGGCCCAAAGGACAGGCACAGCAGGAGAGCAGGAAAAGACAACCCAAAGGACACCAGGGCTGAGACCCTCTTGGAAACATCTTGCAGAAATGGGTTCTCTGAGGTCTGAAAAGTCCTTGAGGGCCAATTCCAGGCCTGAATTTCCAAATTCTCTGCACTCATGGTGCTCCTTCTCCTCCAGCTGCCCCAGCCATTCCTGTCCTACATCTCCTGAGGTCCTGAGCCTGTCCCACATCTGTGGCACATGTGGAATTACCTCTTCTTTGGAGGGATGAAGGGATGGGGCCTGCATTCAAAGCCCATTCCACACAGTGTGGATCTTTCTCTTGATGCATATAATGTCCTGGATAAATTTGTGGGAACCTTTCCTATCAATGCCATGTCGGATGGGCCTCTGAGCAGCCTGGTCAAGTGGAAAGTGTCCCTTTGCAGGGGAGATGAATGATCTTTAAGGTCTCTTCCATCCCCAACTGTTTGACAATTTTATTCTTCCTCTTTCTTAGCCCCCCAAATGGCTCATGGCAGAGAATTCTTGCTGGGAAGAGTAGAAAAGACAAACTCCACCCAAATGCAGAGAATCTCATCTCCTGACCTATATATTTGCTGCATGCAGAAAAAAAATAAAAATAAAGTGGTTCAGCTCTCTCTTCACCATCCTCACTTTGAATTTGGCTCAGAGGCTCCATCACACGACGACAGCACCGGTGTGGAAACCTCTCCTCAATCCCACGCACGCCTGAAGAGCTTTGGGTTTGTTTGGTTGCTGAAGTCTCTGAGGGTGTTTTCCCTCTTAAAATTCCGGCGCTGTCTTTCCGTCTCCTCATCACTTGGTACCTGGGAGCCTCATTTCTGCCGGAGTTAATGGGAGGGGAGTGCTCGTTATGCAGATGCCAAGGAAGCGTCTCTGTAGCAACGGCAGCCATGGATGTGCTGGGATCTCACTTCTCTCCCCAGGCCATTCATGTCCCTTGCACTCTCAGCAGTGTCCTGCCTGAGGGACGACTTGGCTCCCGCATTTTTTCACACATCCCGGGGTACAGATAATTCCCTAAGTGCAGATCCGAGCTCGCCCCCACCAGAAATCTCTCTGCATTGCTGTTGTTAAATGTATCGGTTGAAAAAACTCAGAAAAAAAAAAAACTTCTGCTCTCAGAAAAGAGTTCAAGAAAAGACATGGACAGAGGAACATTCTCAGGAAATAGATGCAGGTGGAAGTTGGGGAATTGTCTTCAGGGGCGGTCCTTGCAGTGATGGAATTGTCACAGTGAAATTCAGGTTTCAAAAGGGAAAAGCTCAACCTTTGAGGTCCCAAAAGGGTGTAAGTTATGACAACAGAGAGATTTAATTGTAGGATATAGACAAATTTCCTCCAAAATTGTGGATGGTGATGCCAGATATTCCAGCAGCAAAATGCAAACCCATGGCAGCTGCTCTGTCTGGTCAAGCACCTCTTGGAGTGTCTCTTGTGTCTCTTGAGGAGACACAGGACAGGTCCGAGTGGAGTTGAGACATTTATGAAGTTCAAAACAGAGAATTACAGGGTGAAAAATAAGACTGATGAGTGGGAGTACAGATTAGACAAAAAAGGTGTCTGCAAGGAGAAACTTCTGGTGCAGAAAATATTTTTGATGTATTAATAACATCAACACGAAGAAAACACTTTGGATCAGAGCAGCAGCCTTGTTTAGAGCATGGTCTCATGGACAATCTAATCAGTGAACAGGGAAGGAGCCAAAATGAACCTCCTGTATCTGAGAGTGTCAGTCACAGAAAGGAATGTGGAGAAACTTTACACCCAATTTCTCATATTCTGAAACTTCCAGCACAGAAAAGGCTTCTGCAAGCAGGAAGGGGTTGCCTTGCTCTTTCCAGCCAGTGGTAAAAATGAGCTAAACTGAGAAAATGTGAGGTCTCCACCACTTGAAGAGCTTTAAAAATTGTTCAGGGCATGATCTGTGAGTTGCAGTGTGTTATTTCATTCCCCCAAGGGAAATGGAGTTTCCTGAAATCCCCTCTGCAGTGCCATTGAATATTCCAGAACAAAATCTGTAGAAGAAGGTCCAGAGGAGGCCATAGAGTTGTTCCAAGGGCTGGAGCCCTCTGCTCTGGAGACAGTCTGGGAGAGCTGGAAATGTCCAGCCTGGAGAAGGGAAGGTTCCTGGGAGATTTTGGAGGTCCTTTGAGAGAGCTGGAGAGGGACTTGGTACAAGGGATGGAGGGACAGGACACAGGGAATGGCTTCCCACTGCCAGAGGGCAGAGACAGATGGGATTTTTGGGAGGAATTCTTCCCTGGGCGGGTGGTGAGGCCCTGGAATGGAATTCCCAGAGAAGCTGTGGCTGCCCCATCCCTGGCAGTGTCCAAGGCCAGGTTGGATGGGGTTTTGAGCAGCCTGGTCTAGTGGAAGATAGGAAGGTTGGAGCAAGGTGGTCTCCAAGGTCCCTTCCAACTCCGTGATTCCATGAAAACCTCTGGCATTTTCAGGCAATAACACAGCAAATGGGTGGGTGGCCACTTCCCTTCCCGTAGCATGGGATGAGCTACAGGGAAATCTTCATCAGCAGGGGACAGGTTGTGAATCCTATTCATGGACCAACAAGCAGCAGGATTCAGCACTGACACCATTCCCAGTATCTCCTGCAGGGACATTTGTGAAACCCTTACCCCAGCAGTGGCAGCTCCTGTTGATTTGCTGTTGGATTTTGGCAGGAATTTAATGACTCTGTGAGGAGCAGGGCCAAGGTTCTCCTGGTTTGTCACCTCCACTTTCACTGCATGGTTGTCACGGCCACGTCACGGTGCTTTTTATATCCATCCCTTGACCCCTCACTCTGTCCCCTCCACGCTGCCTTGGCACCCCCCAGTTCTGCCCTCCACACATTCGCTGCATGGGAGCTTTTTAATTTGAAGATCTGTCTCTAATCTTGCAACCCTGTGCACAGCCAAACTCCATTTCAAACCCCGGGCTCCACCAGGGCAAGCACAGAACAGCTCCTGAACTTTTTTCCAGTGGTGAATTCACCCCTTCAGCTCCTCAGATGTTGAATAACTCACCTATCTCTCTTTTTTATCTCGCTCAAGAGCTGGAAACTGAGCAACAATAGAGAAAGGGAAACCACCCACCCACAGAGCAGCTCCCAGGGTTTTGTTTCCTGGCTTGGCTTCTGGAAAGAAAAGGAACTGCGAGCAGGAAGCTCTTCTGGGATGCTCAGGATGCGATGCTGGAGGGTTCTGAGATCAGCTGCCTAAGAGGAAAATGTGGGGCTATGTTTCCAAAAAGTCAGGGCTGAATGAAGTCAGGTTCTGACAGTTTTTGAATTGAGAAACTGCTTTATCATCTTCTCCCACAGATATTTGTGCTGCAGTGGGGCCCTTGTCTACTGCCAAAATATCCCTTCTGCTTGCACCTCCCTGTTCAAATCCATCCTGTGAGGCTGCAAATCCTCATTAGATCCTGACATCCTCTGTGGAGGGGATTCATTGGATTGGATTTTTCACCTACATCAATAATTTAATCTTTTCTAATGTGGCAGTAAATAAGTTAAACCAAAGGATTCATTGACTGAGGCTGGAGGAGGGAAAAGGAAGGAGAGGGAACAACGTCAGAATCCGCAGTCCAAGGAAGATAAAACATTTTTTATCTTCTTCAGAACAACAGTGGCAATAAAATCTCCAGGAAATGTAAACTGTGAGGATGGGAATCTATGCAGAAAACCTCTCCATAGGCACCGTCACCTTCTCCTGGTTTCCATAGAGATTTGGGTTCCTGCTTCCAGCAGAGAAAATCCTGATTGACATCTTGTACTTTCTGATAGGTAAAGCCTCAGAAACATAGGAACAAGCTCTGAATGCTTATTAAATTCCTTCATGGCAGAGCCTGGGCATTTCAGAGCTTCCTTATTTTATTTATTTTGAAAATTATTCATCATTGTTGTTTTTGTTTTTTTTTTCTCCCCCCAAGCTTTTCTCATGCCATGGCAAAGGGGCTGGATTGGCAGTTTTGGACTCTGTGATCACACCCAGATTTCAGCAAGCAGGTAAAGCTGCAGCCAAATGGCTGAGCAAGGAGAGAAAACAAAATTCCTTTATTTCTCCTGATAAGTCAGAATTGCAAGGAAATCCAGATTAAGCAATGACTTCATGAGCTGTGGGGAGAATTTTTCATAAAACCAGAAAAAGTTGGGTGCTTAAAGCCACAACAGTGTGGAAAGGGGCAGAAAATTTGATTTTTCTTCTGTGCCCTGAACACATTGGAAAGTTTGGGATGACTTGAGTCCAGTGAGCTTTTTCTTTCTTGGATGGCAAACAGGGCTGATGACCAGGTTTGTGACACCCATGGGATGCTGATTTTGGAAAACAGGCACTAAATATGTCCAGTTCTTGAAGAAGCAGCTCTGCCTGAGTTCAATGGGTCAAAGGAATTCAAAATAACCTCACCAGGCAGATGTTTGCTGTTTGCTTTCCTTTCTCCCGGGCCCCTATTGCAGATTTTAGCCAGCACAGCTCCTCTTTTGCAAGAGGGGATACCAGGCAGTGATTTCTGCTGACACAGGTGACAGAAATCCTGGTTTTCCTGTGGTGCTTCCATGAGAAATCAGCTGTATTGATATTCCCCTGTTTTTCATCCATTGGTGTCTTGATCTAGGAAGCAACACCAGGGATGTTGAAAGGGCTCAGCCTCTTTACCTAACTTGATTTAAGGTAAAAAAAAAATTAAAAATCCAGTGAAGATTGTGAAAAAAAAAATGTAGATTTTGAACAATTCTATGTGACAAACTAAAAAAACCCAAATAATTAGCAGCTGTTCCAAACTCATGCAGGAAAGGTGTGGAGGAAGAAACATTTCCTGGATTTTCCTGACATTTCTCTGCCATTCCAGGTGCTGAGGTTGTACAGACATTGTGCAAAGCTGCATCAGTTTGTGCTGAAGTGAGGTTTAACCTGAATTTCATTTGGAATGACTGTGAAGTCATTTTTGCTGGTGCCCAGCAATATCTGGGAATGTTTGAGAGGTCTTGTCCTGAGGAACTACTCATGGACCAGTGGGAAAGAAAAAAGGCAAGACACCTGCTCTCTCAGTATCACAGAATCATGGAATAATTTGGGTTGGGAGAGACCTTCACGATGATCTCATTCCAAACCTTGCTGTGGGCAGGGACACCTCCACTGTCCCAGGTCTCTCCAAGCCCCATCCAACCATTCTGTGATTCCCAAGAAAGCATCCATGGTGCCATGGAGCAGAATTTGCTGCTGACAGGTTTTAGCAAAAAAATATTACTTCAGCCTGGATGTTTTTCCAGCAGTTTCTGTGCAGATTTCCAGCCTTCCCTCAGCCCTCAGCACTGACTTTTACGGTGGAAGAACTTAGGTTGGGTGTCCAAACTTAATGAGGATCAAAGGTGGCATTAACTCAGGCAAGCTTAATTCATTCCCAGACACGCCTTTCTGATCAAGGCAAAGGCAAGTGAACCACTCTGCATTTCAGGTCACTTTAATTCTGAAATGGATTTGAGACACAGCTCTGAAAATCTTCCAAGCAATTTCCAGCACAGCCACGCCTCGGTTCAGTTTGGATTTGCTTTTCTGGAACTCTCTGTGTAGGGAAGTCCTCAGGGACAAAGATCTTTGGGAAATAACAAATTGGTGTCTCCTTTACTTGACTGGGAGGAGATTTAGGAACCTTTCCCGAACATGAGGCAAAAAAATGATGATTTCTGTGGAAAAAAAATGGTGATTTCTGAGGAAACTGAGTAGGGGAAGCACAGAACAGTGATGGAGCTGCTTTCTGGGAAAATCCACCCTGTCCTCTGCTTCCAGCACTTGCAGTTCAGCCATGTCCCTCATTTTCCACTCCAGGAAATGCGGATGCTCTGCGTGAGGTGGATGTGAGCTCTGGAAACAAGATATTGGTGGGGGTCCTACACAGAACAGAGGGGTCTGCAGCCACTTTTCCTTCCAGCCCTCACCCTCGGATGTTTAGTAAATCCCTCTCTCCAACCTCTGCCTCCTCTGGAAAACCAGGAAACACCACCTGGAATGTCCTCAGTGACTCTAGGACTGCAGGGAATGCAAGCTGCACTAACGAGTTGATGGTCTTTCCATGATTAGAGAATCATGGAATTGTTTAGGTAGGAAAAGATCTCCAAGATCATTGAATCCAACCTTTAACCCAGAACTGCTGAGGCCACCACCAAGGACAACTTTCTGTGGCCTTCCAGGGCCTGAAGGGGCTCCAAGAGAGCTGGAGAGGGACTTTGGACAAGCAACTGGAAGAACAGGACAAAAATTGCCAGAGGGTAGATTTAGAAGGGGAATTGGGAAGGAATTTTTCCCTGTGATGGTGGGGAGGCCCTGGCACAGGTTTCCCAGAGAAGCTGTGGCTGCCCCATCCCTGGAAGTGTCCAAGGCCAGGCTGGATGGGGCTTGGAGCAGCCTGGGACAGTGGAAGGTGTCCCTGCCCATGGCAGGGGGTGGGATGAGGGAATCTTGGAGGTACTTTCCAATTCAAACCATTCTGCACAGACTTCCTCAAGTACTGCCCCAACATCACTGCTCAAACCTGGGACAGATTTTAAGGCTGTTATTCAAGGTAAAAACCTGAAGTTTGGCTTTTTTCCTGCCGTCAAAATTGCCGGTGAATTTGGGCCTTCCACTCAATTTGTAATTTTCCAAGTGTGTAACACAGGTTTTGTAATCCTGGTCACAAAGAGGGATTATCCCTTGACCCAGTTGGGAAAACATGTTCTGGGTGAGGAAGGGTTTCACACAGTTCCAGTGACACTCAGAATATTCTAATTCCCTGAAATTCCTACAGCAAAAGAGCACCGAGAGTGGAAATCCAGCAACAAGGGAAATATCTGAGTTTATTTAGTTGAATAATCAAATCAGGAGAGGGCAAAATAGGGCAAAGTCAAGTCAGATGAGAAACTCTCCTGATATTTCAATTGATTAAAATGAAGCTGGAAAAAGACGTTTCTTCTTGCACCAACTCAGTACAAGCCTCAAAGTCCCAAAACAGTAAATTCCAGTTCTTTTCTGAGCTTTCTAACCTTTTTCTTACTTTTTTCTTTCTTTCTTTCTTTCTTTTGTTTTTTTTTTTCAAGTTGAAGTCCGTTTTTAAGTGGTTTTTTTTTAGAAAGAAGAAGTCAAAAAGCTCATTTTGAAAATGTCAAGATTCGATACTCTTAGAAAAATACAAAACACTTTATGCCACCAAGTGGTTCTGTAAGATTCAGGAGTAAATAAAATCTGCTTTTCTACATTATTTCAATTTTTTTTAATGAAACTCCGTATCAGAAATGTGAAGGTTTTTAGTGAGCTTGGGAATCCCTGGTTTTACAGGCTGTAAATTCATAGAAATTCATCAGAAAATGGTTTGGGCTGGAGGTGACCTGAAATATCATCTCATTCCATCCCCTGCCATGGGCTGGGACACCTTCCACTACCCCAGGTTGCTCCAAGCCCTGTCCAACCTGGCCTTGGACACTTCCAGGGATCCAAGGGAAGCCACGGCTTCTCTGGGAATTCCATTCCAGGGCCTCTCCACCTTCACGTGGAAGAATTTCTTCCCAATGTTCCACCTAAATGGAAATTCCTTTATCTTAAAAGCCATCCCCCTTGTCCTATCATACCATGCCCTTGTAAAATTCCCACTCCAGCTCCCTCCCAAGCATTATGAATTAACGAGCTGAAAGCTGATAAACATCCAAGATGAAATGACTGAAAACCACACTGGCCCTGCAGGATCACTTCAGTTTAACAAGATCCTAAAAATCCCTAAATGTATCCTAAAAAGTAATGAAAATGTCCCTGTCTTCCATAAAAATCACCACAAAGTTGCTGGTGGTACACAGCAACTCTCCTTTCAATTCCTGATGATTAAAAATCAGCTGTAAAAACACAAAACCTGCCTGCAACTCATCCTGGGTACAAAGGAGTGTTGCAGGACCAGGTCTGGGACAACTTCCTGCTCCATGATGGGATCGAGCACCCAGCGCTCACCAGAGCAGTTTGGATGTGATAAGTGGAGCCATTAGAGCCCGTGGTGTCAATAATGGAAATTTCACAGCCTTCCTTAATTACATGGGAAAAGGAGATCCAGGGGAGCAGTTGGGCTGTGCACACACACAGGGACTGCCTGGAAAGTCAATAAATATGATTTACATCACTGAACAGTGCAATCTCTGATTAAAAAAGGAGATAAAAAGACAAAAAAAGGAGAAAAACAAGGGGATAAAAGAAACAAACCAACCTGGTCTAGTGGATGGTGACCCTGCCCCTGGCAGGGGGGTGGAACTGGATAATCCTTAAGGTCCCTTCCAACCCAAATCATTCTACGATTCTATAAAATAATTTGTATGTGCAATGGGTCCATCTTGGCTCCTTCTTTAAGCTGTCCTGAAAAAGCAAATTAAGGACCCCATCAGTCCAGTCACAATAAAGAAAGAAGAAAATAAAAGTCATCAAGTAAAAATCATCAAGAATGAAAGATGTTTTTTCTCAGTCATGTAGGTGCTTGGCCTCACGTGCCTTCTCCACCATTTATGGGCTCATGGAATCATTACAGTTGGAAAAGACCTGGGAGATCATCCAGCCCAACCACTGACCCAGTATGGCCAGATCCACCCCCAAACCCTGTCCCAGGTGCCACATCAACCAGGCTTTTGAGCACTTCTGGGGATGGTGACTCCAGAGTGTTCCGGTGCCTGACCACCCTTCCAGTGAAGAATTTTTTCCTAATATCTGAACCACTCCTGGTGCAACCCGTGGCTGTTTCCTCTGTGAATACCTCTGCCTTTTGGATCTTGCCCCAGAAAACACAGGCATGGTTCCCACTCTGCTTTTGAAGGGGATTTCAGTAGTTTGAGGCAGCTAATCCAGCACTGGGCTACATCTATCCCAGGTGACCCCCTACTCTGAGACCCAGGAGCAGTAACAAGGCAACTTTTTCATTAATTAATGAATGTAGGGCCAATGACTTTGTGGGGATTTTCATTTGGAACAGTCAGAAAATAAGGAAATAATAATGATTACAGTCAAACCTGGAAGACCCTGGGATAAAATTGGAAACCTTGAGTTTACCTGGCACAGGCAGGCATTTTCCAGCCTCATCTTTCTTTCCCACCTCCCACCCCCATCCTGCCCATGTTTCTCCAGTTTTGGCCATCAATCCTCATCCCTTCTCCACATGACCTCTCCTTGCCTTTCCTCTCAGACCTCCCTCACTGAAGCAACCCCTGATCTTGTGTCTCGTGGGAATGGGCTGTGTGGGGATGGATGATGACAAGGACAGATTTTTCCCTCTCTAGAGTTTTTCCTGGTTTTAATTCCCACAGTGTACAGTGGAGTTCTGCCCCCCTCTGCTGGAAGAGCTCAGCACCTCCAGCTGAGCTCAGTACCCTCAGATTTCCTGAATTGGAAGGGGATCCACAAGGATTAGCTAATCCACCCAAAAATCTCATCAGGTGCCTGAGAGCGCTGTCCAAATGCTCCTTGAACTCTGGCAGGGTTGGTGCAGCTCTCGCTGTTTTGTTCTGCAAGGATCAGGTTGGTCATGGCACTTTTGGCCATGCCCATGGACCATGAAAAGTCTCAACCCGCTCACCTGTAGCTTCTCTCCACTGTCACAGGTTGGGGTGACACTGACTGCCCTTTTGTCACTGCTCTGTCCCCTCAATGCTTTTTTCCCCCACTTTTTTACTGATTCTGGCAGTTAAGGGCTCAAAGGCAGAGTTCAGTTGTGGAACCAAATTGCACCTTCAAAGTTTCCCTCTCACTCTCGCCAGGAGTTTGTGGTTGAACGAGCTGCAAGGAGCTGGAGACTCCGAGGTCAGCGGCTCTTCTTGAGGCGTCTTTGGCCTTCGGATCATCTCTGCCTCCCGAGCCTGAGCTCAAAAGGGATCTCTGGGAGGTCCATTGGGTATTTGTTCCCTGCTGTAAACAGAACGACTCCTGTTTCTCCAGCTGACCCACCCAAGTGCACATTGCCAGTTGCATCCCACCCTGAACTGTTTTCCTTCATTGGAGAAAGACCAGAGATGGAGCAGGGAATGGGGCTAAATCCATCAGAATGCAAAGATTTTCTGGGAAAGGATTTGCAGAGGCAGAGTCCTTAATCCCTGGGCTGAACACCTTTGGGGCCAGGAATCATTCTATTGCTAAAAATAAACATTAATTTATCATGCTTAAAAACACTCTGAGCTCCTTCTCCTGCTGAGTTCCCTGACTCCAGCCTGGGGAGCCTGGGGTGTTTTAGAGGTAATGAACCCAAGGAATTGAGGATTCAGCAGGGAACAAAGCCCCAGCTCCTGGGTCTCTACTGGGTGCAGGTGCTTCTCACTCACAAGGGCTCTTTGGTTTTCAGAGCTGACTGAGGTTTAGTTTCTTTACCTCGTCCTGTCTTGCCTCAGCTCTTCTGTGAATTTCTCAGACACGGGTGGGAATGGGATTGTCCTCATTTCAAAGGTCCTTCTCTCAGTTGTACCCAACAGGAGCCCTGCATGATCCACAGTCCCACAAAAGGGCCACTTCTCCCAACCTCATGGGCCACATCTGACTCAGTTTTAGGGTTTGAACGACTCATTTTTATGTCAACCACATGCATTTGCTGAGAAGAAAGATTTTCATAAACCAGGTAACCCCAATAACCCCAAATTTTCAGAGGACAGTAGATACTTGAGTCACCCGTGAACCAAGGAAGAAAGACCAGAAAATGAGTCAGAAAGCAACTGAAGCAGATATTTCGAAATTTTATTGTATAAATCTACAAAAGGCTTTGCTACAATAGCAAATCAAGTGTAGCACTATTCTACTGACAGGCTCTAGTGGCTTGGTGTGATCTTGTAACTCCAACATGACACATGAGGAATAAACTGCCTGGTCCAGTCAGATCCAGGGCAGGTGATGTCGGCTTACAAAGACCTTTTGGCTTCAACCCCTACAACCTGCAGCGACTCGACGTGATTGCCTTTTGTACAAGGTCATTTGAATTAATAGTATCTCTATTAATAATATCTCTAGTAAAAATAAAAACTCTAAAGAAGTTTCATCGGTAAATGTAAAATTGCCTAGGGAGGGAAAAATGCAGTGGTTGAAATCTGCTAAAGTTCCAGAGGTACAACACATCCACGCTTCTCATTCATGACTCTGCCCCAGGAAAAAAAACTACCTGTCCTTCCTGGAGAGGCTGGTAATAAAAACCAGGGTGCTACAAGTAAAGCTCCAGTTTGCTGGGAGCAACAACTGAAATCAAATCAGTCCAGGAGATTCAGTTCTGCACATTCCAAAAAGCCAGCTGAAAACGTAAAAAAACCTCAGGACCAAATGACCAAGTAGCACAGACAGGCTAATTCTCTAAAACAGCAGGAAAAATAAAATGCCTATTGAGGCAGTCTAGTCCCTTGGAAGAGACTGTGGAAATTAAGCACCTCAAAATCAAATATCATTTAGACCTTAAGATGATTCCTGGGAACCTGCCTTTACATGGTTTTATGGAATTTTCCAGTCCTGGACATTTTTGCTGAGCCTTGTTGGAATGTACCTTAGGTCCCTCTGGCTTAATTCAAATGCAACAAAACACCACAGAATTTAAGTAATGTGGATTTTTTTTTTGCTCAACACACACATCCCCCACACTGACACACACACACACACACACACACACACAGAGGACAGTTGGCTCTGGAAGAGAGAGGAACCAACTGGACCCCTTCGGCTGAGAGATGAACCAAAACTGTCTTGTCCAGCTCACTCGAGCTCTTTCTGGTCTCCCTGGGTCTGGATGGAAACAGTCACTCCAAAGCCAGCACAAGAACCCCAGTTCTTGCAGTAACTCTGGCCCATGCAGACCCAGAGAGCGCCTGCTGTCTCACGAGGCTCCTTGCTGGCAAGACAGCTGGCCCAGATGTGCAGGCTCCAACAGTTCAGACAAGCATCTGGACCGGGGGGATGCTTCTCCAAACTCCGGGAGCCCGTTGAGGTTTGGAACTGGTACCCGCATGAAATGAAGCTACCCTCGACTCAGGAGAGGGGAGTTACAGCGGGGAGGGTTCGTAGCCAAGGCAGGATCAGCCCCTTGGCAAAGTTAATCAGGAGAGTTTTTTTCAGTGAGGATCGTTATCTAGCGAAAGTTTCTTCAGGTGAGTCCCAGCAGCCCCAGATGGCAGAGGTGCAGAATCCTCTCCACGGACAGTCAGCACAAGCCCAGCATCCTTGCTGTCCCCAAAGCCTGGCCTTGGTTCTTCTGTTCTGGCCTCTCTTTCCATTCTCAGCACTTTCCTCTCTGCTTGGATTACCTGGACCAGCTCAGTCTTTTCTTCATCTTGCTGGAAGCAGCTTCCCAGTTTCATCCTGGCTCTCAGCACCTTGAATGTGGCATTGCACTGCATGGGAGGCTCTTTGGTGCATGATTTGCCCTCTGTCTTCCTGCAGCACTTTCTTGTCCCCTGGGAAAGCTCTTGGACACAGAGAAGGCATCTCAGCAACAGCAGCAGGGATTGCTGGAAAAGAAAAAACAAATGCACCAACTCTGATTAGATTTTTGAAGTGGGGAGGAAGAGGGAATTCTCAGGGGCTGGGATTAAATTTTGCTGTGCCTGCAGCCTGGAGGACCCAGCAAGTATTGGGGTCTAAGGATTTGCCCATGGTCCAGCCAAGGGAAAGCCACAATGCTCCAGCTCCTGGAGCATCAATTACTGGGGCCGGTGCTGGGTTCTGACACCCAGGAGCTGAAATCCCCCCTCTCTGGTGGTGCCAGGCTGCTGCAGCCCCTGGAACTGAGGTTTCAGAATCAGCATGTGGGTTTGCACCCAGGCTGTTCAATATCTCAGGTCAGGGCACTGGGGAGATTAAGACAGCCCCACAGGGTAGTATGGGATGTAAATTACCTGTGCCAGTCTTTCCTTCAGGTGGTGGATCTGGCAGCTGGTGGGTCCTGAGGGCAGGTCTGATGTTGAGGCCTTTGTTTTGCAGCTTTTTCTGTGGCTTTCCTCCCAAACGCTTCATGCTGCGAAGTGATTCCTTCTCAGAGGAGGATCTGAGTGAGTCACTGGAAGCAAGAGGAGACCAAGCTTGTAATACACGGCCAGCTCATCCTCAGCAGTGACTCCCACTCCCCCATCACTCAGCCCGGGTCATTAGTGAGAAATGCTCCTTTCTCTGCACACAGAGCTGTTGACAAACTGGGAACGAGAGGAGAGCTCCCACCATTCCTGAGACCAGCTCCCTGCAAGGATGCAGAGCAGACCTGCAGCTCCTTTGGACCTGGGATGTGCTGCCTCAGGTGGGGACTCAAGCCCAGAGGTTCTCTGTGAAGGACAAGGCAGGCCCTGGGACTGGGCTAATTAAGAAGCTTCCCATTTTTTTCCCATATTAATCAGAAAGTGCAGGATACTGCCCTCTTTGGACACTTTTCCCATTCCTGTGTTTCCCCTTGGCTGGCTCTCCCTGTCCCTTTCTCCCAACCCCAATGCTTCAATATCCCATTTCAGCTGAGATTTTATCCCAAGGTAATTTTTCTACTGGACATTGTATGACCAGTTTAGCTCTGAGGAGGGGATGCCAGAGAGGTCCCTTACCTTCAGCTTCTTGGAGGGAGTCACAGCAAAGGCCTTCTGAGCCACCAGTGCCACACGTCACCGCTGTCGCCGTGCCAGGAGCATCCCAGGGTCACTCCTGCTGCTGCATCCCTGCTCTTGGTTTGGTCTGGTGGTGGATGCAGATGATGCCCACAATGTGTCCATCCTCAGGAAGCTTTGGAGAGCCAAACTTCAGGAATGTCTTTCTTCTCTCAGTCCTATCATCAAATGCTGGCCAAAGGTGAGCGCTGAGCATTTCCTGTCTCGACGTGGAAAAAGTCACAAAGTCCAAGTCTGTCTCCATCTGTGGTGAGATGTTGCAGGAATTCCTCTGTGAGAAGACAACACTCTGTCCTCAGGTGGTCCAGGACAGGAGTGCCAGGCTTTCCAAGAGCTTTTGGAGTCTGTGCAAGCAGAAACTCCTTGCAGTGATGCACAGGCTAAAACTGTGCTGGGGCACGCAGATCCTCTCTTCACTTCTTTTGGCTTTTACATGGCAAAAGCTCCTGTTGTCTCCACACATCAGCACGGACTCAATTTGCTGCTCTGGGGATATTTTGCTCTGAATTTAGGGTGTGTTTGTTTGTTTCATTCAAAGAATAAGGATTTATTTCCCTTCCCTCCTCCCAGTCTCTCTCAAAAGAGCTCTGGTGTCTCCTCTCTCTACCTTGAACACCCTCTCTTCTCTGAAAGGAAGGAGACTGCTCCTTCAATAAATGAGCTCAGAATTTAATTAGAAAATCTGTTTCCTGCTGAATGCACAGGATAATGTGCAGAGAAAGGATGAAATTTGCCTCTGCACTGCAGTGGCCTTGAACTGGAGTGAGCAGAAACTAAGACAAGAAGTAAACCAGTAAGAGCCTCTTGAGAGGAAACACATTAAAGCAGGTATTAGGTGCAGTGAAATGAAAACCACAGAAAATAATCCAGTTTCTTAAAGCTTTCAGTTCCTGAAATGATAGGAATTTTTTTCATCTTAAAACAAAAAATAATCCAGAAAATGACTTTAATCCTTTGGAGCAAGTAAGAGCAGGAGATTGCCAAGTGACCAGAAACCCAGAAGTTACTCAAAAGCAAGCAAGGGTCAAAAGAAAGCTGTCTCCTCGGGACAGGGCCACCCTCTCAGAGGAGGGAGGAGAGAAGGAAAAAGAGAGATCCAGATGGGTAGGAACCCTCCACCAATTGCTGCACTCGTATGAAGTCCTTGAGAGCTGCCAGTGCCGAGCGGCTGCTTCACAAGTTGGGAATTGTTTCTTGTCGGGGAATTCTCATAAAATTGGCTGTTCCCCACAGTGGTGCCAGCAGGGTCCCCAGCACCACCGCGTGGCACGGCCTGGGTGAGGGGGGCAACCCCATCCTGGGGTGCCTCTTCCCCATCACCTCCCTCCCCCCAGGAGCAAAGCCAATCCCTCTGCTCTGGGCTGTAGGACTGAGCACTCCTCAGGTCTCGTCTCAGCCAGAACTTCCCTCCAAGGAGAAGCTTCCTAAATAAGCCCCCTTCTCCCTTCCACGGAACCCAGACCCCCCTCAGGGGAGCTCATATGACAGTGGCTGGAGGGCTGGGGGGCTCTGGTTGAGTCCCATTGCTCGGCACGGGACTGGCGGTGGTTGAGGGGGGCACGGTCTCCACAGAGTCTCCTGGCTGAACCTCAGGGGTCCTCTGTGGGCTGGGCTCCTCAGAGTGCTCCATGTTGCCTTGGACTTCCTTCCCCCTCTGGATCAGCTGCTCTAAGGTCTTGGGCAGGGGGTAGCTCAGGAAACGCTTCAGTTTGGGCTGGAGGGTGCCTACCACGTACTGGATAATCTCCTCCTCATCTGCATCCACATAGAGGGTCTGGTACAGGTCTCTCTTGCGCCAAAGGAACTGATCCAGGGGCTCCCCCTCTTTCTGGGGCAAATCCAGCTCCCTTTTGATAGCATCCCTAGTCAGAGTTCCCTCGCTGTACTGCAGGAACTCCTTCTTGAACTCGACCCAGTTCTTGACAGAGTCCTGCTTGTACTCCCACCACTTTTTAGCTGGGCCGTTCATGTGGTTTTGGATCTGAGACAGCCAGTACTCCTCTGTTCCACCCACCTGCTTTAAGTATTCCTCCAAGTGGCTCAGGAACTCCCGGGGATCCTCAAACACCTGGGTCTCCACCGGGGAGGCTGGAGCATCCTCCGACACGGAGACCCACTGGTAGGAATCGTGGCCCTGGGGGATGCTGGGCACCTCCCCAGGAGGAGGGGTCAGGGCATACATCTGGCTCATGTCCAGGGCATAATCATAAATCTCCCCCTCACTTGGCCTTATCTCTGGGCCTCCCACCCCGACAGACACCGTCTGCTTGCCCTGCTCCCCGGGGCAGTATTTGCCCCCCATGGACTCCAGGCGGTCAGCCCACTTTTCCAGGCGGAAAAAGACCTCCTTCCAAACATTCATCTCCCTCTTGACCCACCTCTCCAGGTGGGCAATGGTCTCCTGGCACCTGGCCAGGCAGGCCTTGATGGACTTCTTCCATCTCTGGTTTTCAGTTGGGACGTGGTCCTCTAAGTTGTTCTCCAACTTCCCCACGGATTTCTGCAATCCCTTCAGCTCCCGCTCCACCTGCTTGGAGACCTCTGTCAGGAGGTGCCGGTGGGTCCTCCGGACGTGCTCCAGCATTTCTGCCCTGCACTTGCCTATCTGCAGGATCACATTGGGCTTGTTGGCAACTCCACGGTGCCCCTGGAAGGAGTGGACGCCCGCGCTGGTGACATTGTCCAGCTGCATGGCTCCGACCGTGCAAGTGGCAAACACGGAAAGAACTGGGTTATAAGCCCTGGCACTAAAGCTGGATCCCAAAAACCCCCACCACAACACTTCCTGAAAGACACACAGAGACTTCTAAACCCCCCTCCAAGGACTTTTGGACACAAACACAACCCAATCAGATATCACCACAGAGCGAGCTGGTTGGTCCACGTGGATCCCAGGGAGAGTTGTAGGCAAATTTCTGCCAGTGCCAAGCTGGAAACGCCGCTCTCACGTGCTCAGGGGTGTCCCAGAGAGAACCAGGATCCTCCAGGAACAAGGAGACGAGTTGGATAAGATGCCAAATCCCGCCGGGAATCTGGAACGCTGCAGAGTCCCCGCCAGAGCAAATCACACAGAGATGCACAAAGAAGCTGGAAGCTGCAGCAAAAATCCGGGTGATTTCTCCTCGGGCAAACTTGGTGAGCCAAAAACCGCTTTCACTGGAGATGCGAAGAGCTGCTTCTCCTCCCTGTCTGAACTGCCACTAGTCCAGGCTCCTCCATCTACTTATACTCCACGCAGCTCAACATGTGGGTGGTGCCCAACCTCCTCTCGCACTCTCAGCGCAGCGTTCATTGGAGGAAAAGCGAGGCCGGTGTCTGTGGCAACCCAGATTTTGGCAGCCTCCCCTCGCTCGCCACCCCCTCGCTCACGCCCCCAGACTCGACGCGAGAAGCGCTTGAAAGGTGCTGGAGACAGTTGGAGAGAGGGATGAGTAATCGCACCTTCCGCCTCTCGGAGCGCAGGAAAAACACTTATTCCTTCCACAACTCTTTACTCAGCAAGGTCATCATTAACATGCGTCCCCCGGCAGGGCTCGGGGAGGGCGGGCCGAGGAGGAATCCGGTGTGTCACACACCGAGACAGACGCCCACGGGTCCCCCGCACACCCCCTGCGCGCACACACACACACACAGGGTGAGCTCACTCCTCATGCAAATGTCTGGGAATGGTGGTAAATCAGCAGCGGGGAAAAAAATAAAAAAAAAAATTAAAAAAAATAAAAAAAGGGAGAGAAGAGAAAGGAAAAGCAAAGAGAAGGGGGGAAGCAGAGGGGGAAACACTCAAAGGAGCCACTTCAGCACAAATTGGAGGGCTCTGGACAATATCGGGCTTTGGTAGGAGGGAGTCGTCCCCGCGGCTCAATTGCACCAGACCGACCACTATCTTGGGAATTTTGGGTGAGGGAGGGGGACGACATCCTGGTTCTTGCACCGAATTAAATCCGCCCATCAAAAGCCTGTTCTGTACTTAGCTTTGAATCAGATGTTTAATCAGTGAGCCAACCCACCAGCGCAGATTGAAGCTACATTTGTTCTTCGCTCTTGACAAGGCAGGAAAAGCCAACCATAAAAGGAGTCTCCGGGTCTTACATAAGCCAGAGATAAAGGATTCCCTAATCCGAGAGAGTTTCCCCGCCGGAACACCCTCGGAGAGGTGCTGAGGACATCTGGGCCTTCTCATCCCTTCCCAGTGCCAGTGGCCGGAGGCAGTGGGATGCTGATTCATCAGGATAATCCAAAAAGGGGGTTGGGCCCCCTTTTTAGGGTGGTGGGGGGGGTGCCCTGCCTGTGCTCCGGACGGTGGGCAGTGTGCCAGGGAGGCTGAGGATGGGTCCTCACCCCCAAAGCTCCTGGCTGGGTGTTTCCTGGAGGGAATTCAGCTGTCCCAGAGAAATAAAAAGAGGAGCAGGCAGAGGGTCTTTCAGCGATGCCCTGAAGGTCTCCCAAGGAGGTCCCGGTGAGCCCAGGCTTTTGGTTATAGCAGAATCATAAACTGGTGGAGGTGAAGTTGAAGGCCATGAGGGGCAGGGCTGAGGATTCCCTTTTTTCCCCTCAAATCTATGCGGTGCAGGAAGGCCCCGTCTGTTTCGGAGCAGGTGATGGTTCTCAGGGAACAAGAGGGTTGTATAGGGCAGCAGCAACTGACCTAAGAGGGGCTGCATGGTTTGGTTGAAGGGAGGGAGGGACAGTGGGGGGGGGAAGGGGACAAAACCCTGAGAATGTAACACAGAATTCCTAATCCAGCAGCCCCTCCCAAAGCCACTTCTTCCCTCATGACTGCCCTCTGCCTCACTTATTTCTCTGATTTCACCCAGCTTCCCTAAGCACAATAATTTGGGGCAGCTGTGTTTGTGTTGAGAAAAAGTCAAACCTCAATCACCTGAGGGGTTGGGACAGCTCTGGAGTCTTTTGTGCTGCTGTCTCAGCACCCCAGAGTCTGCCTCAAACCTGCTCTGCCAGGAGGAGATAACACGGACTTCGGGAGAGACTCTGCAACCTTTGTGTCTCTGGATTGGGGCAAAGATATTCCCCGGAGATCTTTTCACCCAGGAACCCCAGAAATGACCCTAGGACAGTGACAATATAAAGTGGCATTAACTCTGCAACATGTACTGCATTCAGCCCCTCCTTGTCCCATCAAATGCCACAGTCTGGGATGAAATGGCTCCTGAACCTGCTCCAATAAATGAGTCCCTTTCCAGGCCCTGCTGCCTCTCTTTGCTCCCCCCTTACCTTTCAGCAGGGGAGGAATCCTGGGTCTCAACGGCCTCATTTGACACTTGGCTCTTGTCGCAGGATCTCAGGATTATTAAGGAGGAAAGGGACTCCGGAGGTTTCTAGCTCAACCTCCTCCTCCAAGCTGAGTCAGCTGCTGGGTCAGCTGAGATGGTTTCAGATACTGAAAACCCCAGGGATGGCGATTGCTGTGAGGGAAAACCTTTTACCTTGTGCCCATACTGAGTGTCCTGTTGGAATTTGGATCTGATGCCTCTTGTCCTCTCACCAGCCACCACATGATCCTGGTTCTACCTCCTTGATAACCTCCCCACAGGTACAGGACACTGCTGTTAGATCCCCCCCAAAGCCATCACTTCTCCAATATCTAATCCCACACCAGACACCAGCTCTGACCATTCCAATGGCCTGAACTCATTCCCTGTGATCAGTGTCTTGTATTAAGATGCCTAAACCCAATTGCAGCAGCTAAATGTGATCTAAAATGCTCTGACTGTGGGGGGAATAATCACCTCCATGGTTTCCTGGTTGTATTTATGCTCCCACAATCCAGGATATTTTTTTTTTTGCTGCCAGGACATGCTGCTGTCGCCTCCTCAGCTTGCTGAGCACTCCCAGGTCCAGTTCTCCCAGTCCATTGCTGCCAGGGACTCCTTTTCCCCTAGAAATTCCAGAATTAGTCCTAGCTGAGCATCACTACGTCTCTCTTGGCTCTTCCCTCCAGCTTTTCCAGGTCTCTGGGTTAATCTCATTCAGCCTCCTTTCACAGAGCTCTCCCCCTAATCACTCTCCTCCTAATTCTGTGGAGGTGGAGGGGGAAGTGGGAGAAGCGAGGACGAATGGGGGTTTTCCTTCTGGACCTGCTGGGGAACGAGTTGCTGATTAAGACATGTGTGATAAGCATTTTCTTTGTATTTCTAATTAAAGCGAGGTGCGTGGGAAGAGGAGGAGGAGAAGGGGAGCCGGAAGCCAAGGGAGGAGGGAGATGTGGAGCGAGGTGATGGAGAGAGGCAATTTGAGGCAGACAGGCAGATTCCGGGCACAGAGAGGCAGACAGGCACGGAAGGACAGGATCCATGGATTAGGACAGGATGGGGAGGAGGCAGAAGTCCCCGGGGGGGGGGGGGGGGGGGGGGAAC